>JBAMNC010000760.1:1830000-1832500 GCA_037902135.1 Cetoscarus ocellatus | reverse complement strand
TAAATTTCTTCCGAGCCAGAGTTCTCTGAGAGTCCTACACACTGAATGCTTTGTTTAGCTTTTCCACAGATACAATGGTCAATCCGAGCGCTACTTGGCATGTACGGGCAAAGTCACTTGCATCTCATCCCAGAGGCAATGCTGTTGTGGCCTGATGTGCTGTGTGCCAGAGGAAGCCATTTCAGGGGATGTAGCTCAGTGGTAGAGCGCATGCTTTGCATGTATGAGGTCCCGAGTTCAATCCTCGGCATCTCCAGTGGTCGATCTTGTGTGATGTGCGGCTTTCTGGATTCCTCTCAGATAGTGGAAGCCTTGTGAGGGCAGTTGCCATTTGACAGAACGTGGTTGGAACTAGCCTGCAGTTGTCTGAAAACAAACATGGCAGAGGGTGTCTTGCTACTTGTGCCAAATCGTCATCTCTGAGCATCTTTTGTCATTGGTTGACCAAGAGGAAGAGTGTTCTATGTAGCAATCTTTTGAAATTGTGGGCTCACGACCCAGGCTACGTGGACAAATCTTGGGGGAGGGGCAGTTGTGGTTGTTGTGGCCTGAGTGGTTAAGGCGATGGACTAGAAATCCATTGGGGTCTCCCCGCGCAGGTTCGAATCCTGCCAACAACGTGTGCGTGTTTTAGAGCACTGTTGACGGAGGCATGCCCGAGTACATGGTGGCCCCTCATTTGGCAGTGTGTTTGCTCTGACACTCTGACACAGGCCCGAGCCCCCTTGCCTTGGCACCAGGCACGGGCGAAAAGCGCTGTCTGCCAGCTCGGCACCAGCCTTTTGTGTGTCTGTGACGCGGGCGAAATGCAGCCTTCTCCTGGAGACCAAAACTTTGATGAGTTGGGCCATGCAGTAGGTAGTATCTTGCCAGCTTGACTCAAATGAAGCCCCAAAATCCAAAGCGTAACCCAGTGAGGGACACCTGGACTTGAGTCCGTTCATTGACGACATTTTGCTTTGCTTCCAAAAGACCTCTCCAGATCCCAAACCAGTGCATCAGAGCTTTAAGTATAGGCCTCTGTTATGCATTTAAATTCTAATGATCCGGACAGCCACCTGAGAGCCGTTAAGCAAGTTTCCCTGGGGGGCTCAGAAGGTAGCCTCGAGAATGGAGTGGTGTAATAAGGAGAAGCAGCACCTCAAGGAAGCTCTCAGGGTTTAAGTTGTGACTTGATAGAATAGTTTGTGGTAGAATGCAAAGTGCATTTGCTGCTGAATTGTTCCCAATTGCTGGATGACGCCAGTCATGGAAATGATGGCACTGACAATTGGAGCGATGTCAGAGTCTACGAAGCAGTTATTTCCCACCCCAAGGTACCGTCGGGAAGCATGTGTGTCCAGTGCTGTGGAGCAGCCTTTGCCAGGCGATGGTGGTATAGTGGTGAGCATAGCTGCCTTCCAAGCAGTTGACCCGGGTTCGATTCCCGGCCATCGCATCAGGGGCTCCGTTGAGGCTCGCGAAGGAAGAGGCTTTTCGTCCTTTCACCTCATACTAGACACCTGATGAGCGGAGTTGCAAGTTAGCATCAGTCACATACTGCTTGCTGTCACCCTGGCAGGCCGTGAGAGAGGAAACACATCATGTATGAAATGGTAAGTTGACCAAGTTGTCATGTGACAACTGTGATGTGATGAATGACACAGCGCGGGGCTCTTTGCTGCTGCATTTTTTCAATTCTCACACATAGCCAGTGTCTTGACATCCTTAACCCAGCCGTGCGTTCCTTCCTAAGGAGCGGTAAATTGAAATACTGAGCAGTTTGCAGCCATTAAGGTCTTGCGACGGAAGAGGGGGCCTGGAAAGCAGGGGGTGGGGTTGTTGTGGCCGAGTGGTTAAGGCGATGGACTTGAAATCCATTGGGGTTTCCCTGCGCAGGTTCAAATCCTGCCGACAACGGTGGCTTTGATGTTGCGTTGGCTTTTGAGCTTGACAAGTGTATGTTTCACTCCTACTGCAGCAAGGTTCTTATTTTTTGTGAGCTAAATTTCTTCCGAGCCAGAGTTCTCTGAGAGTCCTACACACTGAATGCTTTGTTTAGCTTTTCCACAGATACAATGGTCAATCCGAGCGCTACTTGGCATGTACGGGCAAAGTCACTTGCATCTCATCCCAGAGGCAATGCTGTTGTGGCCTGATGTGCTGTGTGCCAGAGGAAGCCATTTCAGGGGATGTAGCTCAGTGGTAGAGCGCATGCTTTGCATGTATGAGGTCCCGAGTTCAATCCTCGGCATCTCCAGTGGTCGATCTTGTGTGATGTGCGGCTTTCTGGATTCCTCTCAGATAGTGGAAGCCTTGTGAGGGCAGTTGCCATTTGACAGAACGTGGTTGGAACTAGCCTGCAGTTGTCTGAAAACAAACATGGCAGAGGGTGTCTTGCTACTTGTGCCAAATCGTCATCTCTGAGCGTCTTTTGTCATTGGTTGACCAAGAGGAAGAGTGTTCTATGTAGCAATCTTTTGAAATTGTGGGCTCACGACCCAGGCTACGTGGACAAATC
>JBAMNC010000760.1:1490000-1825000 GCA_037902135.1 Cetoscarus ocellatus | reverse complement strand
AAGTGGTATAGAAAATGAATGAATGAATGAATGAATATTTATCTTCTTTTATTCTTTCCATAGTTATTGTATTTGATCAATTTTTGGATCGATTAAACAATTTAATCTAATTTGCAACAAATTCATTTTCAGTAGAAATATTGGATTTATATCCATTCATCCATTATCTTTACCACTTATCCTTTTCTGGGGTCGCAGGGGGCATGCAGCTGACAGTGGGCGAGAGGGGCCAGCTGATCGCAGGGCCACATAGAAAGACAAGACAACTATTCAGGCTCACACTCAAACTTAAGGGCAGTTTGGAGTCACCAGTCAACCTAATGAGCATGTTTTTGGTCTGTGCCTAGAAAGAACCCACACATGCACAGGGAGAACAGGCAAACTCAGCACAGAAAGACCTGGCGGACCCGGGGATCACACTGGCGACCTTCTTGCTGTGAGGCACGTGCACTTACTGCTGCACCACCCTGTTAGTGGTCATAATGTTGTACCTGATCAGTGTATATGAAAGGAAGGACTCATCAAAGTAAATGAACTGACCTGACTAATATAAATCCCATTCAGGCAAAATTCTCTTTGACAGATTAAGATCCAAAACTTGACCTACAGTTCATTTCAAGAGACTCAACTTACTCAGTAAAAATAAAAACACAGTCCCTCAGGCACTGAGACTCCATGCAGTATACAAGCATGCTGCATGCACACAACACAAATATGAGCTTGACATGATCAAACATTTAATAACTTGAATTACAGTTATAGTAGTTGAAATAATAACAATACAGGAAGAGGTCCTCTAATTAGGGGCATATTGACATAGGCTTGCATGCATAAATTTGGCTGTAATGTTGTATTTAATGACCCTCTAAGATTTTCAGTCTTTGCAAAATCTCAATCTGCGACTTCAAGGTCCCATATTATGCAAAAAACACTTTTTTAAGGCTTTTGAACACATTTTTGGGTATTTGGCCTTCCTCCCAGCCCACAAAATGTGATAGTAGACAATTTAGCAGGCTGCATAAATGTAAACTCATGGTATTCAGAGAGCTGTTGAGTCTGTGGATATACAGTTACGTAACAGTATATTTTTGATTTGCATACCTAACCTGATTGGTCTACCTGCGTAGACCCCCTCCCCCCTTTCCGGATAGATTCCTCTGTGAAGAGCAGCCATGTTGTTTATATTCTTAGTGAGAGATCTGTGTTCAGCATTGCTAAGCTCAGAAGCTGTCACTGCTCGGTTGTTGACTGTAAACAGCCACATATACAGTATCTTCACATATAGGCTACCAGCCTCGGAGGACCAAAGGACCCAGTGGATTAGTTTTATTTTTGAAGGGAATGAGCAGCTACAGTCGGCTAAAACCTGTATGTGTGTGCCAGTCACTTCACGTCCGACTGCTTCTTCAACTTCAGTCAGTTCAACACGGGACTGGGAACTAGACTTTTCCTGAATCCAGGCTCAGTACCAACAATCCGTCGCCAAACCTGATGATGGAAATGTGAGTATTTTAATGCTGTGACATATTTATTTTGCTCATTGCTACCGAGCTAATGCTAACAGCAGGGTGAAGTGAACTAGAGGTTACTGCACAAGATGTTCGTCAATGTTCGCGGTACTTGTTGAAAGTCTGAAGGATAAACTTCAGTGTATGAGCATTCTTACATTAGTCAAGAAAAGTTAAACAGTTGGCTGAAAATAATCATTACCACTGTGGTGACTAGGCAGAGGTTAGCATGTCGTGCGTTACCCTGTGATGTTTTGGGGAAACCGGATCGCTGTTATCTGTTAAATGGCTTCAATTTGTGTTTCGTGTGTGGTCGGCAAGAGAAGCTTAACAGCTTGCTGAGTATAAAGAGTCCTTTACTCACCCCAGGTCCCTCTGTTTGTGCTAATGTTAGCCTGGAAGGTATGCCAAGTTGTGGTTATCCATCTGCGGTTGCATGTTGTGCGTAAGCCTGTAATGTTTGGTAAAACCGGATCGCTGTTATCTGTTAAACGGCTTCAATTTGTGGTTAGTGTGTGTTCAGGAGGAGAAGCTAAACAGTTGGCTGAGTATAATTAGTCCTTTACCTGCTCCAGGTCCCTCTGTTTGTGCTAACGTTAGCCCAGAAGGTAGGCCAAGTTGTGGCTATCCCTCTGCGGTTGCATGTTGTGCGTAAGCCTGTGATGTTTGGAGGGGAAAGAGCTTCGCTGTTGTAACCATGTGTGCAGTAACCGGTGTGGGACAGATCTGGTACTTACACCGGCATGAATTAAGGGTTTGTATGTGTTCATGACTGTAAGCGGTGCGTGGCCCTAGCGCCAGAGTACTCTGCTTCGCTTGAGTTACGCTGCTCTATTGTGAATAGCTGTATGTATGCTGCTCTAGCTCATTAGCATACGCTGAAATCCGGCTGTTGTGAACAGAGCGGTGATGTGAGCGTGGAAAGAGTGCTGCTGTGCTTTATTCAAAGGCTTTTTGGACCAAAGCATGTTACTAATGTTTCATGAAGACATCAAGGATTCATGTTAAACTGCAGAAAAGGAGCAAAATATGGGACCTTTAAAACTCTGCGAGTTGTTGACAACTCTCAGAGTTGTTGACAAGTTATTGAGTTGTTGACAATATGCTCTTTAGTGTGCTAAGCACACTAAAGAGCATATGCAACTCAAAAAAAACATAGAATGTCCCCTTTTAAGTCGCTCAAAGAGCTTGACACGGTGTCTGAGCTTGTGATATGAGCCTAGGCTCAAAACATGGATCAGAATTAGGATACCTAATTCCCTCTGAATACACTCATATGCCCAATCTTAATCTCTACCCTAAAGCCTAGCTCTGACCTCTTTTGGACTTCAATGGCATCAGGTGTGAGTCTCAGAGGGCTTAAGATCCAAAAAAAAGGAGTAATTGCACACACTGACATGACATCCCACATCCCTGAGAAAAAGATTCAATAATGAGGAAACTCCCATTCTTTTGTTCCATTCAGAAACATCTGCATGTGGTATGCTGTGTTCCCTATACACTCTGTTAATGTAAAGATTTGGCTGCTGTTTGTTCGATTTTTCCAAAATTTCAAGTTAATGCCTTGCTCAACCTAAACTAATCACCTTTGGAGCCTTAGCAAAAACATTTAAATCAGTAGCCAGTAGTGAATTACAGATATCACTTATTTGAAAGTTGTGGTTGTGCCTGAATATCTAACCTTTAATATATAACACTTGGTGTGACCGTGAACCATGTGGTTTTATCTTTATAAGCCCAGTTTTACTTTTTAATAGCTATACCATGTATTATATGTTTTTTCCTAAATCACTGACGACCAGTGTCAGGGTTAAATGAAATCAAAATAAAGTTAATAATATCCAGGTTTGCAGATACATCCTAACATTATCTGCTTGTATAAAATACAGAGTAAACAATCAGTAAATGTTATTAATGTCACCAGTGAATCTAAACCAAATCAATCATTAATTTAATTATCATGTATGAAATTATGAATGATTTTTACCAAACAGAAAAATACACAGTGATAATCAGACAACAAACAGAAACAATCACATGAAAATCTGTATTTTATTTGATTTAATACAGTGCTTATTTTTATATTTTTACAGGAACAATCAGCTGTTTGGACATGACTCTCAGATCATCTGTCACCATCATTACATAAAGCTGTCACCTCATATAAGTGTCTCTTAAAGACATGTCTCCTCTGTCCTCTGTCCTCCGAGATGCAAGTGAAGGAGGCAGGAAATACAAAGAAGAAAACTGAGATGCAGCCAAAGACGTCTTCTCACACTTTTGTCAGTGAATTATGTGCATTTGTGATCCTGCACTAACAGCCTCAGACCCACTTTTGGGTTTCAACTCACCAGTTGAGAACCACTGCTTTCAGTTTTGTCTTCAGCACATGAAGCAGGACAGCACAGGTGATAAGACAGTGATTTCTACTTATATGTAGGTTACATTGTTTAAAAGCAACTCCAGTACCTTTAAGCAATACTTGACCATAACCAGTAGAAAGTATTTTTTCTGAAAAAGGCATCCGTTATTGTTTAAAAAATTCAAGCTGGCTTAAACTAGCACAGCAGGCATCATCTCACAGGATGTACCAAACAGAACTGAGATCACATGCTGCATTTGCAGAGCGTTGAAATAATTCTAAAATTCCACAGGAATTAACAAGAGGAAGTTCTTTGAGAACTATAAATCATACATGTTTGGCACATGCTTTCACTGATACACGGTGCTAAATAACATGTTAGATATAATCAGTTGTTTTTTTCATTTCATTGCTGCAATAACCTCCATTAAGATATAGCATATTCATATCCTACAACTAACAATACCATATTGTTATGTAATACAGCCATTAAAGCCACTGTCCTGCAGTGTTGTCCATTTTTAGTACCAAGTCTAAGCATAAACTTCTGTTGGAAGTCTTCTGTCTCCTTCAAACAATTGCAGTCCATCAGTGGGTCGTGTCATCTGTAGCTGGTGAACCCTCTGAAGACATCAGCATGCTATCATTATTAAAAGAAAGAGTTCAGCTTAATTTCAGCTGAGTTGCAATTTCTACTAGCCATATTCTGAGGTGGGGGGCCCTGTCACAAGTTTACAGTAACCTGACAAGGCCCCCAGGTCGATGTACAGGGAACCCTTCCTTTTGATGTGACCGGAGTCTTCAGAGTACAGAGAAGATTCTGCAGAAAAAGAAATGAGCATGTTTTAAAGGTAATGTGTTTTATCATTGATGAGAAGGTTAATATCAATCTCAACCCCCTGGTACTTACCCTGTGTGGTGTCAGGGTGCTGGCTTTGCTGTCGCAGCATGGTGTGATTGGCCTCCTCCAGAGCCGAGTCCAGGCTCCAGCAGCGTGGCTGATCTTCCCGCGGTGGGTTGATGGCCTCATCCTTTAAAAGTTCGGAGGCTGAGCTCCTCAGGGAGGGGTTCCTCTCTAAGGCCCGCTCAAGGAAGGAGCGGATGGCCAAGCTGCAGTCCTCTGGTATGTCTTCCAGAGGAGGGGCCTGCTTGTGGATCTGTAGGGAGACAGATGAGGTGAAACTGGTGGAAGAAATTTGCAGAATGGGGCATGGATGGCCTGTTAGTTGTCTGGGTGCTTCTTGTATAGAAGCTTTTTCTTGGAGAGGGCAGCTGAGGTTTAAGGTCGGGTGGCTTCTTCACTGCATGTCATTACACACTTTCTATCCACTGTCCTATCACATTTAAGGCATAAAAGCTTTAAAAAAGTATCTTAAAAAAGAAAGGAAAAGAAAAATGCAGCCCAGGGAAAACGCAACCCCCAATTTCTACATAGTCTGAAATTACACACTGTGCAATCCTCAGCAAATCACCCCCCACTCTCTTTAATCCACCGGTTTCTACAGCCCGCACCTCAATCTGTCTGCAGCGCCTGTCAGTAGCGCATCTCTGCACTGGTTCACCGAAAATATGCAGCAAGTGTTTTTTTCAGCGGAAACCACCTCCACTCTGTGTCAGTCTCCGGCAAGCAGATGGACCCAACACAGGAGAACAAGCAGAATCATTTCAAAATAAAGTGCACATAGTATTGATGCCATCAGCAAATCAGTGCTTTCCTGTTATTGAAAACTAACAGCTACGTCATGAAGATGTGGTCCTCTTGTGATCTTTATGATCCTGTCTTCCAAGCTTCAAGGGCTGTGCTCTGCCGCTCAGCACTTTAAATATAGGAGCCTGTGGGCGGGGATATGCCAGTCAGAGAAAAGCCAAGGCTACCTGATGATAAACAGGGGGGCATTGTGGAAATTCAGGGTAAGAATCGGCATGTTTACATGCATGTTAAGTCAAGCTACAGTCAAAGCTGTCATATTGCAATTTTTAACTTGCAGAAACGTTTATGATGCACCATCTGAGAAAGTCCAAAGGTAGAACCCTACCTATTGCTTACATTTCGTAACCAGCACCAAGTGGGTGGGTTTGGATTCAGTACTTTAATATCTAATATAATTGCATTTGAATACAATACGATACGTGCAATATTAATTATATCTTTTTATTGCAATATTGGGATAATCAATATATTGCAGAAATATTAAAAAGTCGACGAATTGAGAAATATTGAATTGTTTTCATAAGAAAAATGCAGGATTGAGCAAAAAAGTGTTAAAGCATATTTTTAAAGTAAGAGATAAAAAAACAAACACATCTTAATCATCTTCTGTATGTAGACTTAATCTTCTATATGTGGAACTTTCATTGAATATCAATATTTGTGGTCTGTGTATTCAAAAATTTTTTGCAAAAATATATATTGCAGTATTGATCAATTGTCCCACTCCTAGTCTAACAGTGCAAAGACTCCGACAGAGAGAATAGCATTCATCCCATCTCCTCAAATTGTCCCAACTTCTTCTTTCATCTCCGTGCAACTTTGGCACTGGGCTGCGGTTCTCCCACAAGAGGAGTATGCAGCTTTATGGCATAAGCTCCTACACCAGTTCAAAGCTTAAAAGAAGCCACTTAGCCTGTTAGTACTGCCTGATACAATGGCTATGAAGTGGAGGGGGTGGTGACAGACCAAAATCACATAATCACATAAAAAAATCAAAAATTTAAAACTGCATGTAAATGAACTGAATGTCAGCCTCTGAATCATGAAAAAACATCAGGCCATGTAAAAGTCATCTAGCAACACTGACATAGTTTTCTCTTTAAGTATCAAATGTGACTGCTAAATACTGCTACAGCGTTGGTGTTGCAAAAGGAAACTGAAGTAGCAGCCTCGCACAGAGACTGAGCATTTCTCGCTGTGACAACAGTTTCATGAGGAAGTGAGTAATGGTCTAAATCAAACAAGCCAAAAGTCATTGTAAAAAAAAGAAACAGGACCTTTAGAAGGCAAAGGAACCATGTCATGGAAACCTTTAGAAAACAGAAGTAGTGTGTGATAAGTGCACACAGTTATCGGTCACGTTGTGCCTTTTTATCTTGTGATAATCAGGGCTGGGCGTATGTCATGGAAAGCCATGTCACAGATTAGCCAAAGCAAGATGACTGTTAGACTGGTTTAATAGCTGTGCAATCAAAAGAAAAGAAAAGAAAAACAAAGAGTTAAAATTGTAGGGGAAATCATACTAATGCAGGAATTGAGCAGAGATCATTTTATGGTGTCTTAGTCTTTGGATTTAGACAAAATGTGCACGTGTTTCAGTTTTTGAGTAAATATAACCTTCTGGTTAGGGTCCGCACAAAAAGGAAATTTGTGTTTTGGTGACAAACAAGGCCCTCTACACATGACAAGTGCACATTAATTAAGTCCACTGTTCCTATATTTGTATAATTGCCTATTTGGTTGTGTTTATCTTGTTTTTCTTCTAGTCTAAAAGTGCAGTAATAATATTTTAGTCTTGTCTTGACTTGTTAATGAATACTTTGCATATATTTTAAGAGTTATACTTATCAAAGATAATATATTTTTTCATCATCATCTTGTCTCTGTCATGTAAAAAAGAGCTGTTGAAATTTTTTTTATTCATTTGATTACCGGCATGAAAAGAGGAACTTAAAGATTTACATAATAAAATAAGAACCTGCCAGCTGCTTTAGTAATTTTCCCTCTGAGAGAATCAAATTTTGTGGTTTATTTTATTGCAAAAGAATTCAGCTATGTTCCAGACATTACATAAAAAACCTTAAATATCAAATGTACAAACGGCTCCATTTCCAGTCTGGTATATCCATTTCTGTTAAGCATTTGCTTACAAAAATGTTTACTGGAAAAAGCAGCATTGCACACAGAACCAAAGTGCTAAAATACTAGTAACATGTCTGTCGATTTTTTAGATGTTACCGTAAAGATGTGACTAAGTGACGTTGACGTATATTTTCATGTCACTTTTTAAGAAGAAAATTTACAATCTTTTTTTTTTCATGCAGCCTTCACAGCTGTACAATCATACAAATTAAGAATGGTTGAAAATGGTGCAATAAATGTGTTAAACATCGCATACTTTACTTTCTTTGAGTACAACAGTACATTGATACTTGCCCCAGATGTGCCCAGAACTAGGGGTGGGAAGAAATATCGATTCAGCAATGCATTGCAATTATTCCCCTCCCAATTCAGTATCGATTCAGCAAATCCTCTGAATCGATTCACCTCCTGGCCAGTGGGGGGCGCTTTACACTTTTTCAGTGTTTATCCAGCTGTAGGCAGTCGCAGAAGAAGACATGTTTGCAGAGTGATAGGACTGAGAGCCGAACATGGGAGTGATTTAACGGCGGTTTATCAGTATTTTCTGTGTTAATGTAAAATATTAAACACAGCATTAGTATCATTCTGGAGTGTTTTCTTTTGTTCTTTTGCCGTATTTTCTCTGTGTTTTGCCATTTTTCCGCCGTATTTTCCACTTGTTTTATCATCTTTTTTGGCATTTATTGTCTTTTTCATCATAGTTTGTGTTTTGTGGATTCCATAAATAGTAATTTTAGAAATATTGGAGGAAGAAATGTCGAGATCTCCGTCTCCAGCTTGACAGGAACTGCTTCAGGGACTACCATCAGTAAAAACACCTGGACATGGTCTAATATAACAGGCTGTAACATGGACATTAAATGCTGTAGTCAAACAAAAATGTTTGAGTTTATGTAAAATAGGTGAAGTTTATTTTCGGTCATCTCAGAAATTTCTAGATGTTAATTTACAATTGTTTATAAAGAGAATCCTGTTGAAAGTTGAAAGCCATTTTTATTCTTTTCTTGTAATTACACACTGTTTTAAGCATTTATAATAATGACAAATACTTGGAAGAATTGTTTACTTTTATTTCTCGTGAAAAAAGGGAGAAAAAAATGTATTCAAAGGACAATTCCTGACACATTTATTGACAAAAAGACCAGGTGGACATTTATAATTATAGTATTAACTGTTGTCATGTTTTTACTTTTGTCTATATGCACAAATAAGTAATTACTGTCCAAATTTTTATTTTCAGATCTTTGCTCAAAAATATGAGGTGACATACCACATATGTTCACATTGGCATCAAAATAAAAAAGTCAAAAATTGTAAACAGGTACTCTAATTATTTGTGTATTTCTACTTCTTACTGAATTGATACTGAATCGAATCCCCACCCAAAGAATCGAAATCGAAATCGAAATCGAAATCGAATCGAATCGTGTGGCTCTTGACAATGTCCAGCCCTACCCAGAACATATTTTTGTTTAAGTTTTGTACCCAAAAATCAACTCACATGGATTCTGGGCACAAGGAAGAGGTGGGAGCTACAGCAGGAAGTGACTGCTCGTGCAGAGATTAGCACGGATGCTAACAGCTTCCTTATTAAATGAAAAACAATTAACACTGAAAGCATTTCTCAATGAAAAGGTTATTTTTGCTCCACGTCTGACATGGTTTGGTGAGAGTTTGTTTCATGAAGTTGCTCAATTTTTGTTTTTTGCATGACAGCAGTTGCCAGAGCCTACCACAGCATCTAAATGGCCTGCAATTAATTTGATTGATGTAATCTTCCATTTACCTGCCAGATGTGCTTTTGAAAGGTTATGCCCCGTCCACCTTCCCTTCACGACACTTTCTATGGGCTGTTGCCCAGATGGATGAGAGAAATGTACTGAGTGGTCCATCTAGTGTGTCAGGTTACCTGTTTCCTGCCACAATACATGTGTTATATGCTAAATGTTCCAAAGCAATATTCAGTTTTAGCATTTGGAGTTTGCTAAGGGCTGACTGACAATGTCATTTGGCCCTGGGGTCATAGCTCGGACTCTCTTGCTCTTTGGTATACCTCCTACTTTGTTGCTTCTAATGCTTAACCATCCTACTTACATGGTTCAGGTGATAGGGCTTCAGTGGGGATCATAACTTTGTGTGTTAAACAGAACAACATCTGTTATGTATGACAAAAGTGTGAAATACTTACGATGTAGAGGTAAGACGGGTATGCAGTGCGGGGGTATCTCCTGACCCATGGAGGGCTCCCAGTCTGCATGTGAATGATGGTGGTTCCAAGGCTGTAGATGTCTGTCTTTGTGCTATGTCCTCGACACAGGACCAGCTCTGGACTCATATACATCTGTAAGAAAGAAAGCAAAACAAGAATAATTCAGAGAAAAAGGTTTGAAGAAGTTTCTCGGTCAGATTGAGACACAGCTTCTTCCCCAAAACTGTGGACAACCAGAGTCAGATGATAAGAGAAGCACTGGGCAGGCCCATTTACCAGATTTTAATGCTCTTAACCGATGATGCTGGTTCATGATGACTTGCAAACAAATTTTCATAGTGTTCTTTTATATCATGACAACAAAGTGTCATTTTTTTCTCGGCCCTCTTCAGTGGTTTAGAGATTACAAACTGTGTGTCAAGGTAAGGTCAGTCAGCTTTAAGAGTAAACACACCACTATCTGTCTCCCTGTTGGAAATTCCAGCCTGCTTTCCCATGTAAATGTAAGCCTGAGCAGCCCAGTGCATCTGCTTACTCTGTCTATCTTATTATTACTGCTGCTTCTCTGCCCTGGGAATTTCCACAAGTGAGGCCATGAGAGGCCCAGAGTGCAAAAGCAAAGACCACTTCACACTGACAAACAAACAAGCTGATAATGTGGGAAATGCAAGAAGATACATGAGAAACAACGTCTGCCTGAGGATCTTTGGAAATAATCCTACAGTTTCCTGAAAGTACTAATTATATCCGCAGTGAAAAGAACAACAACAGACTATTATTAGCATAATTTAAGCACATCTGCTCAGCAGTAACACTTGCCAATCATTTACTTTAAATTATTATTTTGCAAACAAGTGCTGACAAGTCTTTAGGTTTAGACAGTATGACATCTGGCCTGTGTCATGTGTTATTAGGAGTGCTGCAGATGATATGGGTTTGTATATTCAATAAAGGCTTATGTTAGCATCCATAAAGCGCTATGTGAAAAGGATTAGTACTACCTGGGCTCTTGCATGTTTTGCAAATATTCTAAGGGTTGTATTCTGATATAAGTCTAATCTAACTTTTCTACAACATATAGAGCTAAAAGTCCACAGCAAGATGATTAAACTGTGTTGTTCAGAACTTAGACTTCATTTTATGCAGATTGCCACAATGGATATAGGCAAAAATCCCCTATCGTGCTTCCCTAATTTAGACATTTAATTAACACTGACTAAGTGCCAGTAAAGGCTTTGTATCAACCAGGGGTCCAGGCCATATATGAGGGGGGAGTGCTTGTAAGGTTTGATGTTGCTAATAGGATTACATAGTTACTAAAACCACAGTATACTCTTACTACATGTAAACCAGAGGAAACTGGAGATACTGGTGTCAATAACATCTCTCATTTATTCTTACCTCTGTCCCTCTCAGGTCTCTGGGGCTGTACGTGTCCTCCGTCATCTGTACCGCCAGGCCGAAGTCCACCAGCACTGCCTTGTCTGACATCAGGACGATGTTACTGGCTAAAGGATAAACAAAGAAATAATGGGTATGATTGACATCCTACAGGGGCAGTATCTTTGCAGGGTAAGCTGGCAATGAAGGAAAACATTTGTAAGAGTTAGGGTAGGGCTTGGAAGTATATCAAATATTTAAGATATATGATTACATTTTAACTGAGATACAGGGTAAGACGCTTTTGTTTCTGTCAGTGTAGTTATAGAATAAAATTACATTGTTCTTCTGACTTAACCTGGCCATTAGAAAGAGCAGCGCAGATGAGTTAAATAGATGTCAGGCCTGTTATCCAGTAAAAGATTGTTTACACACCAATCTAATTACAAATTTATAGTTTTGACCACAAGCTAATCCAACTAAGAAAGTTTCATCTAAATCAGGACTTATTCTATTTATGTCATTTAAGGATTATATTTAGTATTAGTCAAAATCATATATATAAACATTGATTTGATACAACAGCAAAAATAGAAATTATTAACACCAGCATTGGGTAATCTGTTGTTTTTATTGCAGTAAAACATCTGGGCACTGGCCCAATTGCAAAAAATATTGCAAGTATTTTAAAAACATCAGGTAAAAAGTGAAGAAACTAACTTTAATGTAAGTTACCAATGTAACTGTAATTTAGACGATACCCACACTTTCCATATTTTCCTGTCTGTCTCTCTCTCTATCTTTATTGAAGATATGTCATAAGAAAAATAAATTTTTGTTTTATCTAAATACAGCAAATTATTACAATAATGAATTAATGACAAAGAACATGACATTTTGGAGTGCTAAATATGACTCAAAATACATAAATGTTGCCCTTTTTTAAAATTAGGGTGTTGACGAGTTTCTGCAATTCTTAACAGTTTCAGGCGAAAATAGCCTTTAATTAAATGTCTAGGCTTCTGTTTTGTTGTAGCAATATACTGGTATCAATAATGTGTGATTTTTTTCAAGAAAAAAATTCAAACTGTATAGCTCTGGTATGGTGAGTACCATTATACTTAGACAGAAAAAAATGAAATAATTGAGATAGATAATATGTGTATCCAGTCTAAGTTAAGATGTATACTGTCTCAGCCTGTACTGCAGGGCCGTCAGCTTGTACTCGATATTCAAATGGGGGTAAAAAATCTGTACTCGAACTGTCAACATCCAAATTGACTATATACAGCATAACTTAACCACCAATAAACTCATGCTGCCCTCTTGACCTCAGTAGACAACAAGTGAAATATATCTTGAGGAAATGGAGGCTGTGTGTTATAACGTGCAAAGCAGCTGGCTCACTCCTCATCCACAACAAACCTGTGGACCCCACAGTATTCCTAAGTGCAGTGGCAGAGGAGTGCTCAGCCCCTCCACCACATCCTCCTTGGTAGACCCTCGCAGAGGTGTGTAAAAAAGTTTCATATGCAAGGACATGAGACTCACCAGTATGGCCTCAGGAGAGGAAATATTAAAATGAGCAAATGGAAATACACGAAAACTGATCAAGTTTGATGTTTGGGAAAAGTGACATCCCTATTGTTCTGTGTTTGATTTCAACTGGGAAGTAAAACTCTTGCCTCCGTGGAAGAATTCAAATGCCGAAGTAAAAGAATTTGACATATAATTAGAGGACAGACCTCTTGTCAAAAGTCTCATCCTTGCACATAAAAATCCCATGAAGGCTTAATTAGATATTTTGATTCCTGACAGGAAATACTAAAGCCACAGCTACGTGCTGTGGGGCCTGACTGGTCATTGTCACTGAAGATTTGCCTCTCTGGACCTTCAATTAACCCAGAGACAGCATGAGGGGAGGAAGGCTGGAATTTCCAGACAGCAAACAGCCTTCAGGCTAAGAGGCTGAAGCACAGGCACAGACTGGAGAAGTCTTTGACCCCTGCAGCTTTACTGTGGTCCAACGGCTGTAAAATCACCGCCTGGCTAACCTCGGCTGAGCCACGCCCACTGTAACAAGCATTTCGACTTGTAATCTCAGTAATTAGCTGCCAGATTCTGTGAGAGTGTGACCTGGCTGTGTTTTAACACCGCCTCAAAGTGTGTGGAAAATCTCAGTCTCAGATTTGATTGGTCTTCTGGTTTGTGGTTGTCTTGACTGATTCACCAATTTCCTACTTGGCATTTTCTCTGTCATTACAAGCTTTGACGTAAAGAGGGTCATAAGAAACATTTCATAATTTACTCCTACACTTATGCTTCTGTTTTCCAATAGAGCAAGGACTGGGCAATGATTAGAGTTTTCAAGATCTATCAGTAAGTTTTTAAACAAATGAGAGTAAGACAATGACAGGGGTTAAAAGTAACTAACAACATTTACTCAGGTTTCTGTAATTGAACAGCATTTTTGTGTTTTTGAACTTTTACAATTGTTTTTTTAAACCAATACTTTTACTCCTACATTAGTATTTTTATGGACGCACATTACATTATTTGCCAAAAAATCTGAGCATTAAGAAAAATCAAATAAACCGATCTGACTTTTCCATTAGCAAGCAATGTTACAAAATCAAAATTTTCACTTCACAATAAAACATTTAACACAACAATTTAATACTGAAACCAAAATTTGGCTAAAATGATCCTGCTCAACACTTGATCCTAAATTGATTAAAACAAAAAGTTAACAAGACATGGTGATATTCTGGAATTAACAGTTTATTAAAATGAATTTGGGTAAAAATATATTTGCTGATGCTGTATTTGATGTTGTTATCGAACTATGAGGAAGTGTCTGATGTTGGGTCACTTCATGCAGCATTGAACGCATGCTGTCCACTCTACATTTGTAAAAAATGTATTTCTGAATACTATAGTCCCCTTTGTCAACAACTGCCTCAACTGTACAGCTCTATATGTGGAAATGTTGCTGGTGTGTTTGTACATTTTAAACAGTGTGTTGGATTTTTTTTCCAGCATTTTTTGGAGTTAGAAATATGTTTTCGACCATAAATGGTGGTTTAGACATCTATGATTTTTTGCTGTGGTATAAAACAGATTAAAATATCTTTCAACTGTTGTTTGAATCACATTTTAATCAATACGTGACATTAAAAAATATTAAGATAATCATGTTTTGCTGGCATCAACAGATGATCACCTTGCCCTTGCCTCCCATTACAAACATGCTCTTACGTTTGATGTCATGATGGATGACTTTATGTGAGTGCAGGTACTCCAGGCCCCGCAGGACTTGCTTGGTCACCCAGATGATCTCAAACTCCCTCATCGGCCCACAGCTGTCCAGTTTCTCCAAGACCGAGCCGCCCTCTCCAGCCTCCATGAACAGGTGGACGCTCTGGTCCCACAGAAGAGCGCCATACAGCTCAGCGATGTTCTCATGGCAGAAACGGGCCTGGAACTCCACATCTGCTGCTCTGAAGTGCTCCACTGGAATCTGTCACAATGATGGTGGGGTGTTAGTACGGTGTTTGAAAGAGTTTTAGCAATAGTTAAGGATCAACAAAACACTAAATAAGCAACAATAGGATATAAATACTTTGTCAGTAAAGAATGGAT
Organism: Cetoscarus ocellatus; assembly: GCA_037902135.1. Lineage (NCBI taxonomy): Eukaryota > Metazoa > Chordata > Actinopteri > Labriformes > Labridae > Cetoscarus > Cetoscarus ocellatus. The sequence goes on along the minus strand of JBAMNC010000760.1, from coordinate 1,810,046 downwards.
ATTTCTTACATTAAATATTGTTATACAAAAAATTTGCTTATAAAAATAATACAACACAAAAGGGTAGGTGTGTGTAAAAGTCAGTTTTGAACGTCATTTTGTGCTGTATTTTTGTGCAAAAATTATGCAGAGAGAGTTTATAATTTAAATGAAAAATGTCTACCCTTTGAGACCAAGAGAAGGTTACATGTCCAACTCTGACTAGGTCAAGATCCAGATTTGGATCACCACCAAAATCTCATCAATTCTTCCTTGTGCCATGACCAACATTTCCAGAAAATGTCATTAAAGTGTTTTGAGAACTTTTTCATTTATCCTGCACACAGACAGATGTGTAATCAGGGCTTACTTGGCACACATAGGGGAGTGAGCCTTTAAGGGGCAAATGCCAGTGTTAGTTAACATTCCTCATGATGTATATATGCACATGCTCCATGTCTTCTTCTCTGGTTTTTGGTGTATGTCTGAAGCATCATTACAGTGCCACAGGCCTGGCATATACTACAGCGATTTCAGTGTTTTTGTGTGGACTGACATATTTCCTGAAACGATGCTGTCTTTACAGAAAACATTTTCATCTCCATGTAGGTAGTGTCTGAGTGTGCCCTAAAGCCTGGTTTAACCTAATTGCAGGTCCAGCTTGAGCATTTATGCTTATGCATTGGTGACGCCACTGTGAAATTTTAGAGTATAGAGCTGAAAAATAATGGGCAGCAATTGCTTATACTACAATATAGCAAAGCCGTAAGAAAAGGAAGGACTTGTGCAGCTGTTGAATAATTTTAGACAGAAAATGGGGAAATTTATTTTCTCTATTTTGGCCTCTGAGTGAGACATGAATGGGGAAGAACACATATATCTCAGCTGGCAGATTTAATACATGATTCATCTTCTGAAGCTATTAAAACACACTATACATGCAAGGTGCTTTTGGATGTTACACAGTCTAGAAAACACTGCACCTTGAACCAATCACAAAGCTTGTAGTCTGCATTGACAAGGCAATGTGTTGTATAAGGAAGACTTCCTTGTAGGACTGTTTGCCCCTGCCCTTAGTACAAATGAGTTGAACCTCCTCATTTACTGCTACGGGACAAATGAAAATAATTTCCCGAACTAACTCTTGAATAATGTTTGGTTCTTTTATGCACCAGCTGCTGAATCATGGTTTATGGATGATACTATCTCCAGACATGCAGGAAATGTTGACTAATTAAGATAACATGCTCATGAGCCAGTTCCAGTAAGCCCTCTTGTGTTTTGTTAACTGTGTACACAAAATTATGTCAACATTACAGTCTGATGATAACAGCAGACGAGGAAGGAAACTGTCCCTTCGTCACTGTCAATATTTTCAAGGTGGGGAACAGCAAACACTGTCACGTAGCCTCATCTCACGTGGGCCAGTTCACTTTCCAGTCTTGCACTAATCTTGGCCTATTTTGTACATTTATTTAAAGGAAAACGGCTCTTCTTCTGGAGTTCACATTTCCTCTTTTGCATAATAGTCAAGCACATAAAATGCTGCGTCATGTACACTGAACAAACAAGTTGCTGAGAGGGCTAATAGTTCCTGCCAGGTGAAATACTTGGCACCAGGTTTCACTTTCAAGAAGTCAGCACAGAAGTTGCTGTTGTGTGTTACTCAGCAGGACTCACCAGTTTGCAGGCCATTCTTTTTCTGGTGCTTGTGTCCTGAGCCAAGTGGACTTTCCCAAATGAGCCCTTGGGCACGAGGACTGAGCCGTGATTCTTGTAGGTTAATTTCCATGGAAACAGGAGCACGTCCATGTTGATCTGGTAACGGCCTTTTTTCACAGCCATGAACTTCTGCAAATAAATGTCACATCAAAGAATTAGAGAGGTCCTGCTTAGTAGACTGTTATGACGATAAAGGCACACTTCTAGGGATGGGTAATATGGACCAAATTGTATCTTGTTGATTGTTAGCTGAAAAGACAAACATGATGCACAATTTTTCTCATTATTTTTTTGGAAATAGGAAATGAATACCAGAGCTGTACACTTTCACACGACAGCAGTAAAATCAAACAATATTGGTACCTGTTTAAAATCATGGCAAGAATGACTAAAGGCATAGTTATCCAATTTTAAGGCATTTTTTATGTTTTCAATTGACAAAAATTGCAGTCAAACTTCTTTACACTAAGTTGTATAAAAATATTGACAAATTTAGGTTTGTAGAAGTCTCCAAAACTCTTCACTCTTGAAATTTGGGCTGAACATTATTACAAAAATAATGTTCCAATATTTTTCCCTCCTGCAGAATATGTAGGGATTATTTAAAGGCAGACTTTGTTGATAAATGCTGTATATTTTCAGTGCGACAAAGTACAATAATATTTAAATCAACTGCATTAAAATAAAATAAAAAAGGCTTGTTATTATTTTAAACTTAGCCCACAGTCCGTCCTGAACCTGTATAACACTTCTATTTATGTAACACGTGTCATCTGTTGGTTAGAGCATGTTATATGGACAGGAAACCCAATTCAATTCAAAGAGCTTTATTGGCATGAATTAGAGGCATTATTATCAGAGCATTTAGTAATATATTAATAATATGTAATCTTATTTAAAAAAATATATTTATCTGAAACATGATTTAATGTCCAGCCCTATTTTCCCCCATTCAGTTTTACATTTGAGATGTTTCTTACCTTGTTCAGCAGGACCCCCATCTCCTCAGGCACATTCTGCAGAGTTGCTGCCTTCAGGTCAGAGAGCATGTTCACAAAGGACAGGAGGTCTGCCACCGTCCCATAACGAACACCACCACCGACCCCCTCAACCCCAAAGTCCTCCTGTTGACCCCTGGAGCCCACAGAGTCCCCCACCTCCTCATTCTCATCCATCTCCTCCTGAGAGAGACCCTCCTCTTCCTCAAACGACAAGCCCCTCTCTTCTTCTTCCTCTTCCACTTCTTCAAGCTTATACAGCCTCTCTGCAGCGTTGATGATGTCCTCAATGTTCATGTGAGCCAACAGCAGTTCTATTCCGTTGTCATATTTGTAATCCATCTTGAAGCTTCAGTGCTGCTGTTTGTACTGAAATGAAAACATACGCTGATCAGTTTACCAACATTTCTCCACCTTGATCAGAGCTGGAGTCAGAGTCGGTCAGATCATGTGGAGCTCAAGGCAGAGAGTGGCAGTTTCTCTGAAGCCTGAAACTTCAGCTCAGCTCTCTGGGAGGGGCTTAACAGTTTGTTTTCCAAGTGACTGAAGGGAGTTTCACAGTAGAGACGGGAAGCCCCCAGGGCAGTAAAGACCTCACTTGACATCTATAAAACACTGACTGCTGATAACTGTTTGTAAAGATCATTTTAAAAGTCAGGTCATAGCTCATGAAAATACTTTTCTGCATGTGAATGATACACATCAGCTGCTGTTTTCACTGGACAAAGTAAGAGTCAATATTTAGTAGACATAAATTAATGTTTCAGGTTTGATTTGGAGTGTCATACAAATCTTGCACCAAATAAATCGTTATTTTTTTTCCCATTCAAAATAACACATGGACCACAAATAATATTTCCATATAGTTAAGCTGAGTAAAGATACACATAAGACCTATTTATAGAAGTTAAATTATCAAAAATGTTCTCAATTGAAGTTAATTTAATCAAATATTTACTAAATAAATTAATATTAGGGTACAATTTGCAAATATGGCTGGGTGATATGAGCCAAATATCATAACCTGTTACTTTTAGGGATGCACAACACTATCGGTATGATATCGGTATCAGCAGATATGAAAATTTCTGCCAGTACTTGCAGCTGATATTTTAGCATTACATTTTGGCCCTTTGTTTTCCACATAGTGGCTGGAATATTGATAGAATGAACAAATGCAATGCTGAAAGTGTTCTTAAAAAATCAAATTATAATTTATTTTAGAATAAAATGTTATACTTGCTTCACTTCTGTTTCTAACATTAAAAGACTGCCACCATGAAAGTGACAGGTCAATTTTAGCAAAGTGGAGGTTTTGTGCCCTTGAAAGAAAATACTGATATCCGCAAAAATGAGCAGAAATCCAATATCACGCATCCTTAGAAACTGTGTGTGCATAAAGGTATTAAATAGATTATGTGGCCACTTTATTAAGTACATCCACTTTACTGCTGATTTACACAAACAGCTAATAACGGGCTGTAGATGTGGTCAAGGTGACCTGCTGCAGTTCAAAGTGAGCTTCAGAATTGGTGAGAAATAAGGCTGAATGATACTGGGAAAAAAATGTTACCACAATAATTTTCCTCCTGCAATATTTTATGGTTTTTAACTTTCTTGATAAATTCTATTTTTTAATGTACATTTCTGATAACAATGAATTCTTCACGAACAGCCACATGATTTTAACTTCCAAAAGGTCAATGTTCTGCTCTGCCAGAAGTCACTGGTTTTTGAAGTAAACACTTAACAAATGTGTTAACTAAAAACACAAACTGAGTATTCCTATAATTTATGACAGTCAAAGGTAGAAAATCAGCTGAAAATCTTTGTTTAACATGGTCACTCACTGAACCATACAAAGATTAAGCCAACTGGTGGTGGTACAGACATACTTCAGTGTTGATCGTCAAGGAAATGAGAATTTGGCAGTCTTTGTTTCCATCAAACAACACATCAATGAAATCATGATGTGCTTTGATTCATGTGAGTGGCCTTTCATGTGCCACATGTGATCACTGCACATGTGTGATGTTGAACAATATACAGGTCAGACCTCGTAAGAAAGGTGATTTAAGAGACCTTGAAGGTGGCGTGGCTGTTGGTGCTGGTCCGGCTGGTCTGAGTATTTCAGAAACTGCTGATCTACTGAAATTTTGTGCTCAACTATGTTAAGTGATAACAGTGTGGTGCAAAGAGCAATTAAACATTTTATTGAAAATGTCTTATTGATGCCAGATTTCAGAGGTCAGGAGGAGAATGGTCAGAGTGGTTGTGGATGGTAGGAAGGCAACTGTGACTCAAATAACCACATTATGACCAACGTATGAAGAACCACTTCTGAAAGCACAACATGTCAAATATTGAAGCAGATTGGCTGCAACTGCAGAGGACCATGCCTGTCAGCTGAGAACAGGAGACGGAGGCTACAATTTGAACAAGCTCACCAAAACTGGGCAATAGAAGACTGGAGAAATGTTGCCTAGTCTGATGAGTCTGAATTTCTGCTGACACTCTCTGAGGGTAGGGTCAGAATTTGGAGTAAACATCATGAAAGCATGGCTCCATCCTACCTTGTATAGTTCAGGCTGCTGGTAACGGTGTGGGGGGTGTTTTCACTGCACACTTTGGGCCCCTAAGTCCAACTGTGCATCATTTAACTGCCACAACCTACCTGGTATTGTTGCTGACCTTGTCCATCCCTTTATGACCACATCTTCTGATGGCTATAATGCGCCATGTATCAAAGCTGAAATCACCTCAAACTGGTTTCTTGAATAATGAGTTCACTGAACTCTAGCAGCCCCCACAGCCTCCAGATCTCTATCCTATAGAGCACCTTTAGGATATGGTGGTAAATGGTAAATGGGCTTGAGTTTATATAGTGCTTTTCTAGTCTTTGACTACTCAAAGCTGCTTTACACCGCAGGCCACACCTACCCATTCACACCCATTCACTCTCACATTCACTCACTGATGTTTCAGAGTTTCTGTGTCAGTTATCCATCAGTATCAACTAACCCATTCACGCCCTTTCATGCCCATTTACATGCCACTGATGCAGCAGTAGCAGCAACTTGGTTTTAAGTGTCTTGCCCAAGGACACATCGCTATGTGTCGCCCGGAGCTGGGCTCAAGCCTGCAATCTCCCGATTGCTGACCAAGCGCACTATCCAACTGCGCCACCGACGCAGGTGACCTGCAGCCCCAAAAATCCATCTTTATGGTGGGATGGTATGTGCAGCCAGCACATCTGCAGCAACAAAGTGATGCTTTTATATCAGTATGGACCAAAATCCCTGAGGGATGTTTCAGATGCCTTGTTTAATCCATGCCAAGAAGAATTAAGACAGCTCTGAAGGCAAAAGTACAAACAACGAACCTAATAAAGTGGCAAATGAGTGTTTACATCATTTTTTTGTGTAAATCAATGAGAAAAACCAAAGTCAGTTCTACCCTGGCATTGTTGATGGACTGTTTAGTATATACATGGGCAATACCCTACAGACAGTGTTTGGAAAGGGCAGAGCCTTTATTAATATACTCAGAAGGTGATCAAAGTAATGTCATCACATGACCATTGCCATCAGTCCATCCATCCTCCACACTGCCTTACCCCTTTAGAGGCAGCAGGAGCCCATCCTGCTGTCACTGGGCGAGAGGTGGGGTACACCCTGGGCTGGTTGCCAGCCATTTACAGAGCTGGCCCACAGAGACAAATAACCACACACTCACACCTAGGGGTAGTTTAGAGTCACCAAACAGCCAAACAAGAACGTTTTGGTCTGTTAGAAGAAAGCAGAGTACCCTGAGTAAACCCATGCTCGCACAGGGAGAACATGCAAACTTAACACAGAAAGGCCCCGCTGACTGAGGAGTCACCTTCTTGCTGCAAAGCATGAGCACAACCTGCTGCACCATGCAGCCATGTTCAACCACTGAAATTTGTTTAAATGAAAATGAAAAATTTGGACTTGAGGTAGAACAAAGCTGCATCAGTGTGTCATATTACAGTAGTACAAACATCACCTTTGAACATATTTAATAGTCATTATGTGTGGGCTGTTTGACTTTTAAAGGCTGATTCGTTTTGCTGGCTTTATCTCTTGGTGTTTTGGCACCAGGTTGCTCTCAGAATGCCTTGGCTTTTGCACCCCTCTCTTCCTTAAAAAATGCATAAATTAATGTGAAACTGGCAGCATAAAAACAAATCTTACACTTCTACCTCTATGGGTTTTTTTTTGTTATTCCGTGTATGAATGTAACAGGCAGCCTTAATGTGACCTACTTTGGTTGGAGTGTTAAAAAGAGACCTTGCTCCAGTGTGCAGCTAACATTGTGACTTTGGTTGAACACCATGAGCAAAGTCCTCAAAGAGGGGGGATAAAACTCAAGTCTGACCTGCAGCCCCAAAAATACATATTTAAAAGATATACCTCTACCACTACACAGACTTAGCATGAAGGTCACATACTGTGTGTCCTTTTAACCATGACAGTTCATCCCCAGCAAACACCAACTGAGCACCAAAAGCAGCTCCTCGACCCTTTCTGGGTCCTGACCCACCAGTCCCCCAATCCTATCTGAGTACTTTTCTATTAGAATAAAGCCTATAAGTTTTTTTCCTTAATGTGATTTTTTTTTTAATGAACAAGCTCTTTTTTAGAGATAGATACAACAGATAATGGTGGAGTCCAGACTTAAAGAATAGACCATTTGTGAGGAACTTAAATTAAAGTGTAGGCACAAGTAACCACACACAAATAACAAGAAGAGTAAAGTAAAGAAAATGTCATACTTGCTGTATCGTATAGTCAGATTATCAGGAGAGTTGTCGGCGCATTTTGTCTCCTCTTGTCCCGAGCACTGACTGACTATCTCAGTTTGACTCCGGTTCTTAGAAGGAAGTAAACAGGAAGTTCAAGTAATACTCGTGTGGGAGGAGGTGTCTGCTTTAATGTCAGGTGCCTGCCTTACTATCAGTCAGTTTCGTTTTCCCTTTCTGCTGATCTATCAAATGAGAAACATTCTGATGTGTTGAAATAACATGATCTTCCTAAGAACTGCTGGGTGTTTCACTGAGGGGAATGTTGATTTTTGTAAAATCAGCTCTTCAGAGGCATCATGTTTGTTAAATCTTCATAAAAAAAAACTCTTCAGTGTTTTTTGAACTGGTGATCTTTTCAACAGATTAATGTGTCCACAATCCAAGTTTTAGAAAAAGAAAAATTAGTCTATCTATCTATCTATCTATCTATCTATCCATCCAATAATAACATTAATACTACTTCTACTACTGCTACTGCTACTACTCCTCCTAATAATCATAATAATAATAATAATTCTACCACTAATGATAAAAATAATAATCTGATCATAATAATAATAATAATAGTAATAGTAATAGTAATATAATAATAATAATAATAATAATAATAACATACAATGTACTCAAAAGTGAGTCAAAATAAATACTTAAAATAAATCTGCACTTATAAAATGTATGGAATATATAGAATAAAAAATGAAATACTTTGAGTTATTTGAGACTGACTTTCTAAGAATGCACCTAAGTTTTTATAAGGGCTTAAAAACGATTAAATATTGGATAAGGATATAGTTGCTTCAGTGCATTATTTGCCGTAAGTTTAAACATGTTTTAAATTCAACCATGAAAGTATTTAACTTTTTTATTTTTTCGAAAATCTGTCTCATGTAAATTAAATTCAATTGTGCTACATTATTTTTATTGTAGATTTTATTTCAAATCAACCTGAAACTCTGATTTGAGTGTACTGTATGAAAAAATTTCCCAGGTTCGGCCCCTCAAAATTCTTAATTATCATCAGTGTTGTAAACTTGTAAAGTATTGGTTCTTATGCTATTAGTCCTGCCAATATTACACAGGGTTTGTCCCTTTCAGATGATATCTGTTGACAACAAGAGTAACAAATGCCCCTACATAATCTGGGTAATTTGTTTATTTTTATTTTAGTGGGCTTTTTATTGAAAGAAAAAAGTTTTGAGACTCCCGACAAACCTTTCCTTATTTTTTGGTTGAATTAATTTACTCACTGGCCTTAGTAGATAATTCAAAAAAGATTAACAAAAAAGTATATAAATGTATTTGAAACACTGTGAACTTGTACATTTATACTATTCTACTACATTTGCTGTGTATTAAGACACCAAGTCTACGAATTATAAGGATCAATAATATTTAATTTTTTATACTTTTTACATGGCCTTTTTTGTTGAAATATAATGTATAACTTTTGCTGGACAGCTCTCCTAAAACGTGTCTTTGTACACTACTTATTCGACATGGTTTGTAAATGATGAATTGTTACGCCAAAATTTCTATTTTTTGTTTTTTTACTTATTGTAAAAAAACAAGAATGTGTAAAAAAAAAAAGAGTAGTATTATAGTCACGGTTTGCACAGTGTCTGAAGTTTGTCACCTCTTCTCTGCCGTAGTCACAACCTCGCGCATGCGCCTTCCCGTTTCTGTCAAAGCAGCAATGGCGTCCTCCTTCGCAGTGTGCAGGTTACATCTGAGGGGAAGGGGCAGCCTGGTGAAGCGATTTAAGAAGGTCAACACACTTTATAACAGAAGTATCGGGACGAATGTTGTTGCTGCGGAGGGTGAAGCGCTCCAGAAAGAAGAGACGGGTTCGTGTCAAATGAAACAAGTTCGCATTATGCTAACACTGAGCTCTCTGAGGGACTGACAGACCAAACTCCATTTAGGAACTTTGATGTTTTTCTTCTTGATGTGTACAGTTTAAAACATATTGGACCGAAAACTTCAATGGCCAGTAGACATAAGAGTTTCCGGTGAATTCGGCCTTTTTAGACGAGGAAGAAGTGCTTGATTATTACACTGGATCATCCATGTCATCAAACCATCACAGACACCATGGTTTTTCTAGACTCCGAGTTCGGCCGGGTTTTTTTGGACAGGCTTTGTGATTTATGTAACTTTATGTAACTTTATGCTTCTGTTGGCATTGACAGAAATATTAATTCTTCCCTTAAGTATTTGTGTTTTGTATGAAGTTTGTCTTTAAATTTCGAACCACACATTTTACACTGTAGTGAAGTGCTTTAACAACCTTTTTTTGTCCATAAGAGAAGAGATTAAAAATGTACATGAACAAATGACTTTTTGTCCAGACATCAGTTGAAAAAGGCTGTTATGTTTGAGCACAGCGCTGAAAAATAACTGATATTAGGGGAAACCGTATTGAAAGTGATAATGACAATGGAACTAAGGGTTTTCTTTCTGTAAGTTTCGATAAACATTAAAATTGAGATGTTTTTTGCATATACAATTTTAATTTTACTGATGAGGACGATTGTCAATTAAGTGCGAATTATCTCTCTTAAAGCACTTTTGAAAACACTATCAATTAATAAAAAAATAACGATTTGATTGTTTTACTTCATTTTAAGGTTGTTAAAAGAAAATCTAAATAAAACTTTAGCAGTACTGCATTTCAAAACACTACAAGGCCATACATTTTTAAAATCATTTTTATTGTAATTTTCAAAGCTTTTAAAACAGATCTAGAATCAAACTTTTAACTCAGAGCTGCAAAGAGTTTATTCTTATGACAGAACACAATAACTTCAACTACAATGGCGATGAATCTTTTGCTGTAAAAAAAACAAAAAACATTTTAGATAAGCATTTAAGACTAAGAATGTGTTCACAAATGAGGAGAACCTTAAAGCCTCTGGGAACATGACTTGAAATGTTCAGAATTTTAATAGAATGTCAAAGATCAATATGTCATTAAACATCCTTGAAATTTTAAGAGAAAAACATTAAGTATCAGAAAATATTGTTTTAAAACAGCTTATATTACATCTCTGATTATTTCTGATGGTTTTGTTGCCTTTGAGTGTACGGGACTTGGTGATTTTTATTGGTTGAGTTTTTTATTTTTTATTAAATGATTGTCTAAAACCCATCAACTTTACATCCAGTCTCTGTCTACCCTCAAAAACTTGTCTGATAATAAGTATCTGATAATTTAAAATCTGTGGAAAGCTCATTCCTGAGATTTTTGAGAAGTTCGTCATATATATATATATTATATATATATATATATATATATATATATATATATATATATATACATATATGAATGATCATAAATATCTTATGAAGGAAGTTTTTGTTCATTTGTGTTCCCAAGAGCTTTCAGAATTTAATGCAAATATGTCGTCATATATTTGGTAACATACTCCAGACCTGCTTTGTTTTTGTGCTGCAGGTTGTCAATAAAAAATAAGGAATGATCTTTTTTATATGACTTTTTTTAATTTTAAATATTTGCCTTGATATAAAGTTTCTTTGCAGGTATAATATTAAATTATACAGTGAGATCTTTAGTCTGTTGTGGTTTAGGATTAATGTCAAGTAAGGAAAAGGAGGACAAAGAAAAAAACAGCCAGAAAAATCATTTGAATGAATGAATGAACCTTTATTGCCCCTAAGGGAATTTGTCTTGCACAGAGAGCATGAAACACAAACTACATAGGACATCAACAACCACACAAGACAGCACATAATAACATTTAACACTTAGTCAAGAATAAAATCTTAAAATACAGCTATAATAATAAATTAGAGATCAATCGGTGTTATTCCTAAGTAAAATGTTAGGATTTGTAGAATCCTAAAGGGGAATCATCCTACGTATTATTATCAGAGTTAATCAGTATGGTTCCTTTTTTAAAGTAGTTTTGTCTTGTCTTGTGTCTCTGTTTAACCGCTCATGTCATTCTATGCAGCATCAAACAGCCACATTTGACTTTACATGGATTCGATTGGTGTAACATATTTATCAGTTATTTGGATTGTAGTGCTTTCATCAGTCTGATGGGTCCTGATCAAAGCTGAACAATATATCATTTTAAGGCTGCAGTACAAAGAGCACATAAACACAGGACATTCAGTTTCACTCACATGAGTCAGAGCATTATGCTGCCCTTTGCTACTTTGATGAAAACTAAAATTACCAATAATTTCAACACTCAAAGTCTGTTTGATATCACTATCAGTAGGTTTACTTGGAAAACAGATCATGGGTCATGCAGATTTTGTGTGTGTCCCGCATGCAAACTATGATGCACAGCAAAGATTAAGTGGAATTAGAGACTGAGGACTTGCTGTAATTTTGAGACTTAGCCATTCATTACATCCACTGATACTTTATGTTTTTTTTCTGTCATTGGCCTTCCTTTAATCATATTTAGAAACAAATCATTGTTTTTAATGTGTTTTTAGTGAAGGTCCAAGAGTATTTACTTTGTCAAAATGTGATAAAAAAAATGTCAGAACGCGACTGCAAGCCATAAGTTTACATGTACTGTTTATAAAGAAACCTGTCATCACGCTGTCTTCTCTGAAGTGTTCGGATCACAGTTACTGTCAAGGGGGCTGCAGAGGGCAAAAGAGTAACATGTTTTAAGATAACTGAAGTAATAGGGCTGATTTAATGCTTTGCACAAATGAAGACACAGCATTTGTCGGAGAAATTCCCTTTAAAAAAAACACAGTAGGAAAGATGATGCATGGTAGTTATTACAAACATTGTTCAACTTTATTCCTGATGCAGTTAAAAACCAGAGGTTTGAGTGTTGAAATCTGGTTCAGACTCTTTTTCACAAAAATTTGGCCCTTATATCAAACTGATGCTAGCACAGAGTCCTCCTCAATGCTGTAGCCGCTCTCTGATATTAGAATTTCTTCAGTTTTTCTAAACATCATCATAAGGGAGATTTAGAGAGGTGGAGCTCAATTCATGTGGATTCACACATGTGCATGAATCTTGAACTTTTTTGTACGCAAGAAAATATGTTTTTCTTGGACTGATGTTAAAATTTGGTCGTTTTTCATGTCCTCTCTTGCTCTCCGTGCTTTTTTTATCTGCTACTGTATTATCACAGAGTGCATAGAGGCCTCAAATTGACATGTGCTTTTATTTTTGTTCTTTTGTTAAAACATGCCACAGTGTGAAACAAGTAAAACTAAATATCCTTCAAATTTGAATAGGGTTTGGTTAAAGTTTTACTACATTTTTTCAGATGAAACGAATGATGGTACCCAGTCTTTGTGCGATGTCATAGCGAAGAGACAAGAAGAGGCAGAGAGATCCGTCCTCATCAGCTGCCTCCCCAAAACCAACGAGAAAAACTTTGTCAAGTTTTTATCAAAACATGGAGACATCCAGAACCATTTCTTTTATGAAAGCTATGTGAGTAGCCTCTAAAAAGCATCATTTACTAACGTGTTTGTGGATGCACATGTAACAAACTTCAGTGTCAAAAATGATTCATATGGATGATTAAATGTTGTGCTGTGTGCATTTTTTGTTTACAGGGAATTTATGCTGTTGTAGAATACGCCAATCAGGAAAGTGTGTCCTCGTTACTTGAAGAAGTAACTTTTCCCAGTGCCAGCCATGAATCCATCGTGCCCTTCAAATCAAGATTACTGTCACTGAGGAGTGCAGGTTCAACAGCCTCAAGCACACAATCAGGACTGATGTGCCAACCACAAACCACCACTCCCATCAACGAGCTCATTCAGAAACTGACCAAGAAGGAAAGTGTAAGTAGCTCTGTGTCAGTTTTAAAGTCCCTGTAAAGGCATGAAAAGATGCAATTTAAGTTTGTTATACAACTGATGACTTTGTTTTTCATCACTAGTTAAAATTTCAGCAAAAGAAATCTGAGTATGTAAATTACTTTTTTACATCTTGAAAAATGAAGCAGTGATCTTTACTCCAGGATGCTGCAGGCAGGTCTGTCAGATGTTAAAACCAAGCCCACCACAGGAAAGAGGATTCTCTATTAGATCTAAAAGAACTGTTACAACTCGGCTGTTACAAGCTCTCAATTTACCGCTCGATCTTCGTTCCTACTCTCACCTATGGTCACAAGCTGTGGGTGGTGACCAAAAGAACAAGATCACAGGTACAAGCGGCTGAACTGAGTTTCCTCCGCAGGGTGTCCGGGCTCTCCCTCAGAGATAGGATGAGAAGCTCGGTCATCCAGAAGGGACTCGGAGTAGAGCCGCTGCTGAGAGGAGCCAGATGAGGTGGCTTAGGCATCTAATCAGGAAGCCTCCCAGACGCCTCCCTGGTGAGGTGTTCAGGGAATGTCCCACCGGTAGGAGACCCCAGGGAAGACCCAGGACATGCTGGAGGGACTATGTCACTCAGCTGGCCTGGGGACACCTTGGGATCCTCCGGGAAGAGCTGGACGAAGTGGCCAAGGAGAGGGAAGTCTGGGCTTCTCTGCTTGGACTGCTTCCCCTGCAACTCGTGTGAAGAAGTGAAAGAAGATGGCAGTAAAGGCTTCATCTGTTTATCTTCGTCTGCCCGTCAGCTCTACATATTTGAACCACTAGAGACAGAATCACATCTGCGTCAAACGTTTTGTGCTGTAATTGAAGGTTTCTTCTAACATTGCACCACCAGAAACATGCTCCGGCCTCCTGATATTTTAATATCTGATTGTAAATTATAGTTTCGTTCTCTCCTTTTTGCCTATTTTTTAAAATGTTTACACTTGTTTACTTGGTGCTGCTTAACACACCTCATTTCCTGATATTGGTTCTTCAAAATAAAGGTCTTCTTTCAAGAAGTCAGAGACATTCTGCTGCATGATACTGAGATAAATAATCAATACATCTTCTCAAGCCATGGCACGAGAAATGCAGGCAGGGCAGCCTTGCTGTCGCTCTGTATTAGTGATAGCATGAATTTTAAGTCATGGACCTATTCAGGTATCATTATTTGGCCATGGACTGATCCTATCCATATATCACTTTAGTTTGCTATCCATGCATCCATATGAAAGTCTGGCACTCATCTGAATATAGCATGACCATGTAGAGAGCAGATACCAACACAGTATCTTAGCCTTATTGGGAATGTATTTAAGCACATGTTGTGAGACAGACACTCTTACTCAGACACATCATATAGTGAGACAGACATCCTCACTCACACACACTCTCCTGTGTGAGCAGACAGACCCTCACTCACTCACTCACACATAGACACACACGCATCATGACTAACTGCATCTATGCATCTTTGTACCAACCATGTAATAAACTATGATAATGCACAGTCTGGTATTTAGAATCCTCCATTTAAACATACATCTCATAATATCAATTAGAGATATAGTGAAGCAGAAGTCTGGGTTTAATGTTATTTTCTCTCTCAAGTTACTTTCATATGTGACTTTTACTAACCTGACCACCACTGTGACTGATAGGGTGAATCTAATAGCCTGATACAGCACATGAACACCTTGTTTTTGCCCTGGAATGAGGAGCTTGAGGAGTGCTTTTATATCATTGAAGTGCAGCTCATTATTTGGCCTTGCCCAAAAAAAATTGAGTTGAGAGTGTAAAAAAAACCTTTATATTAATCTGATTTAATTATGCAGCTACACACAGTTGGATCTTTTCATAATGCTGGAGGAATAATACTATTTATTACCTGTATGTTGCTTAGAGATACATTTCTTAATTTTTAAGGACTTTAAAGTTTATATTGAAGATTATTTTAAAGATCAATCTCCTAAAGTCTATGCCTCAATGATTGAGCTAACTTTCCTTCTCTTTTTTCCTCAGATAGACCAGCAGATAACTTCTTTGACAGAAGCCTATCAGCTAACAGAGGAGAACATCAGACTACGTTTCCTTGTCTGCTCTCTGCTCAAAGACATTACAGCTGCTTATTTCCCAGAATGCACCATAAGACCCTTTGGTTCATCAGTAAATGGTTTTGGAAAGCTTGGCTGCGACCTGGACATGTTTCTGGACCTTGATGGCATCAGTGGGAGAAAAGCAAAACTGGTAATGCAGAAATAAAGTTACCAAAATGTAGGATACCTTTTCATGCTGTGTGCCTTAAACAACTCAACGTCTGTTTCTAACCTAACCAGTGAAAAAAGACCAATTCACTGCCATATTTCAACCCAAAACTAATATAGAGATAACGTAGAGAGCAAGACAAAGTGAAAAATAAGCAGTGATCCAAGAAAAAGAACAGTATTTTCTGATTGTTTCACAGTAATACATGTAAAGATCTTTGGAGAACATCAGAATATCTGCACCAACATCCTGGAAAGTGCAGGATCGACTTAATTGTAGCTGAAGTCTGTCTCCTCTTGGCCCTAAGAAACAGCTGCCGCCTCGCTAAAGGCTCTTGGTAATTGGTCTTTAGAGCAGTTTTAGAAGTCTCTCTGGCTTCTGATGTTTTGTAGACAGCCAAGAATCAGAGTTGAGACAACATCTTCTTTTGGTCTTAAAGGGATGCACCAACTTTTTTTCTTTTTTGTCTTGCCTCACTCCCGAGTCCATGACAAGCAGATAGAGATCATTCTTTCAACTGTGTGTGCAGTAACAAAGAAGAGATGGGCAAAGCTCGCCCATCGCTAATTAGCTTAGCTCAAACACTGGGAGTCAGTTGGTAGCGTTAGCCTGCCTCTGCCTACAGTCATCAGATAAACTCTTCAGCAACCCTAAACAGTCCTCTGTGCTTGTTGTGACTCATTTTTTTCACCGTGTTATGATACATTATCTATTTTTAGACTTAGATTAGCACTTAATGTAATTTCCGTAAGAAATATATACGAAACTAAACCGCAGGACGTATAAGCAAACCACTGTGGAAAAGCTTGTTGACGTACTTACAAGCAGGACGGAGCTAGACACACAAAAAAAGTTGGCATATCCTTTTTAAAGGTACTATTGCACCTGGCAATTGAAGGTCTTGGGAGAGTGCTTGGTACTCCTCCTCGTCCCCAGCACAGAGAGAACGGCTGCAGTAAGGTTGTCATGCTCGAGCGACCCTCTCACAACGTCAAGCAAAGCTCTGATGCTTTTTCAGTAGTGTGGTTGCCTCAGTTGCAACCAGCTCCACATGGTTTACACATGGCCTGCTTCACTTTCCATTAGAGTTACACTCTGATAGCACCTCTACGTCGTGGGCGGGGCTGTGAGTGCATGGTTGTGTGAAACTACCATGACATCCTCACAACAACAAAAGAGGAAGTAGAGGTGACAGTGATGCTGGTTCTCTCGGTCTGTGGTCTCTTGTGGCATTAATGAGACAAGTTTTGTTCCAGAGAGCGATACAAGCGGATAAACAGACTATGAAGAAACTGAGTATCCAAGCAATTTCAACATCAATGCTTTTTTTTCTTTTTTGGGTCAAAGGGGAGTATGTACAAATGAATGATGAGGAGTTCAGCAATCAGTGTTTAATGCTAAATTATGTCCTTGAAGACAGGTAATAATACTGAATAATATTATCAGTAATCTCTTGTTTTATGAACCATTTATGCTGTTTATTTATTCTAAAATATATATAGCGACAGATGAGTCATCATAACATAAAGTAAATTCCCTTTAGAAATATTTAAACCTTACATATAATACAAACTAGCTGTCGCTAAATTTTTCTTTCTGATTATCTAGTGGAAACAGCTGTTGCAAAGGGAAATAGTCTGCACATCAACTGAATATGAAATTCATAAATAGTTGCAGCTATTCACGTTCATATGATCAGCTTTGTGTCATGTAAAAGCTGCGTGTGCAGAGGGAAAGATAGAAACTCCTGACTGCAAACATTAGAATCTCAAAATTTGTGCCATTTCCATACACAATAAAAATCTGAGAGCCTGCTTTGTAAAGTACTTAGCTTGTTTTGAGCTGTAATATTTGCCAACTTAAAGTAATGTTTCAGTTTAATAGCCTTTTTGTTCTACTGAAGAAACTTTTTTGGTATTTAGTGCTTTGGCAAGAATTCAGTACCAAGATACACCATTGTTAAGTCAATGCTTCATTCAAAACATTTAAATAAATTGCTTTCAGGATCATTAAACATCTCTTCATTATGTGTGTTGCAGCTAAAATCTGGTATGTTCCTGGAGTTCCAGACGAAGAGGGAAACCTCGGAGCGAACGGCCACTCAGAACATCCTGTCGGTCATTGGGGAGTGTGTGGATCGGTTTGGGCCGGGCTGTGTGGGGATGCAGAAGATTCTTCATGCCAAATGTCCCCTGGTCCGCTTCTCCCACCAGCCGTCTGGTTTTCAGTGTGACCTCACAGCCAACAACAGGTATTCACCCTGCACACATACATGCATCATAAGACCAGGAAGGATTGGGATGAAATTTATATCGTATTATATTTTATCTGACTGGTGATACATGGTTTATTTTAGTGCTGGATTCCACTGTGTAGTTCATGATATGATTTGACACAATATGATACAATCCTATGCATGATACATAGCCCAATATAACAATAATATCATGATACAGTGATACTATGATTTAAGATGCATTTCAAGAATATCATTCAAATTATAGGACTCTTTTTAAATATAAAATGGCTCTAACAAGGTTAAGTGTTAAATACATGTAATTTCTTAACAGTTTGTATCATCTTACAAACTTTAACAAAGACTTAGATGGAAAAATGTTCATGTTATCATTTTTGAAATAGATTCACAAAATTATAGAACTTTAAAAACAATACTATGAAAACCCACTTCTTTCATAAAACATAAAACAAATTGACCTATGAGCACTGAAGACATTGTCTTTTCTAATTATACCTGTTAACATTATGCTTACATATTTTAAATAAAGAATAAAAACTTAAATTCTTAAAACCTGTACAGCTCCAGCTTTACCAGATATTTTTCTGCATTGATAGAAACTCCAGTGTTGCATTTTTGAGTGATACCCGTTGTCAAAAGCTTTACAGCATCTCTATGCAGATCTGTGGATGCACAGATCCACATTTTAACACACTTAAGCCTTCCTCGCAGTGCAAATGGAGAAAGCAGAGATTTAATGTAAGATGTCCATGCATTGAAAGCATATTTAAAAGGTAATATGTAAAGTTTCTGGTATCAATTTGCACAATGGTTGCTTGTGTTTTGGAAGAAGCAGTGGCTTTGCTTCGTCCTTGTTGCTGTGCACTGGTCAGAGTCTGGGTCACTGTAGTGGGATGCATTTCTCCAAAACAAAAAGAATCAGTTGAGAAGCAGGTCTCCACAGCACATAAAGACCTCAGATAACTTTCTGCAGACGGGAGTGCATCCTCCATTTCTCTTGTTGTGGCTGAATGATTTTTTACTTTTTAACTTCCCG
Organism: Cetoscarus ocellatus; assembly: GCA_037902135.1. Lineage (NCBI taxonomy): Eukaryota > Metazoa > Chordata > Actinopteri > Labriformes > Labridae > Cetoscarus > Cetoscarus ocellatus. The sequence continues at coordinate 1,791,147 of JBAMNC010000760.1, read as the reverse complement.
CTGTCACCTGCTTCCTTCTCCACTTCCTCATCTTATCAATTTATCTCATAGGTCCTGCTGTGAGGAGTTATGAAGTAGTACTGCTTTTGTAGAGTAATAACTAATGGCTGTAGTAATACTAGAATTGTATATTTTGATATGATTCTAGTTAAACTTAAAAAAATATATATCCTAGTTGGATATCATGGAAATAGAGGTGGAAGTCCCACACGCCTTATTTTGGCCAATATCTTGTTTTTGATTATCAATGCAGCCAAACTCTCCCCCTTGCCTAAATTGTATAAAATAAATACTGGCTGCATTGCCACAAAATGAGGTTGTCTAAATTCCTTTATTCTTGGATACCCTGTGTTTCCTAATGATAAAATGTCCATGATTTTAAAGATCTGTGGCATCAAAATAAACAAAACTAAATTATCTTCAGGAATATTTTTGGCCTAAAGCTCGAGAACAGTGACTTTATTGCACAAACCTCTTGGCAACATTTAGAGCTGGGTAGGAATGGACTTGGTTAGTGGACTTGAGCTTATGCGTTGCAACTTGGGGTTAACTGTCTTGCCCAAGGACACATCAACATGTGACAGCCAGAGCTGTACTCGAAATTGCAACCTTGCATTGACAGAAAACTGACGTGTGCAAGAGGTTTCATGTAATTTTTCATCTGTCGTCCATGCTGGTTATTCTTGTTGGGGTTGTAGGGGGTTGAAGCCTATCCCTGCTGACACTGGGCAAGATGTGAGGTACACTCTGGGCTGGTCACCAGCCCATTACATGGCTGGGACAGAGAGACAGACCATGTTCACACACACTCTTAGAGCAATTTCAAATCATCAGTTAATCTAACAAGCATGCTTTGCTTAGTCTCAGAGGAAACTGAAGTACTCAAAAAAACCCACACATGTACCGAGAGAACATCCAGACTGCCCACAGAGAGCACTGCCTTGCTCGTACAGGACACCAGCTCACATTCCCTGCACATTTTGACTGCTAAAATCAAGTTAATTGCCCAATATTGGGGGTTTAGGACTTTTATTTTTGTTTCTGTGGTATCAGACATGTATGAACACTCCTTTATTTTCGCTGATTGTGAAAAAATACTTCCAAATTAAGTAATGATAATCAAAACAAAAACAGTTTAAAGTTTGTATAGACTTGTAACTTTAAATCTTTTATCTTTAAGTCTTACTTTTTTGGCAACACACAGCAAAAACTCAGATCTAGGGTGAGAGTATTTGTCCAATTTAAAGTTAAGAAAATCTCATTAGACTTATTCTAACAGTTCCCTGACATGTCGAGATTAAAATCTTTTTTGAAGATATAAACCTAAAAATAAAGCCTGAGTTGCTTGTAATAAGTAAAATACTCTCCTAATAAGATGCAATAAATTTAACTTGAAGGTTGTCTTAAAATGACATTTTCTCTCCAGATCAGATACTAATTTAAGAGCCTCACTGAGTCAGACTCCCTTCTTCCATTGGCAGATATTTTCTTATCATTACAGGCAATTCAGTGCCTTATTTTAAGATATTTATCTGGACTTGTTGAGTGAACATGGATTAGAATAAGTGTTTTACATGTTTCAGACTTGAAAATAGACACACTTGCCTAGGTCTGAGTTTTTTGCGGTGCAAGCATTTTCCTGCTGGTGTTTCTTACTGTAAATGATCCCTTTACTAAGCATTAGACCTGATATGTATGTTGCAATCAAATGTTTCGTGAACTAAATGAGTATACACGTCATTGTCTTGTCCTATGTCTCACTTGACAAAATAAAGATATGTCTTAAAAGCTTGACATATTACTCAGCCCTGATGTATGAACATCATGGGTCAGTTTCATGAAGTTAAAGTGTCAGTCTGAGTTTGTCACCGGCCTCTTTCTTCACAGAAACCGTGAGTTTTCTGTTGTCCAGAATGATCTTTTGGCCACACTGGCGTTTCAAAAGCCCCAAACAGAAACCTGACTCTATCAGGAAGCTGCTGCGATGGTTCAGTTGCCTGCTTCAGTGAAACTGAGCAGCAGAACTAAAAACGAGGGCATGTTTGTGTTTTCACTTCTTCCCCTCGGACCCTCAGATATGGTGATCTCCTCTGATGGTAGAGCTCAAACACCTGCTAACGTAGAGAAAACCACAGAGCAGTTTCAGAGGAAAAAGAAGTTAAGCCCTCCGGTGTGGGTGGATGTGAGGGGGACTTTTCTCCAATCGTGCTGCGAGATCTCTAAGCGCAGCACTTTTCTGCCTCAGATGAGTGTGTTAAAGGAAAAGAAAACTGACAGCAGCTCAGCCTGACAGGCTGAATGCTGCTCTCTAGTGGTGATATCACTGCGTTTGTGGTTTCACTGACCTTTCAAACTCAACATGGCATTTTACTTTCTGTACGCTGGGATTCTTAAGAATTCATCAGACGATGATGATTTATTTTGGTTATTTATTTCTATCCCTGGCTCACCTTCAGGCCCAGGTTACTTGTATTTGTAACTGCAGGCAGAAACTGTTTTTTTTTGCCAGTAAGGAAAGAAAATTTGTTGTAGTTTGGATATGAAGAAACAAATAATAAACAACAGACAAGTATTTGAAAACTTGATAATTATACTTTAAATTAATGATAGAAACATTGAACTAATGAAAGTGCTCCAGTGTCCACTAAAGAGGGTATTTAGGTATTTAGGAGAAAGAAATATGTCAGTAAAATTCCTGAAAATCACATTTAGTCATAGCTTTTTAAATTTAAACCTTGGCTATAACAGGATTAGGACTCTCATAAACACATATATTTTAATTGATTTTTTTAACCTTCATTTATTCAGGCAATTTTTTTTCAAGAAAGGAAGGGATATTTAATATTTAAGGAGAAAGAAATATCAGTAAAATTCATAAAAATTGAAGTCATAGCTTCTTGAATTATACAGTGGTTATAATAGGTTTAGGACTCTAATAGACAAGTACTTAATTAAGTGATGTATTTAACCTGCATTTATTCAGGTGCCTTTTGCCAGTAGAGAAGGGAAATTTGATGTTGTTTAAATATGGAAAAAAACAAATAAGGACAACAAACAAGCATTTAAAAACTTGATAAATATTCTAAAAAATGATAGAAATATTCTTCAGACGTAGAAGTGCTCCATTAACAACTAAACAGGGTATTTAGGAGAAAGAAATATGTCAGTAAAATTCCTAAAAATCACATAAAGTCATAGATTTTTTAATTGAACCATGTTTATAACAGGTTTAGGACTTTAATAAACAAATATTGTATTTAGTGATTTATTTGACCTTCATTTATTCAGGTAGTTTTAAATATGGAAAAAACAAATATGGAAAGCAAGCAAGCATTTAAAAACTTGAAAAATATTGTAAAAAATGGTAGAAACATTCTTTAAACATAAAAGCGCTCCAGTGTCCATTAAAGAGGGTATTTAGGAGAAAGAAATATGTCAGTAAAATCCCTAAAAATCGCAAAAAGTCATAGCTTCTTGAATAAAACCTTGCTTATAACAGGTTTAGGACTCTAATTAACAAATATATATTTTTTATTGATTTATTTAACTTTCATTGATTCAGGTAGTCATTTAGAGACATACAGTCTTGTTTACTGCAGAGCAAAAATCACATGCAAATATTACTACAGCTTGTTAGCTTGGCAGGAACAACGCTGCATCTATACCTCCCTGCTCTTCAGCTTGAGATTCAATAATTGATTTTTCAAATTGAATGTATGGATTTTTTTAGGCCAAGCATAGTATTTGAATATATACAGTATATATTAAAAAATAACATTTTAAATGGAAGAAGAAGACTTAAACCAGTTGCCCCTCTCTTACAAGACACTGATTAACAAAGCACAAAATAAAAAACACAAATTGAAATGAAATGGTTGTTACAGCCATTAGCATCCCACTTCCAGGTGCTAATTTACCATTTATGTTTTATATTCAAGGAGGATCACAAAATAGTTTACCCAACACAAAACATAACAAGTACTTTGTTTTTATATTTTGTTGTATTTCTTCACAACAAAATATAGAAACAAAGTACTCTTTGCTTTCATGTTAGTGTTTAAAGTAATTTTGGTTAATTGTCTCTCTGTTTAGATTGTTCCATAAACTGATTCCTATCACAGTGTTTTATTATTTTAACTCTAAATGTATAAAGTCTGTACATTTTTTGTTCTATTGTTTGAATGAATAAAAGCCTTTTTGCTCCTAAAGGAGTTAGTCTTACACAGAAAGCATAAAACACAAACTACAAAAGACATCAACAACCACACAGGAGAGCACATAACAATATGAAATAGTTGGTCAATATGAAAAAAAAAAAACATCTAGAAATAAATATATAGAAATACATCATTAAAGCTTCAAGTGATTCCATGTAAGCCAGAACAAGTGTCAGTGTGCTAAAGTTCATGTTGTATGATCAGAGCTTATTTTGCAGCTGGATTCTCCGTGGTGCTAAGTCCTTGTCCTGGTCTTTCTGTACCATCATCCAGAGTTTAAGACCTTAAATTCATACCAAAAAGGCTGTGAAGGTTAAACAAAACAGATCTTAATCACACTTAACATTGGCAATAAATATAAGTAACATTTGTAATTTAACTCTACAGCTACACATTTATGATAAAACTGGCATTTGATCATGAAAAATTAATTCAGACATCATTAATATTCAACTTACAGTTGGGGTTTAATTTGTTATGGATATGAATGATTAAAAATACAAATCCCTGTCATTTTGTAAAATTTTCTAAATTGTGTAAGAAATTAGGCACATTCATCAGCTTCAACACCATAAGCCCTCTCCCAAGATCCAAGATGGCAGAGTGCATAGATGCTGTGCCTGAATGCCTGTAGCTTCACATTATGATCACAATATATTTGTTTATTGTCATATTTTTCTTCTGGCAAAAACTGAAAATGGCTCCCACAGACCTTTAAACCACGCAAGTTAGATGTTATGACTTTCTGTTTTTTTAGAGATGTTCTGGATGTTGTTGATCAGGTTCATACATCATTTCCAAGATACTAAAATAAAGTGAATTGAAAATAATAGCAAACTGGATTGCTATATCAACTTCTACTGATGGCAAAAACTGAATATGCGCATGTTTTCAAAGCACTTTATCTATATTTTAACACATTTGGTTAGATGTGGAACAATCACCGAGTTTTATAAGATGTATAATCACTTATTATCTAATGAATCCTTAACTTTCTGTAACAGGGCACTTCTACTTGATTATTTAATTTAAAACAATAATTTAAAAGGAATTGTTTGAGATAAAGGGGATGGTCAAGCAGAGGTGCTGTGTAGATCTTAAGCTCATAATAAGATTACCAGACCATCTTACCCCCTGTTTTAAGAAATTTCCATCTTTGGGGATGTTTGGCTAAACTGTGATACCAAAGAAAAAGGCAAAATGAGTCAGTGAAGGAACAAAAACATGGTCATTAATGACTGATCTGTGTGATGGTGAGAAAGTTAACCTCTGAAGCACACATGTGGGAAACTTTCTGTCATGACGCTTTGAATTAGCCCAAACATTTGGTTTTGAATCTCTTATTTGAAGATTGACTTAGTAATATTTTTAAGGTTTCTACTGTTTGGTAAATTACAGCCCTACAACCAAGGGGACAAATAACTCTCTCTGTGAGTCAGACATTGTGATGTGAAACTTTATTCAGATCAGAAATCCTCTTGAGATGGGATTTTCTCTTCTGAGGAAAACTCTGCACACTGCTGAGACCTAAAACCAGAATTAAAAGTTTCTCCAAGCAGGTTTATACAAATAAGGAGTTTCTTTATGTGTTTATGGGAGTAAACAAAAGAACAGAAAAAGTACAAAGTGAGGCAGAACTTCTGCTGCCGTGGAACTTAATATGACTAAATAAGCAGTGAAAGTCAAATGAAGCAGCAAATATATCCTTAGCAGAAGGGCTGCTTTTAAATAATGGAAGAAATCATGTGATCATTATTTTAATTGAAATTTAGATCATGAAAACAAATGACCCTGCTAATGAACAGGTAAAGCCTTGTTAATGTGTCCAGTATGTTGAACAATCATACTAAAAATGTTTTCTGCATTTGTTTTCACCTTAAATACACTAAATTATTGCCTCATCTGCGGTAGTAAACAGCTTTGCTTCTGTTTTATTTCCCTCTTGATGGGCAGTGCTGACCAGAAAAACTGTGACAATTTTTTAAATACTTTTTATTTGATAGTTTTGAGAATATGAATTGAAAATAAACTGAAAAAATGTCAATATAAGTGACAACGGCATTACAAATTATATATATGATACTTTCTGTACAATAAATGCACAAGGGTGAATATGGCAAACAAGAAAAATTAACAAACTGGAAAAAAAAAACAGAAAAGGACTTTTGATTGAGTTATACACCAGCATTTATCCGTTGTGTAAATCTTTCCATGTCATATTGTATATTTCTTTTATTGATTCTTTCCATTTGATTTGTGGTGGATTTGGTTTTGACCAGTTTTTCATAATCTGTTTAATTGCAGTCATTCTTAAGATTCTGTATTTATCTGATTTGAGGGACAAGAGTAAGTTTTAGGGGCCTAAGGAAACTTTATAATATTTTTTCCATTTCCTCTTAAACTGAGGACTAATGTTATTCCAGAAATGTGACAAATATATTCACTGTACATGTACTTCATTCATCCCCACTTCAAAACACCACAAATATTTTTGTGAGGGATCCAGAATAAAAAGTTTCTCATCAGAAAGAATCAACTGGAGCCCATGTTTTAAGATTTCAGAATTCATCTCCCACCAAATCCATAGAAAAGGGCCCCTGAATGGTACGTTGTTAAATAATGGATCAGTACGGTCATCGAACAGCAGGACAACCTTAGTATTCCTGAAATGTTATCTAAAGGTCTGTACGGGTGATTTCTAGATGTATTATGTGAACAGAACAACGGTGTTGTGCACCGGTTGTAAAAGCATTTAAAATGTAATACTCATACATGATAAAATATTTATCTCTCTTTATCGTATTCATCAGGACAGACATGCTAAAACATGTTCCACTGTGCAAGGCTACCAAGTGACTAATTTAATTATTTATCTCCCTATTAAAGAACATGCGAGTCTCAGGCCTTATATACACCAAGGCATACAGATGTAACGTATGTGGGTCATGTATTTTTATATGAAATAAGATGGGTTAAACTTCTGTTCAACTCATGTGCAGACAGTACAGGGACCAGGCAATATATTGAGTTTTAAAATGTATCAGTATATTTTCAAGTTATACATACAATAAGATGATATTGGTGCGTGCAATTATTGTGAATGTTTTAATAAAGAAAGAATGTCACAGACTATGTTTGAACTTATGAACAACTGGTGCACCCTACAGCAGAGCTTAACCTTCTGACATCATAACAAGATAACATAATACTTTTTTAAAATCAACATCAACACAATTAAAAAAATCAACATCTAACACCTTTTTCACACCAAGATCGTTTGGGAGAGTTGTTCTGATACAAGTGTGTGTTCCCATTTTGGCTTGGTGTGTTTGAGTATATATTAACGCAGCAATCGAGCCCTGTTTCCACCACATACTGTTGTTCTTTTATTTATTTATTTATTTTTTATAGGGGCACCAAACAGGTGCCAATACTGTCCAATTTTTACTGTAATGATATCAATGTTGAAAATTCTTGTTTGTTACAATAACTTGTTATTCCTCTAAAGGAAAAAAAATGAAGAAATACATTGTGTATTGAGGTTAAGCTGAAAAAGAAACAAGTTCCAATTTTTGGTCCACCCTTATAGGACAGCAGCAACTAGATAATGTCCAGGATAATATCGCAACACGTTGGCCTCCAAGTAGGCAAAAACCCTAATTGTGATTATTTTTAATCGTCATTGGGATCACAGGTATTAAACAAAATTCTTTATTAATTTGACATCAACTGCATTATATGCATTTGTTTGACACAAACACTCGTCACACTCTAATATGATAAAAAGTATGGAAAACAAGCAATTAACAAAACAATACCATGTGAAAAATAGTTATGTATGAAATTCACAACATATAATACAAGTAAAAGAATAAACATGAATTAAATACATATTTTTGGTAGTACTGATGTACTCTTTTTGCCAAAATAAAACATACCACACAAAGATTCAAGATTCAAAGTGTTAATTGTCGTTTACACATTAAGAAATATGTTTCCCTGCGCGATGAAATTTCTACTCTGCTGTCCACAAGGAATGCCAGGTAAGAGGTAAAAACAAAAAAACAAATAAAAAGATTTAAATAGAACACAGAAATAGGCAGCAAGAAAAAAACTAGATAAATTCCAGCTATATACGTGTATAAAAAGATGACTATCACTATTAATGGAACGGATTTATGTAAACATGAATATTGTGCAAAAATGCAAAGAACAGTTATATCTGTGCAAATTGAGCTGTGTAGTTGAGGTCGTCCATAATGGCAGTGGGGAAGAAAGAGTTCTTCACTAACTGTTCACTGCTCATGACAGAACACAAGAGCAAAACAACCAAAAGTTTTATATTTAATCTTTTATGTCTTTTTTTCACACTTAAAAGCTTTATTATTTCTCCATGACCGAGTTCCAGTAGAATCCACATGTAGCTGTAATACCTTGTGTTGTCCACAGGGTGGCGATGAAGAGCACGGAGCTGCTGTACCTGTACGGGCAGCTGGACCCTCGTGTTCGCGCTCTGGTGTTTACTGTGCGCTGCTGGGCCCGAACTCAAGGCATCACAAGCAGCATCCCTGGAGCCTGGATCACCAACTTCCCCCTCACTGTCATGGTGCTGTTCTTCCTGCAGAGGAGGGACCCTCCAATCATCCCCACCCTGGACCATCTCAGGGCCCTCGCAGGTACCACCTGTCACTTCCCTTTCACCATTTTTTAATCTTTAATTTGATCAAAGTTTTTATCATTATTACTTAATTCTGCATCCTTAAAGAAACACTCATTGGAGGTTTAATATAACAAGATTGAATTTCTGTCTTTTCTTTGATCAAGCTATTTCAAAATTCATTTCTGCATCTTTAAAGATCATTTTGTTGGTTCACTACGAGGGGATAAAAGTTGTATAACAACTTGCGCAATATTTCCGTCATCGCCAAAGCACATTTCATCATGGTTACATTTACATAAGAGAGTAAAAACCATGAGACACAAATGTAATGAACACTTCCTGTTTTCAAACCACACGTGTTCCACAACAGATTTCTCATCTTAGCTCATGATGTTTACTTATTGAGCTTTAAAGGGCAGAAACACCAAGAGCAAGCATGCCTGAATAAAAGAGATACATTGATCCATCTTTAAAGTACTAAATGACCCTGCAACCAACGTATTAAATAGACCATTTCTCAAAGCACTTCATATCAAAGCTTGAAGCAGATGGCTGTAGCAGCAGAAGGCCACAATGGGTGCCCCTCCTGTAAGCTAAGAACAGGACACTGAGGCTATAGTGTACACAGGTTCACCAAATTTGGACAATAGAAGATTTTAAATATAGTCTAATGACTGTTGTTTTCTGCTGCCACGATCAGATGGAAGAGTCAGAATTCTGTGTGAACATCATAAAAGCATGGGTCCATCCTGCTTTGTATCATCCGTTCAGGCTGGTGATGGAGGTGTGATGGTGTGCCCCTTTTTGCCCAGTGGTGGCGCATGCCACACTTGCCTTTGACTTTTGTATTTTATATCACTTATGGCAGGGGTCCTATTGTAACCCTGAAGTTAAGACAGCCATTCATGTTCCGAGAACCCAATGATGTTCAGAGGAAACATTCATGTTGAACAACTGTTAATAACAAAGACTGAGAAGATAGAATCAGTAGTACTTTATTTGTTGAATACTTGACGTGGCCCAGACTCTACCTCCAGCAGCTCCCAATTAAGTTGAGTTTGAGACCCCTGCAATAGAGCGAGATAGTCTCATCATGAATGTGCAGCAGCTGTGATGCCGTCATGTCAATATGGACCAAAATCTCAGAAGAGTGTTTCCAGCTTCTTGGCGCAAAATAATTAGGCCAGCTCTGAGAGCAGGATGGGTCCATCTTGGTGATGGTCAGATGTACCTGATAAAGTGGCCAATAAGTGTACACTACTTAGATGTGGACCAGCGGTGCGGTGTGTTCTGCCTCTCACATCTGTGTCGTGTTAACTCTGGATGTGCACAACTGATGAGCTAAACCAGTGCAGGAGGTGGTGGGCAGCTATTGTGCATCTGCATCGTTGGCATCAAGTATGTCTCCAACCTTTAAAGGGAGAACCGATTTGCAGTTGTGAGTGAGCCGTTCGTTTGCGAGCCATTATTAAATGTAGATTGCCTGCAAATTTAAGAATGGCTTGCAAATGAATGGCTCACTCACAACTGAAAATCGATTCTCATTGTTCACTTAAAGATACTCGTTCTCTAGCGCAGACCACCGTGGAAGTAAGTTAACAAATCAAAGCCTCTGTTTATGAGTAGAATATAATATGAAGATAGACAAGATAATGTGACATAACACAGTAAAAATAAGTCACAACAAGCACACAGGACTGTTTAAGTTGCTAAAGAGTTCATCTGATGACTAACACTTCCCATTGACTCCCAGTGTTTGAGCTAAGCTAATTAGCAGTGGGCGAGCTCTGTCTGTCTCTTCCTTGTTACTGCATGCACAGTCTAAAGAATGGTATCTATGTGCTAATCATGGACTCAGGAGTGAGGCAAGACATGAAAAGAAAAAAATGGCATATCCCTTTAACTGTCAGCAGTTGTTATTGTTTTATTTGAACTTCATAATCCTTTTCATTTCCAAATTGGCTCTGCAGATAACTTAAGACCACGTCTTACTGTCTTATTACCAAATATAAATCTGTCCTGAGTGTGAGCCCCCGCTCTGCCTGAGAGTCCGCTGCAGCTCCTCCGTCTCCGCTCTCTCTCCGTCACCTTGGCTGCCTGATAATTGCCTTCCAAAAGCAATCTACCCCCGCCCCGTCCCGATTCCTCTGCCTCCTCCTTTCTCAGCCCGAGTTTGGCGCAGACTCTATCACACAGAGTGCTTACAGTACAATAAAAGGCCCATCACGCCGGGAAGGTCGATGACCCCGCCTCCTCCGACACACTCACGCAGGCAGCTATTTAAACAGAGTAACACACACAGGAGCGTCATCAGGGTGGAGGAGGCTGGTAATGGGGCATAGATGTGGAAGTAAACCAACCAAGGGCATGACACCCTGCCCACCTTCACACACATTAATACACTTCCTTTTTCTTTTTTCCCCCTTCATGTCTGTCTGTTCCCTCTCCATGAAAACCCCGCCACCATCCCTCTGAGTCTTGTTTATAGCCATCATAGACCTGTTACGCCGACCATTTACCTTGTATCCCCGCTTTCCTCCCACAAGGTCCCGCAGACAAGTGCGTGATTGAGGGGAATGACTGCACGTTTGTCAGCGACTTTAGCAAGATCCAGCGCCAGAGCAACACGGAAACACTGGGTGAGTGAGAGAGCATCGAGTCAGGGCTGCAGGGCTACAATTCACTTTGATTGATGCGGATGTTCCTGTCAGCGTCTAACTCGACTTTTAACTGTCTTTGTCTCAGAGAAACTGATGTGTGAGTTCTTCGAGTTTTACTCCACGTTTCCTTTCAGCAAGTCATCCATAAACATCAGAAAGGTATGTATGACTGTGACTCTACAAGTTTTTAACCAACTTGGTTCCCCTTTTTAACATTCAATTAAAAAAAAAAAGCTTTTTGCATAACCAGCCATATAAAGGAACACTTTAGACTGACCAACAGAATAATGACCTGGTGCAGTAGCAGCTCTTCCCTTTGCTGAGCCCCATATTAAGAATCAATTAAAGAATGAAATTAATCCAAACAGTCGTGGTGCAACTGCAAGAAATGGCAAAGTTATCACTCAAAATTCACTAGCAATCCTTTAACCCTTTGACTGGCATTGTAACCGTGCGGTTGACTTTTTGCTGGATTACCACTGTATTTAAAATTCGGAAATCCCACCTTTGTCTGTTTTTCACCTTTCTGAATAGTGTTTGTAACATCAATATGTATCCACTGGGAGGCGCTGCTGTTCATTAATATGATTATGTGAAAAGTAGAAAAAATCAAAAGTTAATTGTTGCTGCATAGCGTCTCAGAAATCTAACAGTAAGAGCATACATCGGAGTAAGGAAAAATATTTTTACATATTTCCAGATCCTCTAACAATCATAATTTAATTGAAGGAAATAAATTTTATGATAAAAATGTATCTATGATTCCTTAGAAAACTCTCTGTGATTTTTTTCCATACAAAATAACATGAAAAATGTTGAAGAAATGAAAGAAATCCACTCGTTGGTCAACCTCCAGCAGGTTGACCAACATATGTGCTTCCTGATTGGGTAATCTGAAAAATAAAACCTGAAATGTTGCTAAATGAACAGAAGGGAAGACACTTTTACCAACAAGTAATTTGTTGCAAATGTACTTCTTAGTTTGGAAGTCAAAGGGTTAAATATAGTTCAAATAAATGCCACCTCAAATCCACATTAGGAAACATCAGTATCCTGACTTTTCTGTAATTTACACCGATCAGCCGTAACAATATGACCTCCTACCACACAACAAACTGTGATGTTCTGTGTGTCAGTGCTGTCAGTTTCGCCTGATCAATGTTTGTCTTCGTGTATTAACTTGCTGCTCACACATAAATGAAATGGCTCCTAATAGGCTAAGAGTAAATGTGTTGGATCATGTAAATCTGAACTTGAGAATGGATCCACAGAATTCACAACGTCAAGTCAAGTAGATTATTACATGAATTATTTACCTAACAGTGCAAAGTGAAACAGATTTGATTAAAAGTTTTGCTACATTAGTTACAAAGTTGTAATTGTATCACTGGATCACTTCTTATATATGTGGGACATTGCTTTATTATATTGTGACCTGCAAACAGTATTAAGATACACTACTGCCCCTGTCTGGTGGCAGTGCTGCATTACAACTACACACCTGTGAAAATAATGTAAGTCTGTTTTTAAAATGAAATAAAAGGTATGTGAACTCTTCAAATTTCAAGAAAATAATCACTTGTTAAATATTTGAAAGTCATAAAACATCCTCAGTCAGTACTAATACAGTTTTATCAGATTGGAATACTTTTATCAACAGAGTTTTGTTTTATAAACTCTTTTTTATTCTTTAAAGCTTCTTTGACAGGTGTTTTTTTAAAAGTATTATTATTATTATTGTTATTATTATTATTCATCTCAAACTTAAAAACGAAAAAAGAAACAATCAAACAATTTAGTCAAGGCAGCATAATACATATGTACATTAGACATCTGTATATGTCCAACAACTAAACTTATACATGTGAAAACAAACACATATGTCACGCAATACCCTGTTTGAGAAGGGACAGAATGAAGCTAAGAGCTTATCTAGTCATGCCCCTTCCTTACAAATCAGTTCCATTACGGAAGCAAAAATATAAAACAACAAAAATAATAATAATAATAATAATAATAATAATTATTATTATTATTATTATTATTAATAATAATGATAATAATTCGCAGGCACCTCAGAAAAATATTAATGTACATATTAAATATATATGGTACGCTATAAGTCAGTACAGGGGATGTTCCCGGGTGGATAATTTTAATTTCAAATCCACCCTAATTCAAGTCTGAAGTGCTTATAAAGCACTGATGAGGAATAAAGAAAACTGAGCAGTTTTAATTGATCACAGGATCACAGTGTCAGCAGGTAAACTTTGTGGAGTTTGTTTTGCATAGTGTAGTGTGGCTAATGCTAATTACAGCAGTGCTAGCTAACAAACATATTTCTGTGTTGGATGTGACCCCTCGCCGCTTTGGCATATTGTTCTATATGTGAGCATTACCTGACACAACTCCTGTACAACATACTCAAAGGTATTTAGATCAAATATATTGCTAAACAGCATTGTGTCTGTGAGATGCTGCCAATGCTATCCTTACATTCAGTGCAGTTCATTCAATGACCTTTGCCTACATCAGGGTTCGAGGGCATTTGGGGATGGAGGTGGCAGATATTAAGTGGGTGGTTTCAGTTCATCAAAGCTTCTGACTGTGATTGTGGGCCTGAACTGAGGCAGATTTGTCATCCAGGTTTAACTGGTTAGGACTCTTTCCATGTTCATTTCCTGTCTGTACCGTTTTCTTCTAACAGTGCTAAACAAAATAAATCAAAATAAATCAGAGACATAAAAGCAATACTGCAAAAAACTTCCCATTGAAGGTTTTAGATTTTTTTATGGAGATTAAAGCACATAATGTTCTGAGAGAGAAATTAAATCCTCTGTCATTAGTTTTTGCGTTGTAGTTATAATAACCTATCCTGTACAGTTTATCCAGGACACACTTTAACTGTCCCAAAGATACCAGTGTATCCCTGCACACCAACTGGGAACCACTGCTATAAAACTTTCAGTTATTAAAAACTCTTTATTGTTTAAAACTAAAATGTGAACGGATGCAAGATGAATTTGCACAAATCTACTGCACAGCGGACTAGATGATTGCGGTTGCTGGGGTGTTGTGCGAATTTCAAATTTAATCTAATATTATTTAATAAAAAACATAACAATACAATACATTTTCTGCTCTGGAAGTTTTGTCTTGATTTCCAAAAGCGACACACATTTAGCCAGCTCCAATGTAGGATTTAATTTATTTAAATAGTTAATTGAACAATAATAAACATGTAAACAGGATAGCTGATTCTAATGGCACAGAGAACATACAGCACAGAAAAAATGATGAAGATCTGCATAAAATGCTGCAAAATCAGTGAGGAAAAAGGAACTCATATGGCACTGATGCACAATGTTTTATAATTTTAATTTAGGTTGGTATCGATCAGTTTTAAAACAGTTTGTACACTGGATGACACTGATTGTCCATCAGAGCTCATACTCATGTGGATGATGTCAAATAGGTCAGACTGTACCTTCTGTGCTTGCCTGAGAGTAGACTGCTTGTGTCATATAAATGTTTATTCATATATAATTTCAAGAAGGCTAGAGGTGATTTGCTACAAATACTACACTTCCATAGACGATTATTCTTAGAGCAACAAATTAGAGGATCCTCGAATAAGTGTTTGTTTTGTTTTGTTTTGTGTTATTGGCCATGAAGCAGGATATTTTTGAACAAATATTTTTATTCGTAAGTCTTGCAAATCCAGCTCCATCAAGCTCCTCTCTCAGACTGATCCATCTGTCCCTCAGGACATCATGCTGCTCGGTTGGCTCCTAATCTGATATGAAAATTAAACCGAGAAACTAGAACAAAAAGGAGGAAAAAATCTTTCCAGAAAGAGCCTCGACACTAAAGGAAACCCAGTTCAGCTTTCTTTCAAGTTTCCCTCCCGTCTTCAGAGCCGAGCTCCAGCAGAGAGATCTGTTGGTAATAAAGGCAGAGTTTGGTGCATGGCGTCTTCCCACACACAGATGACAGCTGTCCTTGTCATGTGTGATTGATGTCGGCCCCACGGAGCATGGCGCCCTTGAGCTGGGATCCCAATTAAGAACTCCATCAGGCTTAGAGTAAACAAACACATATTTATTCCATTTACACCCACTGACGATGAAGCAATGGGACTGCCACTGAAAAAATAAATCTCCAAAATAATGAGAAACACACACAAGGAAACGTGGGGACAGATGAGTATGCATATTAGTGATTAAAGTATGTTAAAATATAAGGACAAAAGAGCAGCAAAGCTCATAATAACATGAAAAATGGTAATTTACTGAAACTAAAGACAAGGGAAGTTTTTCTGAGCAACATTCATAAACAAGGCAACTCAAAGTGTTTACAGAGAGAGAGAATAAATATAGATGGTTAATTAGGTATCTTCCATGAAAAATAAAATCAAGAAATGTTGTTGCTCCTAAACCTTTATGTACCTTTCAGTATTAATGGTGCCTTCACAGATGTGCCAGTTACCAATGCCATTGGCACCAACACACCCCCTATACCATCAGAGTGCTGACTCTTAAACTTAGCACTGATAACAGTCTGGATGATCCTTTTCCTCTTTAGCCTGGAAAACAAACTGGTCAGACCACAGCAGGCTGTTTCATATTGCCTCAGTCCATCTCAGATGGGCTCGGCCCAGAGAAGTCGGCAGAGTTTCTGGGTGTTGTTGATATTTGTCTTTTCATGGTGGAGTTTTAACTTCCACTTGTAGATGTAGAGATGAACTGTGTTAAATGACAATAGTTTTCGGAAGTGTTTCTGAGCCCATGTGGTGATATCCTTTACAGATTCATATCCTTTACATTTTTAATGCAGTGCCACCTGTGGGATCGAAGGTCATGGGCATTCAGTGTTGGTTTTTGGCCTTGCATCTTATGTGAAGAGACATGTCTGGATTTTTAGAATCTTTTGATGATATTATGGACTGTAGATAATCCCTAAATTCCTTTTCCCCTACATTGTTCACAAACTGATGAACTGCACCCCACCCTTGCTTGTGTACGACCAAGCCTTTAGGGGATGCTCCTTTTATACCCAATCATAACACTCAACTGTTTCCAGTTAACCTGTTCACCTGTGGAATATTCCAAACAGGTATATTTTGAGCATTCCTCAACTTGTCCCAGCTTTTTTGGAACGTGTTGCAGGCATCAAATTTAAAATGAATACTTGCAAGAAACAGTGAAGTTTGTCAGTTTGAACATTAAACATCTTGATTTTTTGTTATTTAATTGAGTGGAGATTGAAAAGTTTTTGCAAATTATTGTATTCTGTTTTTATTTGTTTTACACAACTGTTACACAACAGTTTGTACAGCATTAGCTTCTGTGCCAGCTCTTTCTCTACAGATGCAGAGCTGATCTCGGTCACTGTGGCTAATGTTCAGGCCAGTGCAATGTACACCCCCACCCCACTTTAAAAACCCTAAACTGTTTCTTAAGTACACTGTTAGTCATATTATTAATCATGTTCAAACTAAGGCCACCTCCTTAAATGAGGTGATGAATCACTTTCAGGAGTGTATATTTTACATTTTTATGGAAAAATGGAGCAAAACTTGAAGCGAAAACAGCCTGAAAGCTGCTTCTAAGTCATCCTGTGTCTTAAATTTACATAAGGGGAAGAATTTAGGGCTAATTAGTCCTCTGTTTATGTACATGATAGGTAACTGAGCTACCTTTAAAACCTGCAACTTTTAACAACGTCCTATTAATCAGCTGTTACTTTAACCCCCAGAAATGTTCTTGATGAAGTAGGTGTTCACACTCCGGTGGCACTTTCTGGGGCTTGAAGAATAATGAATCGATGCCTGTGGGAAAGAAGGACCCCGCAGGCTAATATATGAGACTAATATCAGGTTTGACATGGTGGAGGAAGCCTGCAGGTAGACTGTGGCCGTGACCCACACCTATAGGCTTTCACCAGAGGAGCAACAGCCATAAATCTGCTTTACTGAGCAACAATTCTCAGTTCACTCCCCTCCTTTGACTGATGGCTTTATGTTGCTGTCTCCTGTCCCCCGCAACCCCATCCCTTTATCACTCCTGCCCTCTTACTGTCAGGCTATAGGCAGGACATGGCATGCAAAGCACCCTGGAAGGTTCTTGACTCCTCTATGACCCACATATAATGGTTCATTTGAAGGCCATGTGTGCTAAACAGAGGTACAGATCATATATGCTTCCGTTTATAATACGTACGGCATGCATAACAGGCTTTAATACCAGGCCGGCACATTCCTGTCATTATTTTGTTCCACTCGATGATTTATTCTCACTTTCCTTACTGGAGTCAGTCTATTTCCCAAGGCCATGTCCGAGTCAATCCGTCTCCCATCTGCCGGCACGGAGAGAGAGGGATTCGGTCAGATATAAGAGCCCCAAATCCAGCTGCAAAGTGCTAAAACCATGACAAACTAGATAGATGGACCATGACATACTGTACATCCAGGCCTTATGGCTACGACTGCTGCTTAAGAATGTGCTCTCAACTGTCAGCCATGTCCCCCTCCTTCTTCGCAGGGCAAAGAGCAGAACAAGCCAGAGGTGGTCCCGCTGCACATCCAAAACCCGTTCGAAACCTCCCTGAACGTCAGCAAGAACGTCAACGCCACGCAGCTGAAACAGTTTGTCACTTTTTGCCAGGAGTGCTTGTGGCATCTCCAGCAAAGTGAAGCAAGGATACCTGCCTCAGGTGGCGCACCTTGGGGACTCGCCGCTCTACTCCTGCCGCCCCAGGCAGTGGGGGTCAAGAAGCGCAAGAGGAAGCCAAGAGAGCCAGCCAGTGAGAGGATAAAGGGCCTGCTGGACTCCTTGAAGAAGAACAATCAGCAGAAAAGCAGCTAAGACTCAGCACAGCCCCTTTAACGATAACTTTAATTCATTCAGTAGTGGATGTCTGGTTTTATGGCCTGATGCTGCACTGAGGAGGTGAGGAGAGTCTTCTGCAGAGAGCTGTAGTTCCAAACATGGACACTGGAGGGCATAAGTGAGGCCTGTTTGTGCATATGTCAAGGACTGGATGGAGGGATATTATTGTGTATTTTTCTGCAAACCTGTACACTCTGTTGTAATTAAAGGTTAAACTTTGGAACAGGATCCAAGTCCAGAAAGATATTTTTGTATGTCTTAAGCCTGTAGATCTACAAATCCTAAAAAAAGTTTTTTATACCTAACGTAAATCAAATAATATCTGTTTATACCTAAAACAAGTCAATTTGGTTTTTATTATTATTTTTATTATTATTATCATTATTATTATTACTACCTTCTCCAAGGATATTATTTGCTTCAGTTTGTGTTTTTTTTTTTTTTTTTGCTTTTCTGTCAGTCTGTCCATCTGAGTGCAAAATAAGTTCTGAACTGGTTTTAATTTGATTTTCAGAAATTTTGTTTTAGCACAAGCAGTGGTTTGCTTTTGGTGGCGATCCAAATGCCATTGTAGATCCTAGAACTTTTGAAAGAATTTGTTAGATTTAAAACATTTTGAGCAGAATAATGTTGATAGCACAATGGATAAATTAATTTAAAATTTATTTGTTAACATTACCAGGTTTGCCAGTTTTCCACATTTTCAGTAATAACTCAGCTGAGATGCCTTTGCAGAGGTTTGTGCTCCATGAGCACATCTAGCTATTATTATTTTATTAATATTATTTTTGATCTTTGGTCTTTTTTTTTTTTTTTTTTTAGCAATTTTAGTGTTCATGCCCCAAAATATGCAGTAAGGGAAGTAGACTGTAAAAAAAAACTGCTTTACTGACCAATTAAACTGCTCAACCAATCAGATCTGACTGATTCCACAAGGATAAGGGGCCTGAAAGTTTCTGGAGCTTCAACAGAGCATTTTAGACTGAGTGAGAATAGAGGTGGATCAGATGTATTCAGTACATGGAGGCTTCAGGTTTTTGAGTATTATTTTAACATACTCCAGCAGTAATCACAAATGAGTACATGAATAAGAGTCAAGGCAAATATGAGCTCATTTAAAGGTCACAGAAATATACATATATTTTATTTTCTTAGTCTATTCCCTTCATAGAGCGCCTCAGAGGATTATTAAAGGTCCCATGTCCTGCGAAATCAATTTTCTTTGCTTTTACTATTGTATGAATGGGTTTGGAGAGCAGTATAGCATGACATTTTTTACTAAACCCAGTTCACAGTGGAATGCCTCTTCAAAGATAACGCTTCTTAAAACGCTCTGTTTTTACTTCCTTGGGCTTATGATGTCATAGCTGTACAGCCTCCACCTACATGTGTGTTTTCAGCTTGTCACGAGCAGATGACTGTTTTGGAAGACTGCTCTGTGGCCTGTAACCCCCCCCCCCCCCCCCATCAGATATTGTTTAGGCAGCCAATCAGTGCAGAGGTCATTTTCATAGCCTCCTGTATCTTCTCCGCCCTCTCAGATTAGTGTTTCCAAAGAGGAGGGAAAAAGCTGCATCTGATTCTCAATGCAGATTACATTTTTGATTTTTATTTTAATCAGCTTAAATCAAATCCTTGCATGACCCGATTAGCATGTTCCCTATCCAGATAAAGATTGATTAATTGATTGTACATTCAGCAGAGACAAATGTGATGAGGACAGATTTATGGGCATCCATAGGTATATATACACATACACACATATATATACATACATATATATACATACAGGTATATATATAGAGAGATAGATATGATATGGGTTAACACTTGGTATGACCTGGCACTATACAAATAAAGATTGATTGATTGATTCCCTAAATGTAACCATGTTGAAACGACAAGGACTGCAAGCCTTGTGATTGGTTTACAGTACATCACCTGGTGGTTACCAGAGTATGTCTCAGGCCTGATTCTGTGTACTTTAGTTTGAGTTTGATAGACTAACTGCATAGGATGACCCAACACAGCAAATTTACTTTCTCATATATCAGAAGTGTTTTCCCTCAAGCACTACTGCCTCAACTGATTCAGCAGCTGTAAATTTCAACCCTTCGTTAGATATTGTCTTTTTAACAATATTGTCAGCTAATTGTTTGGCCTCTGAAAGCTTTCATATTTTCAGCAAATGTCGGTCAAATGGGTACAGTGACACCATGAAACAGTTTCTCCAACTCCATCTGGATAAAAGTTTCAGCAGAAAGGACCTAAAAGACTGACATAATGACGAAGGCGTGTGTTAAATTTATATAGAAGAAGACAGGCCATTAACTCGGTCACCCAGATCCGTGGAAAACCAAAAGTCAGCCAGCTCTGTGGTGGAGTCTGTAGAAGGGATTGACCTCTCTGGAAACCCACTGCTCAGTGTGATGTTAAATATGAAAAGTGGCATCTCACTTTGAAAATTACTTAATTTAGTTTCCAGTGATTTTAGCCGGCCAATGAGAGCGCTCCAGCAAGGTCCAGACTGAAGTTGGTAAAAAGTCAAAACACCCAAAAGGTCGTCTGTGTCCTATTTGTCCTCCCAGAGTTACATAAGCAGTTAATGTCTGTGTGAGATAGAGAGGAAGAGGACCTTAGGGTGCACGTGTGAAGAGTGCATCTGCAGGTTCACATCCTATGAGCGTTTGTATATGTGCGTTTTTGGGCCCGTGGGGACGGGGAGCGAGAGCGAGCAGCCCACAGCTGTTTTTCCGCTCATTGCCGGGGGAGGTCAGAGGGGTGAGAGGAGAGACTTTTAACTACCTCCCCCTCCCCTCGCACCACCTCCTCACCCTTCACCACCGGGGCACTGCATGGCTGGGACGAAAGGAGCGAGGCGGGGGAGAGCCCATCAGCGCCCCTCACCTCCCTCCACCCTCTGGTTTTGAACTTCAATCACTGTCCCTACCTTCTCTTCTCCGAGCTTTCAAATTACCTCTGGGTCGATCTCCGTCATTTCGTTCCTCTCAGAGTGGCGGCGCACTTTGAGGTGCGGAGTTTGTTTTTTTCTACCGGTGACTTCTGACTGATGAATCCACGCTGCTGGAGAAGCAGACTGGTTATGAAACACGGCAGGTTAGAAAAGAATTGGGTGGGGAAATAAACACCTCAGGAGAATTTGATGAAATGAGACTGTTGGGGTTCATTTGAGCGAACAATATTATCCAACTGCAGCCCCTGGCATGACGGAGGGGCTGTTACTGGGAGAAATAAACAAACACAGCAGTTATTGAAGATCTGGAGAGACATCAGGCCATTCCATTTGATGACCCATTAGCCACCTAAAGAAGACAGCCAATATTAACACTCTGCCACCTCCAATTTGGTGGAGTAACAGACTGTAGGCAGTATTGGTTACTTTTAGTCATGTGATGTCAATGATGAGCTATAGTCAGATGTGGGGCAGGGAGTGATGAAAGCTGGGAATAGAGCAAAGCAATTACAAGTTCAAGATGGAGCTGCATGCAACAGATAATTTCACCTTTCCAAAATTTGTAATAAGGATGACAATCTGCCATGTACTTCAGATTTGCTTCTTCAGTACAAGGGACAAAGGCAATGTACAACACGGAAACAGCCGCTGTCTTCCATCAGAGCAGTGCAGCAGGTCTTCTTCAGACAGTTGTCTCAGAGCCTCTGTTGTTCATCTCTTAACTCCTGACGCAGACTCCAAAAGTGTTTCTCTGGGCACAGATTTGATCTTAGGGAAAAGGAAGAAGTTAAGTTTCATGGTAATAGATCAGGTGGGCAGGGAGGGTGATCAAGCTCTGTGATTTGTTTTTGGGACAGAAACTGCTTTACTGAGAGCGCAGCGTGAGCTAGTGCGTTGTCTTGATGAAGAATTAAACCATTTCTTCACAGCTGTGGTCTCTGTCTTCAGACTTTTCTCTGTTTGTTAGAACCTGTTTGTAATTGTGTTGATTCCCCATTGACCCATCTGGAAACCACTCCTTTGAAATGACACTTGGGTGAATCCCAATTGTACCCCTTAGCCCTTCCCCTTCATCTTACCCCTTCGTCTTACCCCTTACCCTTGGCCCTCTGATTTGAGGGCCAAGGGGGAGGGGTGAAAACACGCTTCTAAACAAGAAGCCACTCGTTTCCCGCTGCGTCACCACCCAGAACTGCTCGCTGGCTGTGTCGTAGGCAGATGGACAATAGCTGTAGCTTTAACTGTGAAAGCTAGCTTATTATAAAGAGAAATTTTAAAATAAGACCAACAATTCAAAACATGATTAATGCTTACTTGATGATTTAATAATTACTTATAATTATGCACTTCCTTCGGTCTCCACTCTTTCTTGTCAGCCGGCATGGTGTATTATGGGAAATTCTCATACCCCTTCCTTTCAAGTGGGGTCCAGGTCTGTCTTCATTTCAAGGGCTGTGTAGCCTTTCGTTTTACCCCTTCCCCTTGACCTTACAGAGAATTGGGACACCCCTTCAATAGACGTGAACGCGCAAAACCAAGGGGTAAGGGGTAGAATTGGGACGGACCCTTTAAGTTAAAGAAAACATCGACATGGCCTAGCAGTGGTCACCACTCTGTAATTCTTTTGGAAATTTCAAGTAGATCTTTAACACTGGATCTGAGAAGCCAGATGGACTGTTATGCATTTCCATGGGATACAGGCAAATCTAGTTGTAAGTAAGGTTGATTGGATCAAACTAATTTCCCTTTGGCTCATTTGTTTCTACTTTCAAGGGTATTTAAAGGTACACACCAACATTTTTGTTGTTTTCGTGTCTTACCTCACTCCTGAGTCCATGACAAGCAGATAGACACCATTATTTCGACTGTGCATCCAGTAACAAGAAAGAGACAGACAGAGCTTGTCTACCGCTAGTTAGCTTAACTCAAACACTGGGAATCAATAGATAGTGTTAGCCTGCCTCTGTGTATAGTTATAAGATAAACTCTTCAGCAAATTTGCTTGTTATGACTTGTTTTTTTTTGCGCGTTATCTTCTATCTTCTTCTACTCTATAAAAGAGGCTTTGTTTTGTTAATCTACTTGCGCGGATGTGACGCTAGCGAACAACTCAAGTCTTTTAAAACAGCTCTTTCAAGTGAACGATGAGAACCGATTCGCAGTTGTGAGTGAGACGTTCGTTTGCGAACCATTATTAAATGCAAATTGCCTGCAAATTTATGAATGCTCATGCTCGTCTTGTTTCCTCTTTAAAGAGGATAGGCTCATAAAAGTGCTTTCCAAAACAGAAATCTGAAATAGCTTTTAGGTTCTTTGCTTCTGTCTTAATGAATAAATGTTCAGGTTTAAAAAAACTGCAGCTAGAGCATTATTGACTCTTATTGCTTCACAGATTTGTGGTGAATCCTGCTTTTGGCACAATCAAACCACATCTATAGCCTCCAACTCCTCACAGGACGCTGACTGGTCCAGTCATTCTGACTTGGAATAAGCTTAAAGCTCAGTAAAATTAGCCTTTTTATGGCCATTGAATATTTCTTTGCACTTAAGGGAAAAAGTAGATGTCCCATTCATCACACCAGAGGTCCTTCGTCATGTAGGGCTGCAGCAGGCGAGCTACGTCAGCAGTGTGCATCTTTGATTTGTACGTCGGAGCAGAGTGTGCTTTACTTTCTGAAATTTATGGACCTCTTTTCTCTTCTTGATGCCCCTCTCTGCATTTATGGAACAGTTTACGAGGTAATTACAGGGATATATAGAAACTGTGGACACTTGCCAAAAGGCTACCGTAGGTCACTGACGGGGTTAAATGGTATTTTTTTGTAGACCATCACAGTGTCAAGGTTTTTACGTGACCTTCGACTGAAGTTTGCACAGAGACTGAGGTGTTTGGCTGGTCTGCCCAGGAGTGACCTTCCTCTGGGGTTATTTCAGGCAGCACACTGTGAGCTCTGATTTATTAGGAAAATAAAGACGTGAATTCCAATATGGATCACAGAAGGGCTGGGTAACATATATATATATATGGATTTTTTTTTAAAGATATGTCAATATTCATTCTGATGAGAAACAGAGTGAGATAAAATTGTTACAGATATATATTAAATGTTGGATTACAATAATGTTTGTCCTCTCCGACTTCATGTGGTCATCGATGACTGCAATGTTGAATTAATTTTTACAAAACAGGTCTAATGCTCAATAATAAAAAAAAAGTATGTTACCAGTAGGAAAAGTGTCAGCAATACAGTTGCGGGCCACAAGATAATCTTTGTTCAGTTATTTAATTTGTTTTATTCTTATTTTGCTGATTTTTATAAATTAAGTTCTTATTTGCGTTTTTTGAAGTTGTTGTGCCTTTATGTTCTGTATGGTGTATTCTACCTGTAGTTTCCCCAACCTTTATTATTAATGTTCTAATACCATTGGTTTTTATTGTCAGGAATTTCTGACAACTTTTGTAAAACATTTAAGTTTATTTTTCAACATTTTAAAAAAATTGTGAAACTGGAACACTGTGAGGAATGTTAAGTCCTCCTCGGTTCCACTTAATTTCCCAACTGTTGCCAAAATTTGGCATTTGTGCATTTTAGACAGTTCTTCACAGATCAACTTTAAGTTTCTGCACTTTTTGATTCCACTGATCAATAAAAATCTGGATTTTATTGTTTTGAACAGTGTTGTTGATAAAAAAAATTGACTTTCTTAAACAGAATTTATGCCATTTTGTACAGTTTTGACAATATGTAGGAGTTTGTCTGCCCTTTATCATCATTTAAAAAAATGCTTAATTCTGTGTTTAATATCTATTTTTGTTGCCATGGCATTGCACAGTGATCAGTTTAATTCACTTTAATCATAGTTAAGTTCATAGGCCTGATATTGTGATGACTAATTGTTTATTCTTTAAAGTGAAAATAGGCAGATTTTGAAGTAATGTATCATGATTCAGTCAAAAAAATATCATAGTGTGATTTTGGTCAGTATTTCCCAGCCCTGGATCACAGGAAGCCCACAGGTTCAGCAGGGCAATGGCTGGATTTTATGGTGCTCCTTTTTCTTGGCTCCAAATGAGCCCTAAGAGCCTGAAAGAATGTAAAAAGGTGGCCTGAGGGTTTGAAAAACACCAAGTGATTTGAGGAAACACCGTGAGTGGGAAAAAGCACATAATGAAAAAGGGTTCTGGCATGCAATCCAGGTCTAATGCCCCCCCACCAGAAATATTAAAGTCTTTAGCAGCTTCTTTCCCAGACTGTTTTAGCACTGCAGGGTTTTTGCTCCTGGAGAACACGCTGTTTGATGGGGAGACCTTATCAGCTGGAGCACTTTCAGAAGTTGTTTTATCGAGCCGTCCGATCAACACGCCACTCCTTCCACTTACCTCCACAAAGACCTCAGAGCAGCGTGGAGAACGTAATCTCCAAAACACTTCCCCCCTCTGTTCCATGAATTGTCCCAACAACATTGTAGGAGGTCATTACGCTGGTTTCCTTGGTTGAGGGACAAGCGTCCTGGAGTCCCTTGGACCCCTTAGTGTTTCCACCCATAACACCACAGTCTGCTCTGTTTGGAATAGGGCTGGGCTTTGTAGGCCAAAACTACATATATGTGTTTTTTAGGTGCCTGCAACAGTTCCAAAAAAGCCAGGACAGGGGCAGGTTTCCCACTATGTTACATCACCTTTCCCTTTAACAACCCAGTAAGGGTTTGTGAACTGAGGACACCAATTGTTGAAGCTTTGTGGGTGGAATTCTTTCCCATTCTTGCTTCATGTACGACTTCAGTTGTTCAACAGTCCAGATTCTTCGTTGTTGTATGTTATGCTTCATACTGCGCCACACATTTTCACATTTTCAGTCTGGACTGCAGGCAGGCCAGTCTAGTTCTTGCACTTTTGCAATGAAGCCACGCTGTTGTAACGTGTGCAGAATGTGTCTTGGCCTCATCTTACCAAAATAAGCAGGGACATCCCTGAAAAAGACATCTCTTGGGTGGCAGCATCTGTTGCTCCAAAGCCTGGTTGTACCTTTAAGCATTACTGGTTGCTTCACAGATGTGTGCAGGTATAGTAGCAAGACAATATATATCTCAAGATTCTTTCTGCAAATAAATAACACATGGATGTCACAATATCAGAACAATAAACTTTGAAATGGTCCTTGTAAAATTAAAAATATTGATTTATGTTTGATTCAGTGACAAGAATAGAAGTTTTAGACACCAAATACTGAAGAATTTCTTGTCTTTAAACACTAAAGGTTGTCAAAATTGTCTTTACTTCTACATACAATGAGATTAAAAATGATAAAAACTCTTTTTTAAAAATAGTTATACCATGGTCTGGGTGAATACTCGATTCTTATTGACTGCAGGATGTCCGTTAAAAAGTGTTGTAGGACGGCTATAAAAAAGTTTCGGTCAAATAGCCTGATTGTTCTAAATTATTGTGCTGGCTAAAACGCTAGTTGGTAACCGTTGCAACGGAAACTCAGAACATACGTTAACATACCCTTTTTCACAGCTTATTTATCACAACGGCAAGACAGTAGACAAAACATGAGTGATTTTATAGTTTCCTTAAAAAGACTGGGATGCAGCAGAAGAGAAAGAGAGAAGAGAATATAAGAAGAAGGAGATGTGACACCGGAGGAATTGCACAATTTAGAGGATGACAAGGAACCTATCTGTGGACTTTGATTCTTTGAAACAAAATTTCGCATCATCGTCTGGACACTCACAAGCGGTAAGAGGTGCACTTGCCCTCTGAAATGATACTTTGTTTCACGTAACATAACGTTAAGCAATTATCTCACTTTCCTCCACTGATTAGGCCAAATATAACAGCTGCAGCCGACCGAGCTGCAGGTTCTGTGTCCAGAGCCGGTTACCTTGGCAACGTGTCACAACGAGAGATATTAAATAGTCCACTAAGCCGCTTCTTGTGAAAAAGTTACGATTTTAACGGTAAAAAACAACATTAACGAATTAATAATTGATTTAATATTTATTTCTTTTGTCAGTGACCATGATATAAGAGGGATAATGCCTTCGAGGTGTCCATTATCAGAAATGAACGGACTTCAAGGAAGCAACTGTGCTGCGCTTCGCGTCGGATGGTTCACGCCTCTTCATCATCCATTCATTTCTGATAATGGGCACCTCGTCGGGCATTATCCCTTACTTAATGGATTTGGCCTTATACAGCTTTTTTTAGTGATCTAAATGGCCAAAGTGAGATGATGAAAGTGCAACAGAAGCTCAAATACCCACTTATTACAACCAAAAGAAGACCATTCCTGAACACTTTCAGTCTTGAAGCAGATGGGCTACAGCAGCAGGAGACCACACAGGGTGGCACTCCTGTTGATTTAGAACAGGAAATGGAGGCTACAGCTTGCACAGGCTCACCAAAGTTGGACAACAGAATATTTGAAAAATGCAGCCGGGTCCGATGAGTCTTGATTTCTGCTACCACATTCAGATTGTAGGGTCAGAATTCAGCTTAAACACCAGCATGGATCCATCAAGCCTTGAAATAACATTTCAGGCTAGTGGTGGTTTATTGGCCTGGGGGATTTTTTCCTGGCACACTTTCAGCCCCAAAGTACCAAATGAACGTTGTTTAAATGCCACAGCCTACCAGAGTATTGTTGTTGACCATGTCCAGCCTTTTCTGACCACAGTTGCAGCCTCTTTAAATAAACCAAGGCTCAAACACAAAGGAGAACGCCACACAAAGTTAACAGTAAAAACAGAAATATCTTTATGAGATGTGAAAAAAGTGCAATTAATGTAGAATAATTAAAGAAACTAAATGAGCTGGAGCTGCAGGCCGAAATGAACATAAGAGAAGAACATCCAAGCCTACCCACAAAGGGCCGTCAGACCTGGTGTTCTTCCCCTCAGACTCTAACAGAAAACCACCCAAACAAAAGGAAAAGACCCAAAACCAAAAACTAGACTACCAACAACCTCCGGCCCAAACTAAAACAACAAAACCCAGCAATCTAGCATGGCAGAGGAACAAAAAGAAAAGCTGCTGAGAAAAGAAGAAGATGAAGAGGTGAAAAAAACAAAACCCTCCTCACCAACCATCTGCAGAGAGAGCTTGTGCCTCTTGCTCTCTTCCCTGTCCCTCCAGGAAATTGTGATTTCACCATCGCAACAATCAACGCAAATTCAGGCAATCCTTGTTATTCCAGCTTGGCCTCGCAACTTTGTCAAATCACAGCAGCTTCCCTTCAACTTTGGCTCTCCGCTCTCACCATCTTCCAGCTCGGCACATCATCACACTTCAGTCTGACTTCCTTGTCTTTGTTTCAGAGGATGTACGGCACCAACAGTGCACATTTACCACCAAAATCCCAGCTAAAGTCTTTAAAGCAGCTACCTGAGGTCTTACATACCATGCAGGTATGTACCAAATGCAGACATAGTGCAACACCAGCGACATTCATCACTTCATGAGCTCCTTTCTACCGTAAACACATCCAGTGGATCACTGCTGCATGTGTGGGCAGGCACACGTGTGTATGTGTGTGGATGAATGGCAACTAAGTCTGGCCATCAGTGTGTGGTTTACACATGAAATCAGTCAGTGACTCTCAGCAGTAGCGTCAGTCTCTGTGAATGAGACTGATGATGGAAAGAAAAATCAGTTTCATACTGTCTTACCTTTAAAAGAACTCCCTGTCTAAATCTTTACACTCTCTCTCCATCAGTAAACTAACAAGCCTGCATGGACGTTCAGTTAAACAAGCAGGGGCGAACCTAATTTTTCTGGTTGGGGTCACCCAGCTTCTAACTAAAGACAAAAACAAGTGGGGTTGAATGCCAGCATAATGCCTACCCTGCCCCTGTGGAGATATCTTTAATGTACATTTTTTAAATCCAAGGTTACTTAAAACACTGTAAGAAGTGGCAAACTGATCTGTTATGGTAATATTTGGGGAAAAAAAAGCCTTAAAAACATCACAAATGTTGCTGCAACTTTCGGAAAACCTGCCGTAACATTGGGCATTTTCTTTTTCAACAAATCCACAAAAGTCCTGCGAAATCCTAGAGGGTTGTTTTATTGCATAAAATTAAAATATTATTTTAAAAATCAAAACTTTTTAAAAACTAGCAGCAAATCAGGCTTTTTCTGCTGTAACAAAAAATTTGATGTGAAATCCTGAAGGGACTGTCTTATCCACTGCTTCTACATACCTGTCCTCTAATCAGCAAAATGTTGTCAGGTGTGCAGCAGATGCAGGAAGGACACCGGGGAGAGGAAGAAAACATGGCCACACGTAGCAACCATGAAGTGCCAATCTGATGACGCCTTCCAACAGGTTAACACGTCATGCCACAACATTCAAATCATCTCAAACTGGTTTCTTGCACTTGAGAGTAGGTTCTTTACTTTGGTGGCCTTGACAGTCACCAGATCTCAGTCCAATAGAGCACATTTGAATGTAGTGGACTGGGAGATTAGGATAACTGATGTGCAGCCAACAAATCTGCAGCAACTCCTTTATGCTCTCATGATAAGATGAGTCTCTGAGGAATGTTCCAGCATCTTGTTGAATCTGTGCTATGAAGAATTAAGGCAGCTGTGGATGGAATTCAACAGTCGCAAAGTGTACCTAATATAATGGCCTGTGTCTGAATTTCCCAGCCCCTCAGGGAAATGGTGAGAGGGAACGCTTGGTTTACTTTGTTGCATGTGAGACCTCAGGGGTAACAATGCATATCTGGATATGAAGATTCCGCTCTTCTAAGGTAGATGCTGAATAAACATGTATGAGCTGTAATCAGGTTGTCCCTGTTGAAATGTTGCAGCAAACATCTAACTGTTTGCCACAGTGAAATGTAAAGTCTTAGTGACCAGCTTAATGCTTTAAGCTGTGTGCCTGCTGTATGGGAATGGCTGGGACTTACTGTACCCACCAACAGAACCATTGTTGAATGCTGCACACATGGCTGCCTAATTGGAGCCTGGCACAGACTTCAGCGTCCCCGGCATCAGGCTCGATGTGGTTTGCACATTCTTTCTCTCTCTGGACAGTCGAGAGGCTGCGTCCATTCAGCAGCAGCCAGATCAGGCCTCTGTTCAGACACAGCGGTGATGGAGGATGAGCCGTCACACGGGTCCACCACATAGAAACACACATGGCCATTGTACCGCCGCAATCAGGTTGTGGTGTGGGTATCCATGGAAACCCACCAGCCTCGTCCTCTGTGCATCACCAGGCTCTCCTGGGTGCCTTTACAGCACGAGTGGAGAATGCTTGTGCGATCCCACATACAGTATATACATGTGACACGAGTCCCCAGAGCTCCAGCTGCTGCTTGTGAGCCATCACACCTGCTCTGCTCTGTCAGGGCTCCCACAGTGCCACAAAGAGCAATACCGATATGATCAGAGCAGTGAGATATGACCTGAATGAAAAATGTCTAGAATAGACTTTATCCATGCCTACATTTTCATTAACAGAAAAAATGCAAGTTTCTTTAGGATTTCGCATCAAAAAAGTCCATTAAACTCCCCGATAAGACATAAAAATAAGCAGCTTAGGCCAGTTTTACAACAGCATACTGTAATTAATCACCATTTCAAATTTGATCACAGAGAAAAAACATGTTCTCCTGTGCTTGCATGGGTTTTCTCCAGGCAGGTTTCCTCCCACAGAACAAAAACATGCTCATTAGGTTAATTGGTGATTCTCATGGGCCCCTCTATTTGTGGTTTCTGCTCAATGTGGCTCGACTCAGCACGGTTTGGATTCTACCTGCTCCATTTTCCATTACAGAGTAGACTCAGTACCAATTTAAGGAAGGCAGGACCATCATCGGGAACAAAGGCGATAGAGCTGTCCCCCTTTATGACTTTTTGTCACAGTTAGGAGATGTATTCTGTTCCAAAGATGCTTGCAACCAGGAACACAATATGCTATTTAAGTGGAGGAGAGTTTGGGGAATCATACAGCACCCCAGGGCTGACAACGGGGTAGTCTCTCTTCCACGTTTACACCTCCATCACATGACTATACTCTGACCATTCAGCAGTCAGCAGCATCTCCAGATTACATTTAGTTTCCATTTTGCAGGGTTGGAACCCGCTGGAGATGATACGAAAACGGTGATACTTGGTACAATCCCTCATGGAAAACCAAAACAAAAGAATGAAACTGAGTTGAGTTGAGCAGCTACCATGTTGTGAAAAAGCCCCATAAATTGCCTGTAGGTATGGTACTTTGTGCCAAATATTGTTACTCATGGCTTCAGTCAATATGCAAATGCCACCTAAATACAGATTTATCTTGTGCTCCTTGAAGCTACTTGTGTATTTCCAGTTCATAGTGCAACAAATGGGCTGGTTAGCAGGAAGGTTAGCTATGATCCCAACGAGTGAAAGAAGGCTATATTACAGATCATTTGACAGGCTTTGATCCGCTTGTCAAATGCAGTAGGAAAGAAAACCAAACCAAATAAAAAGTGAGAAAATGTTGCAACTTCAACCCTGAACCGAACTGAGTCCACTGAGCTTTAGGGTGTGAAACAATTTACGTAGCGTTTGGCCTGACATTTACTATTTAAATTCAACATTGCACCCATCAATGGCCAGATAATGTTGGTGGAAACCTAATTTTACATTTCCTAAATATCAGGAGGAAAAGTTGGCGAATCTAGTCAAATATGGACCTTCAAATGAGCTGTGATGTAACCTTCAGTGGTGAAACAAATCAGCAGTCTGGCCTGTCTCTGAAATGAACCTTGACCTCAGCATCAGGCCGAGTTCACAGTGTTGGGTCAGTGCGTGCGGTCCCCGAAGGAGTGTAAAGACGAGGCTACACCAAGGACTGCAGGACTGAGAGTACACTGTTAGAGCTGTAAAGATAATACTGCCGGCCTTGTGCAAGGAGAAGGGGGGGCGATCACTAACATCCCCCGCTCCCTCCTCATCCTCCTGAGCCAGATTTCTCCTCCCTTTTCTATAAGAGCTTAATCTACAGTCCGCACTGCAGCCAGAGAGGCCTTATCAGCTGTGTGAGAGGCTGCACGTCAGCTCCAGCCTTGGCTCCCTGCTCTGGACGGACCTGGCTCAGTTAGATACGCACTCAGATGGACGTGCATATGCACAGCTACAAGGCGAGTTCAAGTTCACACTCAGAAGAGGCTGCAGCAGTGATTCAGGGGTGGTGGATTCAGAGGTTGTAAAGGCTGCAGAGCATTAATCAGAGTGAGGTTCAGATCCTGAACAGTTTACTGTGCTGGATCCAAAAATGTTTGACTTTTGATTCATTCTATCAAAGAAATCTGTCTTTGGCCAGCTGCAGCGCCATCGAGGATGATAAATCCTTTTTAAATTCCTTTAAGATGCTTTAAAAGCTCACATTCTTCTTTATTACACAACAAGAAAAGCAATTCTGTAAAATGATTTTTCATTTGGCAGAAAACCTTTAAATCATGCCAGTCAGTAATAAGACAAGATTAAAATAGATCAACATCCATCCGAGATATTGCAGTGACATATTTCTCAAATATTGATGCTGCCAGCGAATGGATTTTGGTGATAACCTGAATTGTAGCTGGGGTATATATGTAATATACACTCACTGGCCACCTTATTAAGTACACATTGCTAGTAGCAAGTTGGACACCCTTTACCTTCAAAACTGCCTTAAATCTTCACTGCATAGATTCAACAAGGTGCTGGAAACTTTCCTCAGAGATTTTAGTCTACAATGACATAACAGCATCAAACAGTTTCTGTGCATCCATGATGTGGGTCTCCAGTTCCTCAACAGCCTTAAGGTGCTCTATTGGATTGAGATTTGGTGACTGTGGAGGCCTCAATGATCTTAATGATGTGTTCCAGAAGTTTGAGATGATTTACGCTTTGGCACATGGAAGTGGAAGTGGCCATCAGAAGATGGGTGTTCACAAAGGAACAGACATGG
Source organism: Cetoscarus ocellatus (assembly GCA_037902135.1). Classification (NCBI taxonomy): domain Eukaryota; kingdom Metazoa; phylum Chordata; class Actinopteri; order Labriformes; family Labridae; genus Cetoscarus; species Cetoscarus ocellatus. Next base: position 1,757,801 of record JBAMNC010000760.1, on the reverse strand, counting down.
TCAGCAGCAATACTCAAATGGACTGGCAGTTAAACGATGCTCATTTGGTGCTCAGGGGCCCAAAGTGTGCCAAGAAAATATCCCCTACACCAGAGGTCCCCAACCACCATGCCGCTGACCAATACCCAGGCCGTAGAAAAACAAAAATAATTATTTTCTAGTGTTTGTTGAGTAATGAAGACCAAAGTGTTTTATATTTAAGGGTGACTGGCTCCTTGCATCTCTGCCTGTGTAGCTTGAATGTGCAGACTTCACACACAGGCCCTTTGTCTCTGTCACTGCAGTGAGGAAAAAGTACAACCTGAGACTAACTCATGGTTAAACCTTCGTGATGCTGAGGCAGACAATTCCGAGTACCTATCAATAATCAATAGAAACATCAGATCAGCTCAGACGGATGACTGATGGATAAAACACACTACGGTATGGTGATTTTGTTGGCCCCTGTTACTGAAGCGGCTGGTTGATGATCACTGCCCCTCACCATAACACCATTGCTACCATCCTGAACTGTTGATACAAAGCAGGATTGATCCATGCTATTGTTTTGTTTTAGCTGAAGTCTGACCCTACCATTTGGATGTCGCAGCAGAAATTGATACTCATCAGACCGAACAACATTTTTGCCTCTGCCACAGAGATTACGCCGGTGTTTGTTCATTTTGATTACATTTTCAGAGAATACTGGCCATGGCACAAGGAAGCAATGATTGGATTTGAGTGGTGGTACCAATCCAGATGCAGATCTGGGATTTTTTTAAGGATTTATTAACAGTATGCAATAGGGCAGTTTTCCACATTTTTGATTATATCTCGTCTATGAATGTCAGAAATGCCTTAGCAGGGATTTATGCTTTCAGAGCTCTTCTTGTTTCAGTCTTCTATTATCCAAGTTTGGTAAGACCATTGGTCTTGTAGCCTCAATTTCCTGTTTTTAGCTGACAGGAGTGTCACCCCATATCGTCTTCTGTCACTTTAGCCCATCTGCTTCAAGATTCAACATGCTATGTGTTCAGAGATGGTCTTTCGCATACTTTAGTTATGATAAGTTGTTATTTGAGCTACAACAACTCCGACCATTCTCCTCTGACCTCTTGCATGAAAAGACATTTTGGCCCTGAGCACTGATGCTCACTAGATATTTTCTCTTTTTGGACAATTCTCTGTATACATTTGTGGATGTCATAAATTGGTTTTCATATATCATTTTAAACAATGATAACACACTCAGGGCAAACTGTCTTTAAAAGTCTTTGCAAAATAATGCCTAGGCCTGTTCTATCTTGATATTATATTTGAAAACAACTTACATTGGAGATTATTTTGCTCAAAAGTGTATAGCATTTTTTCGTGTACGTCTCCTGGGGTGGGGGCTTCACTCTTCTGAGGTACAACTGGGTTGGGCTCATAGTAATGAGGTCAAAAATCACTAACTTAAATCTTAAATCACATTTCTTTCCCCATTCTGACGCTCAGTTTGAACTTCAGCAGCTCATCTTGACCATGTCTGCATGCCCAAATGCATGAAGTTTCTGTCATGTGATTGCCTGATGAGCTATTTGAGTTAAGTAGTTGTACTGGTGTACCTGATAAAGTGGTCAGTGAGAGTATATCTGTTCAAGCCAGAGTATAAAATGGACTTCTGTGACTTTTCTCTGACTCCGTCCTAAATTTAAATATCCCTGTGACATTAAAAAGTTCTGTGTAATTAGCGGCTTTAATGGACTGAGCTGAAGTTCCTGAGCACTGGCTGCTGCAGCACAGGAGTAATGTATGTGCATATGTTTAAATGGGCACCTTACCCCTCTACCATCTCTGCAGAACAGACTCCTTCCTGTGTTTGGGTTCCTTTGGCTCCGGAGCATTCAGACATAATGGCCTTCATTCCAGGAAATCATAAAGATACAATTCAGACGCTCTGTTTTTATAATCAGAAACAGGGGGCTGCTCATTTTTTCTATTATTTTTCCAATCAAAGCCGCAGTATTTCATCCCCCCTCAGTGCAAAAAGATTGTTTTCCTTCAGCGGTATTGCTCGTGCAATATGGACTGGGCCGGCCATGTGTTTCACTTCTACAGAAAACATTTTCCTCCCTCCGCTTCTTCACGCACAATTAATTTCAGATGTCACTTGTAGGTGGCTGGTGAATTCCTGAAATACTGGAATGTTGTTTTTTCTCTCCCTCACTGTATTCCAGTAAGTACAAATTGGAGATCTGTGCGTAAGAGAAAGGCGCGGAAATGAAATGAGACGGACTGAAAACAAGACGTGTGCTGCTAGAGCCCCACAGAGAGATTCATTCAGAGCTGCCACTGACGTTAAGAGACGGGATATTACAGGAAGAAAAGCATCCAAATGAAATGTTCTACTTGATTAAGGTTCAAACATGGATCAATCTTTGAAGCTACAGTTGCTTTATATCCGTCAAACCCCTTCCGTAAACACTGGGACGCCACTGCAGCTCTGTAAATGGCAGAAAATGTGATCTAGATGTGTTGCTAATGTTTTGAAGCTGCATGGAGAGGACATAACACCAACTTATTTTAAGAATCATGAGGGGTGAAAACAACAATATATCCACAGACAAAAGAGATTGTTCCATCTTCAGTCTGCCATAAATCCACCAGCATCGAAACAATAAAATTTAGCTTCTGTGACTCCACCAAACCGACCCTTTTGTTTCAAGCATTACAAAGGCGGAGAAAAATCTCCATTACTACGGTTCTGCTAATCAAAATGTATGTTTTTCAATTACAGATAGCCCCTAGCAGAAAAATAATTAAACCTCCTCCGCTGTGAGTCCTTAACTCAACCATTTTGTTGTAATTTGCAGCCACCCAACCTTGACTTCGGCTAAACTAGATCAAAAGCCATTTGCTTTAACCCAACCTAAAACTGAGGTTTTTTTGTGTAGTGAGGAAATAAAAAGGTCCATTATTCTTGTGATACTTCAGCATTTTCATCAGTGGTGCAACAACAGTCTTTATAGTTGACACATCATTTTTTTTAAGAATACCTTCTGAGTGCTTTTTTGCCTGTAGACTATGAAGAAAGGAAGTAGGAGTGCAGATGTTAAATGGGTCATTATTCAACACATAAAAAAAAGATTGGGATAAATGTTTGCGTAATTGTTGCTCATTGGATAAAATGATAAATGTGTGGTTTTTTTTTTTGCAAAATAGAACATTGACTGAAATGATCTTTAAACTCTAAAGAAATACAATGATATAGATTTTATTGCTAATACAAGAAGCATACTGTTATTTAAAATGCAGTCATGATGCTGTGAATAAAAACACAGTCAGTCTGCTGTTCTTGAAAGTACAGTTATTGTTAGTGGCCTATGAGGGCAAACGGCCTTCACCGGCTCAATGCAGTTCAATAAGAGGAAAACACCTGCACAGCAACTGAAGTGCTCCAGGCCTGCAGGGGCGCTGTGGCAGGGAGAGACAGACGAGAGAGACAAATCAGCCACTCCTAAATTTGAAGTGCTCCTGTATTTGAAACTTTACGGTAAATGCTTTGTGCCAAGCAAGAGGAGAATGACAGGCAGGCTGCACCACTTCATGTTCTGTTTTTAACCATCAAAAATGTGAAATAAAGGAGTCTTGCCTTAACGTTGGCTCCAAGATGCCTCTTTTTCCAACATGAATGAATAGAATGTGCTATAATATTGTATTAAATAAAGGCTGATGAATGCAGGGTGTGGTTCATTTTGAGTCATTTTTGGTCAGATATTAAAATGAAATAAAATCATCTATTAAGCACTTATGTTGTACTTGGTTATTCTGCGTTTCTGCTCTTGCAGGTGTTTTCTGGGTTTGGATTGTTTTGGGCTTTTCTTTGTTTCTTTGTAAGCTGCAGCGTGTTTCTGCTCTTAATGACATGAGGACTTGATGATGATGAGGTTGTTTGACAAGGTTTTCTTTTAATTTCTCAGTCAAAAATAATAAAAAAATTAAGTAGGCACTGCCTCTACTTCACTTACTAAAGTTGTTCCCTCCGGTTTAGGTTCTTGCTTGTGTTGTACTTACTCTGAGATGAATGTTGCATCTGCTAAATGACACTGTAACATTTACAGTGTATAATTTTGATAAAACAAGGGAGAAAAGCTGTTAAAAAGTGGCCATCAGCTTGGTCCACAGTTTATTGTGAAGGGAAGGCAAAGGGAGAAAGAGAGGGAGCATGCTATTGTGCTCAGAGGTGGTTAAAGAGAAACAAAATTTCAATTGATCATTGTTTGTGATGCAGCTCAGTTTACTAATGGAGTGTGTGAACAAACTGCAGTGTAAAGTCTCTGTTAACAGAGTAATGCTCTGAAAAATCCACAAGATGCAATGAGCACTCGGCATAGTCCATGTGTATGTGAAATTTTGGGGTAAAGTTTGAGTGAAGTTGTGGTGAATTGTTATTGTTCTTTAATCAACATAAGCTGCCATTAATTCTTAAAATGTGAATCTTGTTGAAAGCTAATAAAAAAACATTAATAAAACCTGCATTCTTTCAGCACAGGATCTGACTTCCATCGACAACCCTTTTCTGAGCCATTGATTTGACACTGACCTCCAACAACCGTGCAACCATGCTGCTGAGCACAGCAGGACCACCATCAGCTGTCTCTAACTGAATTTGTGCTCTTGCTTTATCATCGTGGTGAACATTTTGATTTCAGGCTGTGTTTTGTAACTTTAAATTGCATTTTGGATCATTGTTTTGTCTTTGTGAGTCCGTATGAATAAGGGCTTGAGTACTTGGGCCTCTGGGGGGAGAAGATGCTACAACAGAAGGATGGAAACAAGCACTTAACTTGGTGGGCTCAGTTCAGGACAATATGGATGTGCGGGTGGAAGCCACAAAGACAGCTCTGTGTTTCCGAGTGAGCTCCAAGTGGCTCCGCTGGCAGCCACACATAGATCAGTATTGTGTCTGTGGATAATCCATGGGACCCAGTGTTCAGCTGAACCCCCGCAGTGTCACATGAACTCATCCAGATGTGCTGAGGACACAGAGCAAAATGGGGATCAGAGTGACTCCAGCAAAATACTGCAAAATATAGAAGGCCATATAACTGATAATGTAGTAATAATGAAGGGAACTGTGGGGGAAGAAGCATTTTGCACAAGTTCAAACTAATTTGAGACCAAATGAGGGCAGATGAAGGTTGCGTCGATGTGCTTCCATGGCTTAAGCGGGACACACAAAGATTATCAGGCTGTTTTTGTCCAGACTTTCCCCCTTCCTGACCAAGGATGGATTATCTTATGTTTTATTGTCAAGGAATAGGTTCCCCAGAAAGTAACTCGCTGGACCCAAAGCTGAAGCCGCAGGCAGATAACAGTTTTAAGAGTTTTTATTGCACAACAGTTCCAAACAACAAGGGGGGCAGGGGCAAGTCCAGTGTTCGTGAGGGGAATTTTAGTGATAAAGGTGAGTATTTACTCGTGGCTGGGTGAGAGCTCCTGGAGACACTAGGAGAGAGGGAGCAGAAAACAGAGGTTAGGGTACAGCAGGTCAAAACCATAAGCACAAATCAAAAACACGATCACAAAAAAGGCAAAAATCCTTAGAGAAGGATGAAAGGCTTAAAGCCAGAGTTGAGTAGAGAGAGATATGGCCAACAAACCACTCAAAGGTGAGGAATCCACTGGTGAGGAGAAGGTGAATCCATGAAGCTTAAGTAGAGCCACTGATTAGGAGAGCCTCAACCAGGTGTGAGGGGAGAGAGACTCACAGCAGGGATGAATCCTCACATTTTATAACATTAAACCATTAGATTATCCTGTGGTCTGAGGTGTGCTAAGAGTGAATTTGTCCTGATAAACGGCCCGCGATCATGACTGCGTGAATTGTGACCTGGAACAGAATGAAGCCAATCAGGAAGTGAGTTGACTGAGGAACAAGGAAGCAGGCGTAAATAAAAGCAAGCATGGCCGACCTGAAACATAAATATAAATTTCGGTGGACCTCAGAAATGGAGGACCAGCTCACGTGTTCATGCTGTCTCCAAGATTTTTTCCACAGTTTTTCCTTTTTTTAGTTTGCGATTTTTTCGTCAAAAATAGTCCCAAGACCACTATCATTCCCTCTTCTTGTATGTCCTCTTCCATGTTGCATGTTGTGTTTTCTGGTTGTTGCCAGTTGTTGTTATGTTTCTTCTTCTTTGTTTTTGTAGATCACGTTTGATCACGCGAGAAGTCTGGCTTGGAAGACGAGATTCTAGATCGGTGGAGGGACAGAATGTTATGTGTGTAGTGTGCTGTGTTGAGATTATCGGAGCACACCACACACAGTACGATCAAAACTGTTCAATGCCTGATTTTTTATCTTCAAGAGTATGGTCTCTAACAGAAAAAAATCTCTTCTTCAGATTTAGAAAATCCTTATGTGTGGACCCGGCTTTAGTGTGGGTAAGACCCTCAGCATAGAAGTTGGAGCCTGTCCAGGGCTTTGCTGGGTACCCTACGCAGGATAAAATGGTCCAGATGGGGGGTTACAGATGGACTCATGGGGGTTTGGCCTCAGAGACTGAAAGTGATGGTCCAAGTTTGGAGGAGTGATAACTTCACTGATTTTCACTCTTTTGGGTGTTATTATCATTTAGCAACTGCACTCAATGGCCACGTTATTATGCCCATCTGTTCAACTGTTTGTTAACACAAATAGCTAATCAGCCAATCAAATGGCAGGAACTCAGTGCTTTAAGGCATGTAGACATAGTCAAGACGACCGGCTGAAATTCAAACTGAGCATCAGAATGTGGAAGAAATGTGATTTAAGTGACTTTGAAGGTAACATGGTGTTGGGATGCAAGCATTTGCATGTGTGTGGCTGGCCATACACTGAGAGTCTGCTCAGAGCAGAATCAGGTGTGTGCAGGTGGTTGGCCTTGGTTAAGACCAGGTTTGGGGAACTGGGTTGCAGTGCTCTGTGCTGACTTACTGCCCATCAGTGGAGAAAGTGAGCACATCTCTGAGTCTCTCTTGTTGAATAAGCCCTTTCACACACGTGTGTTAGGATATTCAGATATCGTGAAGAAAGTATTCAAGGAGTTGGTCATCCAGGACCAGCCTTTTTAGTTCTCTTGGTGCCCTAATGTGGTGGTCTTTGTTTTGTTTAAGGAGTGTGGCTTATAAACCTCCCAAGGTCTTAAGTTTGAAGTCAGCTGCATGGCAGGAGTTTAGTTTACTTTAACATTTTGAACCTACAGTCCAACTAAAGATTTTAGTTACTGTCCAGTGGTCATCTATTTTGTGTTTATTTTCCCCATTCCCCATTAACTGTTTGTGATTCTAGTGGTTATTCCTCAGCAGTAGCTCCATCCTGCATAGGCTGGTCTGAGAATTTAAGAATCTGTTGATCTAGTTGGCTTTCATGCACAACCATCTCCAGGGTTTGCAGTAAATGGTCTGAAAGAGAGAGAATATCCAGTGAGCAACAGTTCTTTAGATGAAGATGCCTTGTTGATGCCAGAGGTCAGAGGGGAATAACCAGAGTGTTTTGACATCACAAAAAGGTAACAGCAGCTAAAATGCCCGTTACAACCAAAGTATGAAGACCATTCTGTAAGCACGACCTATCAAATCTTAGCAGATGGGCTACAGCAGCAGAAGGCCACACTGCATGCCACTCCTGTCAGCTAAATACAGGAAACAGAGGTCCAACGTGACAACAGAAGTTTGGAAATATGTTTGTCTCCATTTCTGCGGTGGGTCCATTCAGATGGCAGGGTCAGAATGTGAGGTAATCATCATGAAAGCATGGATCCATCCTGCTTTGTTTCAGCTGGTCAGGCTGGTGGTGGTGGTGTGATGGTCTGGGCGATGTTTTTTTTGGCAAACTTTGGGCCCCTTGGTACAAATTCAGAATGGTTAAAATGACACAGCCTACCTGAGTATTGTTGCTGACCATGTTCATCCCTTTGTGAGCAGTGCTCACATCTTCTGATGGCTACTTCCAGCAAGATAAAGCATTATATTACCACCTCCAATCATCTCAAACTGGACTCTTGAACATGACAGTGAGTTCATTGTATTCCAGTGGCCTCCAAAATCACTAGATCTCAATCCAATAGAGCACCTTTAGTATGTGATGGAACAAGAAAGTTACATCATGGATGTGCATCTGACAAATCTGCAGCAACTGTGTCATGCTGTCATCTCAATATGGATGAAAATCTCAGGTGGATGTTTCCAAAACCTTTTTGAATCTATGCAATAATTACAGTAGTTCAAAAAGTAAAAGGGGGGCCAACTGGATACAAGAGGTGCCTAATAAAGTTGTCAGTGAATGTAAGCCTCTGGTAGAGATTAATTCTGTTTAAACACTTTAGCACCACAAGATACACTGCCTGGCCAAAAAAAAGTCGCCACCTGGATTTAGCTAAGCAAATAGGTACAAGCCTCCTATTGGATAACTACTGCATGGGTGATTATCTTTCAGCTGGTAACAAGTTATTTAATCCCAGCTGATGCAATGAGTAGCTTCTCATTTCTTAAACAAGCATGTGGAAAGACACATCCTGTGGTCGTGGAAAAGATGTTAGTCTGTTTAAGAAGGGTCAAATCATTGGCATGCATCAAGCAGAGAAAACATCGGAGGAGATTTCAGAAACTACTAAAATTGGGTTAAGAACTGTCCAACGCATTATTAAAAACTGGAAGGATAGTGGGGAACCATCGTCTTCGAGGAAGAAATGTGGTCGGAAAAAAAATCTTTAATGATAGTGATCTGTGATCACTTAAACGTTTGGCCAAATCAAATCGAAGAAAAACAACAGTAGAACTCAGGGGTATGTTTAATAGTGAAAGTAAGAGCATTTCAACACACAATGTGAAGGGAACTCAAAGGATTGGGACTGAACCACTAATCAGTAAGGCTAACCAGAAAAAAAGGCTTCAGTTTGCTAGGGAGCATGAAGATTGGACTCTGGAGGACTGGAAGAAGGTCATGTGGTCTGATGAGTCCAGATTTACCCTGTTCCAGAGTGATGGGAGCATCAGGGTAAGAAGAGAGGCAGGTGAAGTGATGCACCCATCATACCTAGTGCCTACTGTACAAGCCCGTGAGGGCAGTGCTGTGATCTGGGACAAATCTTGTGACATTGCAGAAGCTTATCGAAACAATGCCACAGCAAATGCATGCTATAATCAAAGCTAAAGAAGGTCCAATGAAACATGAGAGTGTGTGAGTCTTTTTTGGTGGTGACTTTTTTTTTTGGCCAGGCAGTGTATATTGCTGTTATGGTTAGCCATGTATTTCCACTGACTTAAAGAAAAATAGCAACAGAGTTGCCCCTTGAAGGTGCGAAATGAGTGCAGTCTGACGGTTCCAGGTCACAGCTGTGCAGGTTCCAGTCAGGGGTTACGAGATGCTTCAACCCTGGCGACTGGTTTGGTGCTTACTGTACTTCTGTTATCACAGCATAAGTAGGAGTCTGTGCTGTCTGAGGGAATAATGCCTCTGCTTTATATTTATCTCTGCAGCTAAAATAAGGAGTGCACGTCTTGTGTCACCTCTTGCACTCTGACATGAATAAATCTACACTGGGAGGTGGATAAATATAGGCTCTGAACTAACTATGGAGGCATCCACACTTAGAATCAACCTAAATTCCTTAAACACTTCAAAATACCTCCCGAGCCAGCTTATGTCAAACATCACAACTCTTCGCCTCAAACGAGTCCTGATGCCTGCCGGCGGCACAACAGGATTGAGGTTAGCTGTGCAGAATGGAGAGAAAAGGAACAAACACAAAGTCATCCTCAGGAGTATTATCCTATTTTTGCGGCACATTTCTATTCATCTCTTCCTTCGCCTCCACCTCTGATTTCCTCAAGATCAGGCAGAATAGCAGAGCAGGCAGAGATGAAACGTAGATTAGTCTTTCCTCTCTGCTGTTAGTGTGCCCCCTCTCCCACCATCTCCCACCTTGGTCGTTGGCTCCAATTAAACCAGACCCCTTTTTTCTCCTCTGTAATAAAACTCTAATAAACTCCCCTATCAGCTTCCTGTGCAGGTTCATAGTGTGGTTAATGAAGCTGCTATCAGCTCACAGAGCGGGACATAGTCTTATTAGAGCTGCTGGAATGTGGCGAGGCCTGCTGGATCAGAAGCTTCCAGCTCATTAGAGAGCATCTGTAGCGGCCGGCTTACATGGAGACGGACTGGCTGACCAAACTGATTGACCCGAACTTTTCCACAGTTTCCACTTTGTTTCAAATTGCGGTGTTTACTTTGGTTTCACATGGTGATTTCATGAAACAGATGAGCCAAAAATGGACCTATTCAGGCAAATGGATGCATTAGTTTTTGCCTAATGGGGGCCCACTGTGCAAAATTATTGTCTAATATGGCTTTTTTGGAGCATAAATGTTTGATTATGGGGTAAAAACACAGATATTGATGTAGAGTGAGTGTAACTCTCAGCTCCTTTTCTTTAGTCCCTTCAATTCAGAGTTCCAGCTAAAATCCCAGTAGATAAACACATCATAATGTCAACAGTCAAGATTTTAACCTGTAAGTTTTTTTCTTCATGGCATGAAAATTTGGCCAGGAGTTACCAGCTATGGACAATAACGTTACTACAAATAGTTTCAGTAGCAGCAAACTACATTTTCTATTAGCTTAATGGTAGCATTGTAGTTCTCCGAGTCAAATAACTTTTCAGTATCCTGGTTATTTTATTGGTTAAGTAGTGTGGTAGTGTGCAAATAGTTGTTAGGCTACTATTCCACTCAGCAAAGACAGGGATGCAGTCTGATGTTTACAGCCTTCGTCTGTGCTGCTGCCTAATGGGCAGACAAAGTTACTGCACACACTGAAAATATATGCACAGGTGTTTCCTATTTGCAAAAAGCAGCTTGTATCCTATAAGCAGCTGATTCTAAGGAGCTCAATACATGAGGAAACAATGGACAAGTTGGATATCAGATTAGAAGGGACAGGGACAGTGTGAGCCACTGAGCTATACTGACTGACCTCTTGTCTCGGGAAGCTCAGGTTCTGTTTTTGTTTGTTTGTTAGTTGTCAGAATTGATCTGACAACACTGTTTACTTACAAGACAAGATCCTGGATGTGAAAGAAATACTTCAGACTATTAGGAATCACAAGCATATGAAATCAGACTGATTAGGATCTGTTAGAGTGGTCATTTAATTACCGATATCATGTAGAACTGTGTTTCACCAGTTAATCAATAATTTCTTCAAAATTCTTTAAAAATACAACTAGATGAGTAAGAGGGCTGTCAGGAAATGTCATACTCCAGCACGTTTTCCTCTGAATGTTGACCTGCTTTGAACATGGCAAAATTGTACCCAGGGATGTACTTTCCTGGAAATTATGGTGATTTATCAATTATAGTCAGTGTCAATTACTGAATGTAAATGTGTGAATGGGCCTTAAAACATAGATTGTTTGAACACGTGCAGCCATGTGGACGAGGCCTTGGAAAGTATATGTATCAGTAATTTTAAAATAGTTGAAATGGGGACGATTCCCAGCCTCTATTATTCAAATGGGTGGCACGGTGGCGCAGCAGGTAGCGCACGTGCCTCACAGCAAGAAGGTTGCTGGTTCCAGCTCTGTGTCAGTCAAGGCCTGTCTTTGTAGAGTTTGCATGCTCTCCCTGTGCATGCAGGTGTTGTAGGCTCCAGCCCCTACAACCCTGTCAGAGACAAGTAGTAGTTAATCGATTAAGAAATAAAGCTATACATCAGAAAACAGGTAATAAATTCCCATTTCTTAAGACTGACTGGTTAAAATATTAAACAACTGTATGACCTCATAAATCAGACTCCCATTATCCTAAAATATGTTTAAAATTATCTTTTAACACCCATTTCTGGACATGAGGAGAAGACAAATGAATAAAACATCAGGTTCAAGCTCATTTTTTTCCAGTAAAAGAAAACTGAACTGTCAGTCACCAGCAGCACGTCTGCTGTCTCTGTACTCTGCAGTGCATCATAAGTAGAGACATAAGTATCTGCCTTATAGATGGATTATCAGCTGTTTAATGTTTCTGACAGAGAATTACTCCTCGGAGATGGCTGAATTTGCCCTGTAATAACCCACAGTTCAGAAAGCTTGAGCAGGAACATTGCTCTTTAGAGATTATGCCTCAGCAATGAATCACTCAGTGAATCACTTAGTCCTTTATGTGCTTGGTATTATCACCATAAACCCTTAAATATGGGTGTAATATCACTATACTTAACATTTCACTCCATGCCCTGCTGTGTTTAATTGCAGCGATCAATCCAGGGATTACTAGAACTTGTGCGCTCCCTGCAGCAGAGTCAATAGGTCGGCCCGGGGAGGGTTAGAGGGTCGACCTCCCTGGGGCTTTTGTGTCAAGAAAAACCTATTAACCAGCCACCGCTCAGTGCCGTCCTCTGCTTTAAGTTATGTTTAGGTTTTGAGTGTCTTAAAATCCCAGGATATGGTTGCCCTTTGCATTAGAGAAGCTTCCTGTCATCCTATCATCTGTGGGAAAGAAACCCTGAAACAAAGCATCAGTGAAAGTGTTTACATGCACACTTAAATCTGATCAGTATCGGACATCTGGAGTTATGTTACCACCAAACAATCAGGAAAACAGCATGTAATATGCTTTGTCAGATGTAAAATGGATAAATAGTTCTTCATTTAGTAACATCCAGTACAAGTAAACCATTTAATCTGGTTTCCTTTGTTTTACTTTAAGTTTACAATAATCAAGTACACAGTGGCAGAAGAGCAGCAAACTGCAAACATGGCAGGAAGCAGCAAGAATGAATTAAAGCAGCATTTTTGTGTAAACCCACATTTCAATGAAAATTAAAGTACTTGTGCCACAAATAGATCTGGACTTCATTTCTTTATTGAATGAAGAACAAACAATGGGGAAAGTATTTCTTGATAGTAGATAAATTATCGCTCCACTTCTTACATTTTTTGGCGAGAGTTTGTTAACTTAACACTGTGGCAGTAGCACCCACCCACTACATTACATGGCCTGTAATTGATGTGATTGACGGAATGATCATCCAATCACCTGCCTGATTTGCTTTAAAAATGTCCTGCCCATTCCCAAAGACTTTCTATGGGCTGTTTCCCAGATGGACTAGTGAAATATATTGAATGATCCATCTGTTATTCTACATGTATTTACTGTTGAAATGGAATTTAGTTGACTTAGTTCTTGGCCAAATAATGTCATGATCGGGCTCTCATATTTGTTAAGTTACCCGTTTTGTTCTTGTTTCATTGTCTTGTCTATATGTTTCCTGTTTTGTTTTGAAAGTTCACCCGTCTCTCCTTGTCCCTGTAGGTTTTTTGCTTCCTGTCTGGCGTGTCACACCTGATCTCTGATTGTGCTTCCCCAGCTGTGTCTCATTACCTCCAATCACCTCATGTATTTAACTCTCATGTCTTCCCCTCTCTTGTTGCCATATTGTTTGTACCATTCGCATCACTTTCCAGCACTTCCTCATAGCCTTGTATTGTCTCGACCATTTCTGCTTAGACCACGTCTTTTTGCATGTTGCCTGTCTATGCCTATGGCTGGAGTGTTGCCTGATTGGTATTAAACCTGGACTGTGAATAAACCCTGTTTTTGGATCACTGACTGTTGTCTGCTGTTGAGTTCTTTTGTGCCACAAAGGTTCTGACACCATGAAAACAGAGCGCATAAAAAGAGGGGCAGCAGCAGTTGGGACACCGTCAAAAGTAAAAGATGATGGATCTTCATATCCTTTATTTTGGTGAGCATGAGATTTATTTCTTCTTCACTTAAAAAAATCAGCCCCAAGGCTCTTTCTGCTGCTTGCTATTTTTGCTGTTTTCTCTCCTTCTTCTTCTCTAGTTTACTCATGCAAAGATGTAGCACAAATAAACCAAATTCAGCTGTGTACACACATTAAATAAAAGACAATTGGACAGGAAAATCGGTGTTGATCCATTTTTTCATAATCCAGTGACTTTTATCTGATAAAGAATATCCTGATCCTGTGTACCTGACTTATTACGTAATCAGCTACCCCAAGGAGTCTGATCGTGATCAGTTTGTTAGTGTGCATGTAAACACACTCACCATCTGGGAGTTTAAAGAGGGGATGATGGCCAAGATGTTGCATTTCCGCTGCTGTGTTTAGAGTTCACTAAAGGTTGTCTTTATGATGAAACGGATGGGGGGAAGGCTGAAAAAGGGATCAGGAATTACAGCTGAGACACAGACATTAGCTGAGGGGATCGGAGCCTGACTGGGGGCCTTTTCCTCTACAGGGATTCATTATGGTAACACGATCGCTCTGTCTGGGATAATGGAGAGGAGAGCAAAGAGAGGAAGAGGCCATGCAGACTAGGACGCAGAGCAGCGGGATGTCTGTCCTTTTTCCTGGACAGAGGCCGCCTCTCTCCGCAAAAATCCAGCCTCAAATACTCTGTAACTATATCTGTGTTGTGGTTCGAAGAAAGCCCCAAAAGCTGTTCCGCTGGTACAAATTCAGCTGATGCGGAGGCCGATATGGAAAGCAGTTGGATGTTGGAGTGTCCTACAGCAGGGAAAACATTTGCTTATTTCCCTGCTCGGATTATTTTTCTTATCGTATTTCATTATGTGGAAAGAAAGCAATTCTGTCAAGCTATTTATTCAAAGTGTTACTTGATAAGAATGTGAATCAAGAGCTGTGTTTTCATTTGGCTCCATTTTCCGCAGCATAATGTACGAGCCAAGAGCAGGGCGTGCCCACTTCTTCTGTGTTTAGGTAGCAGGCGTGGGGGTACATCGACATGGGCCAGAAGCTTCCACGCTCCAACAGCAGGTTTCAATTCTCTACCCAGTGAGGCAGGTTAACTTAAGCAGACACCAATATGTGAATTTGGTCGGGTTTATTTTCTTTTGATTAAATAGGTATTTGGGGCATGTGCAGCAGGCTTGAGCCTCCATAATGCCTTTATTCTTCAGGCCATCGCCAAGGGGGAGGGACGGAGAGGTGAGAGAGGAGCCGGGGAGGGGAAGTGGCTTCGCAGAAGGGAAAGTGGTGGGAGACTGTGAGTCCTCTCTTCGATTCTCTCCGACATCCTCGCCCTCTTCTCCATCTCCTTCTCTGGCACCAAATTCCACACATGCCTTTAATTTGGAGAGCGGCAGTGAAGGAGTGAAGTTATCTTACCGCTGTGGAATTTTCCACTCTTTCCGACGACGACGTTAGCCCAGAAACAATTAGGTAGAAAAAAATCAGAGTGGGGTTTTGTAGGAGTGGGCCATAATCGAGTTTTCCAGATGTATCCTTATGTTTTTAAACAATATAAATGGTTTATATCAATATTTTGCAGGAAAACGGATTGGAAATGATTTCTTAGTGTGGCTCAATTAAAATGACAAATCTAAAAGACTCTTGGGTGCAGTTAGAGAAGAGGGAAATTTGTAGTTTGCACTGAAATAGAGGAAAACTGGGCACTCAAGACATGACAAATATAAAAACGAGGGAGGAAATAATTAAAAATCTCTTAATAATGATGGCTAAATAATTGAAAAGCCAACGCTGATTGCAAGCCTCGATGACCTCTACCCTGACACACCAGATTGACCTTTCAATATATTTCACTCTTTTTTTCTTGGTAACAGCCCATAGAAAGTGTTTGGGAATGGGCAGACCCTTTTTAGAAACATATCCAGCAGGTGATTGGACAATCATTCTGTCAATCAGATTGATTACAGGCCAATCAGATGCTTTAGTCGGTTGAACTACTGCCACAGTGCAAAGTACAAAAGGGGAGTCACTTTTTAGAACAAACTCTCGCCAAAACTTAGACTTGCTTACTGGACAAAATTTCTTTGCTTCGGCTCACAGTATTTGCATTGCAAAACATAAAATAAATTAAAGTATAAAAATATAAAAAAATAATAGAGAATAACTTAGAATATTAAACTGCACTTAAATGTAAATAAATAAACACAAAACATGTAAATAAAAACAAAACATGTCGGAAGTGGGCGAAAATATCCTTTCTGGCAATAAATGCATTCAGTATTGTTTTTTTTTTTCTTCATTTGATGAAGAAATGAGGCCCAGATCTGATAAAACTGCTACTGAAGATGTTAGCATCTATGCTAATCTCTGTACAGGCACTCACTTCCAGCTCTCATCTTACTCCTAGCTCCAACCTCTTCCTGCTTCAAAGGATGTGACTGGGCTGTGCTGCTTCAGGCTGAGCACAATGGTACTGGATTGAAGCTTGGCAAGATGGATCTGACTGATCAAAGACATGAAATCAGGTGGATCCAGCGGCTCTGCAAGCTTAATCCATCCGCCCATTCAGTATCTACACTGTAGATGTTTTGGGGTCACAGTGGCGTGGAGCATATCCCGACTGACATTGGGTGAGAAGCATACAGCCTGGACTGGTTATCAGTCAATTAAAGGGCCAGCATGTTGAGTATGACAACCACAGCGCACATGCTAACACCCAAAGGCAGCGTAGAGTCACTAAGTAACCTAATGAGCATGTTTCTGGTCTGTGGCAGGACACCCTAGTACCATGCATGCACAGGGAGAATATGCAAAGGCCACACAGGAAGGCCCTGGTCAACCTTGGGAGCCTTTGAATAAAATGGAGTTCATTATTCTGATACTATGACAGCTTGTTGTTACACGTGATACAAAAAGCCGAAATATTCTCTTTCTCTGCAAAACATTACCGCCAAACTTGTGTAAGTCTTATTAAACTGACTGTTAAATTGTTCTAATCACATATTTTGGGTCTTAACCAGTTTAACTCTGTGTAGTCATTTTTTAATTCTCAAGTGTTACCGCTCACTGGCAAAAAACACAGAGCACTGCCATCTTGTGAGCAAGGGATGCAAAACAGCTGCGCTGTGATTGGTCGAAGACATCGGCATGTTGATAGCTGCTTTCTGATTGGTCAGTACACCACGACTAAACATGCTCAGGCAGAAATTGAGTGATTGTGCATAAGTGAAGCAAAAGGTATTTTGGCATCCGTTTGAGAGAGAGAATCATGTATTTGTTGTGAAAATACCAAATTTCATTGATTAAAACTTTGAATAAAGGAAACTTTTGAGTTGTCTGAGAGTTTGGTTTGAAAAAAATATGGGGTGTGTGTTATATTCGAGTACAGTGTTTTTCAGGCAAAAATCATGAAAATATGGGGTGTGTGTTATAATCGAGTGTGTGTTATAATTGAGAAATTATGTTATATTGATCATATATCGCCATTCAGAAAAAAATAAACAGCATATGAGTTTTGGCCCAAATTTTCCATCCCTAGTATGTTTGATGGAATTTGAAGAGAAGGGTGATGGCTGTCTGTGAACACTAGCAAATGCAGTAGTCGCTTCTGTTTTTCAGTCCGGTGTTTGCTGCAGTGTAACCGTGAGTGAGAGTGGCAGGGTGGAGCGCTAACGATGAGAAGGTGAGAGGTGATGGAGGGATAAATACTGCAGTCCTCCAAGGATGAACTGAGTGAGGATGGTTGTAAGAATATTTATCTAAACCCAGGTGACCCCTGCTCATTATCTCACTTTCCTCCTCTCAATCATCCAGAAACCGTTCGCCTGTTAGCCCTCACATGGCGAGCTGCATCTCAAACTGACTCATGCCTTTTAATAAGCCTTCTGGCCTCAACAGAATAATGACCACTGTTACGTAAGAAAACATTTTCAACATCCCACAAAACAAGCCTCCTCCCGTCTCACCCGCTCTCCTCATGGGGATCTGCGAGCCGTGAGTAACCCAATCACATCCTGCGTGATGGATCAGGGGGATATGTTGGATCCGTGGCTCTGCGTTTGACCGCCTGGCCTGCTTTTGTACTCTTGTCCTTGGGTTTGGTTTCTGCTTCTTTTGTCTAAAAGCTGGGTTATAAAAAGAACAGTGACGGGGGCCTTTGAAGTATTCTGTGAGAAATCGTGCAGCAGGCTGGGGAAACAGTTGGGTCCCTTCTACTTGAAATAGTAATTATGCTAACGCTTTGATATGTCGGATACTGGGAGCACGCGTACAAGCTTTCTATTCTCGACAAGTAACAGAGAGGGAAAAAATCCCATTCTCCTGAATAATAACCACACTGATGCTCCAAAAAGATCTTTGCTCCAAACTCACTTCAGAGATGTGCTCTGGATTTTTTTCTTTGGTAGAATCTGAGAGAAAACCTCCTTTTCTCAAGCGCTAATTGATATAGAATCTAATGACCAGCCTCTTCCTCCTTCAGATATAATGGCACCAGCTGCACTGCTAAAAAGCAGATTCAGTCTTTTTGTGCAAATCAGCTTTGAATAAAAAAGTGGGTCTCAACTGGTGTAGCCTGAGGATCCAGCACCCCCTTAATAAGAAATCATGACCCAAATATCAAGCAAATTTTACCCTCTCATATTTATTTAATGAAAATCGTTGCAGTTTGGACCTTTGATGGAAGAAATGGGATTGAGCCTGGAGTGAGGATGAAAAACATGTTTAACAACAGAACATGCACACATTTTTGAATCTGTTTATTAAAATGAGACATACTTTTTGGTTGTTTTCAAGATACACCAACCAGTCACTTTATTTGTTACATTACTAGATTGGACCCAGTTTTGCCACCAGAACTACCTTAAATCATCATAGCAAACATTCAACAAGGTGCTGGAAAACTTCTACAGGGATGTAGAAGCATCACACAATTGCTGCACATTTGTCAGCTGCACATCCATGATGTTGATCTACCATTCCACTACATCCCAAAGGTCCTCTATTAGACAGAGGTGAAAAGTTTGTGAAAAGTTTGTCGCAGCATTGTTCTAACATCGTCTCCATGTGAACGTGGAGCGCTTTTGAAAACAAAAAGGACCAACCCTTAGACCAACAACCATGCTATATTCAAAACCACTTCAACCATCTTTCTTACCTACTCTTACCCTTGGTCTGACATTGTTGCTCACTGAGAGATTCATATTGGTTCCTCCATGAAGTAAAACTGGTGTTACTGAATTCACAGTGCTTAAAGCATTGCGGTACCTGTTGGACGTGCACCAGGGGAGCTCCATCATCGAGGGAGTTACACACTCATTAGGCGTAGTGGGAAATGCCATCAAAACAAAAATGGTGAACAAACTGCCTGCAGTACTTTTTCTCACCAGTTAGACATGTGCTCACTGCAGTGTTGTAAAAATAAACTACATGTGGTTTGCTTGCCTCGTCTCTTATTTCCTGGGTATCGGTTGCAAAAGTAAGACGTCATCAAACGTGACGGGCTGTGTCACATCTTCACCATCTTTTCAGCTCCACTGGTTCATCGCAGTGCCGTCTTTTGTTGTGACGTACCTCTGTTATGACCTCTGGAGGCAGAGCAAGAGGGGATCAACTCTGCAACATTTTCAGTGGAGGTAAAGCATCACAGGGGTGTAAATAATTGGACTTGAGTTGCTGCCATGTGATTGACTATTGAGTTATTTATGTTAAGAAGCTGCTGAATATGGCTGCTGAGTTTGTGACCTACTGGAAAAAGCCCCATGTCCCACTTTTTCATCCCAGCCCACCAGTTGAGATCCTCTAGTATAAGGCATAGGGTATAAAGAGGCTCCTTTATGATTCTGTTTGCCCACATTAAAGTCAGAGAAGAGCTTTAAAGTGAACGGAAACCAGAGGAAAGACTCCATCATGACTGATGTGTACTGCAAAAAGAGAGGGGATCCTCAGGGAGCTACAACACCCATGCAGTCAGTCATCTTCTCCATCATCCTTAGCCTTAAAATGTACAACTGCTGCAGCGACTATTAACAGGAAGCAAACTGAGGGCGACTCTGAGCTCTCTGCACAAGTTCGAGTTACATGAAACCCACCCTTGCTGTCTGGCCAGCTCCTGCTCTCTGCCCTGTGCTAGAAAATGAAAACATGGGTGTGTGCCGCAGAAGGAGGGAAGGAAGGAAGAAAAGCTTTCCTCTTTTATGGAGTCCTTTCTTCTGTCTGGCTATTTAGGATATCCATAGATTTTTATACATAAAACAAACTCACAAGTGATGACAGGACAATTTTTACCTCACAAAGTAGGAGATAGACAATGAGATAACAGGAAGAAACAACAAAGAAAGAGACTGAGCAGACTGAGGACTGTATGAGAGCAAAGACTGAAGAGAGTATTTTTAGGGAGGTGAGGTCTCCACAGCTCATGGATAGACTGTGTCCTCTGTCTGAACTCAGACAGTGAGGTGTCACCTCCGTCGTCCTCTAACAGTCAATATCTGTTTAACGTCACAGGAGCAGGAACTGAGGGAGCAGAGATGTTCTTTCAGGGATGGGTAATGGGTGTGAAACAACACTTTCTTTATTACATAAAGTCTGGAAAAGAAAGTTTGAAGGCGAGGTCAACCTGGTCAGCTCAGGTCAAATCCATACTGCTGCGTTTTCCTGTTTTATGTTATTCGGGAAGTTTAAATGCGGATAGAAAACCCAAACTTAACAGAATCTCAACTTTTAAAGTGCATGTGAATTATCCATTTATCCATCCATTCTCTGCAGAATATACCAGCTGATGTTGGCTGTTCTCCACGTCCACTTGTTGTTCTGTAGCTTCTGCACCACGAACATGACACTGACTTCCACCATTGTTTCTATTGTTCTAATGTTCGTGCATGCAGTTCAAGGGAGAGATGGGGGCTATGAAATCATTGTTTCTGAAAATATGCATGTTGTAAACATGGAAATGTATGAGCATGAGATTTATCCATTCTGGAACTCACTTTCAAAAATTGTTTGTTTGCAGGCTCCAAAAATGCAGGTCCCATGTGGACAAAAAACTTTTGTGGGTATGTCTAATATTTGTACTGTCCCTTAGAGTCACCAATCAACTGGAGAGAACTGGAGTAACCAGCGTGCAAGCTCCACATAGAAAAGCCTCAATGGACTTGGAGAGTGGAATCAACAACTCTCTTGCTGTGGGGCTCAATCACTACCTGCTCTACCACTGTGCAGGCCTGCATGTCAGTATGTTAGGCTAAAATCAGTCTGATTTCTGAGAGTTGGACAAACAAGCCAAGCTAATGCAGCTGAAGATTTGCTTTTGCATGTGCAACTGGTGCAACATCTCATAGTAGGCAAGAAACGCAATCCCTCTTCGTTGCATGCCTGGAGCACCACTATGTGCTGTCCCACTGCTGATTTGTACTCCATCTTTGCATTGTTACGTAAGTAGTATAACCTGCTGCAAATTGCAACAGCTCTTAACAATCGGTCGTTTTCTACATCCTTTGAAGCAATTCATCACAGAGGAAAGGAAAAGCCCCACTCCTTACTTCTCTTAGTCAAGATTTTTGTCTAGCAGGTTCCACTCACAGCCTTAAACCTAGTTAAGTAGATCAACTGAATAAGGAAGTCAGACATGGAGATGCATTCAGCATGGGGTGTGATCAAAACAAATACAACAGTTATCTCTTTATCAGCTCCAAAGGAGAGGAAACCCACTGTTTGTATGGTTTTGTCTTTCGTCCCACATAAGCTTGTAATCCAGCTGTGTTTCTGAACTCACAATGTACTGCACGGCTCCCAAAACAGATCTAATGGGCAAGGACACTTTCGTGAGTTAGTTAGTTAGTTAGTTGCACCAAAATTGTGGAATTTGGGGTTATTTCAGTAGAATGTTATTCCAGCAGGTGTCAATCCAAGCAGAGCAGATCTACTCAAGCATTCAGGAATCAGGATTCAAACACAGAACACACAAACATCTAGTAAACTTTGGAAATAAAGCACCAGCTACTGGCCTATCTTCCTATCAATCCTATTATTGCTTTGAAATTCTGTCAAACCAGGCAGGAAATGAACAGCAAACTAACCTCGGATAGGAAAAATAACATGTTTTCTTAAAATACAGCTTGAACTCTGGAGCTAGCTATCCAGTTGCTCTGCTAGTTCTTTGCTCAGATGGTTGGTAGGACCTAGCAGGTGAGGACACACTGTCATGTTTTAGGTTTTGGGGCTAAAGGCTTACTCTAAGCTATCACCAGTGTGGAGAGAGCATGTGATGGATGTAGAGTAATATGAATGAATAATTTGATGAAAGAATATGTATGGAACAGTCTTTCTAGATTTGTGTCTCCTGTTGGATGTCACAAAGTTCATGGCAGGGCGTCTATGCTGTTTAACTTAAAGTGGTTTTAATTGTAATACAGAAAGTATACAGCCTAACACCTTAAAATGTATTTTAATTTGCATCCCGCCATACAGCCAGCCTCTCTGTTTTGTCTTATCATTTAGTAGATTTTCTTTGCTGCTCTTCCAGCAGGATGACCTCGTTCACTTTCAGAAAGAAGCTCCTCACAGCAGGGCACCACAAATGTCGATGTGTTCTGCTAAATGATTCACAATGTTCTTCAACCCGCCTGTCAGTCACTTTGTTGGTTTCCTGTTCGGCTCTGGGGTGGTGTTATGCAGTTTTCAAGCTATTTTTGTTGTGGCTGTGAACATGGCTACAATGTCAGTGAAACAAAACTGCAGTTGAATCTCCTAAAGCAGAACAATGAGATGTACTTTTGTTTGGAGCATATCTATGGGACCTCCAAAAAAGGTGAAAATTCTCTTACAGCTTAACATCACAAACAGGGCACAGTACAGTACTGTTAAATGGCGTGATAACATGCCAGAAAGTAATAATGCTTTTACAAATAGACGTGTCGACATTTTGTCAGAGTAAACAAACAGAAGAGAAATCTGAATCAAATCAGTACTTGGTGTGACTACCCTTTGCCTTCAAAACGTCAACTTTTCTGGGTAAACTTGAGCTTGTTTTTGGAGGACCTCTGTGGGTAGGTACTTCTAAACATCTTGGCAGTCTAGCCACAGATCTTTTGTGGATGTAGGCTGGCTCAAATCCTCTTGTCTCTTTATATAGTCCCACACACTCCATAATGTTGAGATCAGGAATCTGTGGGGGCCACACCACTTCTTCCAGGACTTCTTGTTCTTCTCAACACTGAAGATAGTTCATGATGACATTGGCTATGTTTTTGTGTTACTGTCCAGCTGACCAGAATCCACTTTTTTTGTAGAGATGCAGCCCCAAAACTTACAAGGAACCTCTGTCCTTTGGTGAAAAATGTACCTGCTGCTTTAGTCAAAAATTTCTGATTTTGACTAATCAGTCCAGAGTTGTATGTTTTTGGCAAGGATAAGACACTTGGCCTTATTTCCACGTCAGAAATATGGCTTTTGGATGCTATGCCTCCATGAGGACCACCTCGAGCCAGACTTCTCTGGACAGTAGATGGATGTATCTAGGCCCCAGTAGTCCTGGTTTTGGAGGCAGGTTAGCATGAGATGTCTTTCATCTGCTGTAGTAGGTTTCCTTGTGCGACCACTGTGCCTACAGTCGTCCACACTACCTGTTTCTTTGTGCTTCTTCAAAAGAGCTTGAACAACACATCATGAAATCCTAGTCTGTGTTGAAATCTTGGCCTGGGAGAGACCTTGCTGATGTAGAGTAACCACCTTGTGCTTTTTTGCAGTTATCTGTCTTGTCAGTCTTAGTGCTGTGATTTTATATTCATATTGTAAATATTGGTAAAGCTAATAATGTAAATTGGCCTTGCCCTTGTTCATAGTCTCACTTTTACTTATTTTAAGGAAGTTAATATAGCTTAAAGATTCTGAATGTTGCACCCTGCTTACTTAATTATTTACTTCATTTTTATGCTCTTATCTAGTTTAATTTCTTTATTTGATATTCCTACTGCTATACTGTGTATAAGAGCAACTGGAACAACCAAATTTTCCCTTGAGGATGAATAAAGTATTTTGGATTCTGATTCTGATTGTCATAGTGTATGACTTGTGACATGAAACTGTCTTCTACTACCTCAACTTGGTAGCAGAGTTTGGCTGTTCTTCACCCAGTTTGAGACCCCTACAGCTGTTTCTATCTTACCAAATCATTGTTTCAACCTACAGCTGAAAATGAGGATCATTCACACCTGATTGGTACAATTAATTAATCATGCACCTGACTATCCTACAAAATTGAACCTGTAAGATTTGATGGTACCTCATCTTTCTGAACATTTAAAAAACTGTCAGAGCCTTAGACAATAAACAGCATGTGTACAGCATCAGATCTATCTTAAGCCGATTTTGTATTTATAGATTCTGTCCTACTTTCTGCTTCTTGTTACTTTTACACAAACAGCAAAAGGGCAGAAGTGTGTACTCTAATAAAGCCTTAATTTACAGAAAGTATTCACCCAAAAAAAATTACAACTTTTATACACTAATCAGCCACTCTGTTAGGTACACCCTTTTGACATCTTCTTAACCATATAACTAGTCAGCCAATCACATTTCAGCAACTCAATGCAGAAAGGCATGAAAAAAAGTCAAGACATCCTTCAGGTTCAAATTGAGCATCAGAGCAGAGAAGAAAGATGATTAAAGCTATGTTGAAAGTGTCATGATTGTTGGTTTGATCTCCATCTCCATCGTTGGTTTGATCTACATCTCCATCGTTGGTTTGATCTACATTTCATCTCCATCTACAGAGAATTGTCTGGGAAAAAATGTCCAGTGAGTAGTAATTCTCTGCCTTGCTGAAGCAAGAGTTGAGAGGAGAAAAGCCAGCCTGGTTGGAGATGATAGAAGGCCAACAGTAACTAAAATAACCACTCATTGCCTTCAAAATATGCAGAAGACCATCCTGAAAACACAACACATTGGCTCTTTTAGTGCATGTGCTACAGCAACCGAGGGCACTCCAGGTGCCACTCATGTCCACTAAGAACAGGAAATAGAGGCCAGAATTTGCATGAAAGTTTGGGCCTTAGTAACAACTGAATTATCATTTAAACTCCGAAGTTACCCGAGTATCATTGCTGACCATGTCTGTCCCAAATATGACCACATTGTACCATCTCCCAATGGCTACAGCAGGATAATGCTCCATGTCACAAAGCTCAAATCATTTTTAACTGGTTTCTTGGACATTAAAATACGGTCGTGATACTCCAGTGGCCCCAACAGTAACCATATCTCAATCCAATAGAGCACCTTTAGCATGCATTTAAATAGGAAACTGGCATCATGGATGTGCAGCCGACTAATGCAGCCAAATCTCTGAGGAATGTCTCTTGTTGAATCTATGTCACAGAAAATTAAGGCACTTTTGTCAATGATTCAACACAGCATGAGGCAAAAATATCTATTTCACTTACCCTTAATTTTATATTGTCTTTCAACAGGCAAAGTATGAGATAAATGTATGTACTCCTTAAAAGAAGTTTGGAAAAGTATATTTGGTTGATCAGGGTTACTAATTGATACTGTATTTTATATCATTGGAAAGCCTGATTAGTCACCTTTACAATGACGTAAAACTTGACAGGATCAAGCCTTCCTGGAATGAGCAACAGAGCTAAACATGTGGGTAGCACCCAAAAAATGTGCTAAAATCTGCTGCAGCTGGAAGCTTTATTTTGTGTCAGCCCTGGTACATCACCAAACTTAGGACCAAGTTCCCTGAGTCTGGTAAAGTCAAAGAGGGACAGCAAAGCATCCCAGAAAGACAACACCCTCTCTCAAGAAGATCGGTTCCTCAACTTGTCTAACTGAGGAACCGCAGGCTCTCTTTTTGGGGGTTTTAGCACGTTTTTCTGGGTGCTACCCACACATTTAGCTGTGTTGCTCATTCCACCAATGCATGATCATTACAAGTAGTATTTGTCGTAAGGGAGACTAAATGGGCATTTCAACAATATAAAATAAAATAACAATTGTTATTTTAAAAAACAGGGGAGAAAAGATCAACCGAAAAAACGTTTCCAAACTTTTTGTGAGGAGTAATGATTCAAATTTTGGGCCTAGTTTTGTTTTTGTAGTTTGTTTGCCAAGAAAAAACAGATATTTCTTTCAAAGTCTCACTTGGATCGATAATGTGCACTTTTTCTTTTCCTGTAACAAACAATCAAGCAAAATTATTATCTTAAAATATGCAAAGACATCCAAATTCAGGCAACCACAGTCAGGATTTCATGACCTGAAATATGCAGGAATAAGTGATTTGCATAAAAGGATTCAAAAGCCAGTAGTCTGGATTGAATCAATTCAACATTTAAAGGTCCATTTTGGGAGGAGTGGGAAGACAAAGAAAGTGATAAAAGTGGTCCAGCAGCTTCAGGAGTAAAGGCACGACTCAGTGAAAGCATGTTGTTCAGGGACTGAGGGACTGGAACACTCAAATATCTCTGGGCAATTCTTAAACTAACATATCCCATATAAGAAGTGTGGTTTTAAAGGGACCCAGACTCACTGAACTGCACCATCCATCTCTTAATGTAGCGAAAATCCAGAAAGTGTCCCATGACCCGTTTGAGGCCCCGTGCTGAGGATGACCGAGGAACTCTCCGCCACGAGGCCTGTCGATGTTGTTCCTGGAGGCCCAAGTTACCCAGTGTGAACTCCTCTGGTTCAGTCGAGACCAGGTTTACTGATCCGTACTCGGGGAGTCTCAGCAGACCCTCAGCGCTCTGCCCCGCTCGCCTGCCTGCTGGGCTTCCTGTGCTGCGGAAAGAGGGGAAGAGCGGGAGGCGAGTGGCAGGCGGCCAGCAGCCCAGGAGCATGTGTGAGCAATCTGTAGTCAGGCCGGTCCAGGAGAGAGTGTGAGTTTGAGTGTGTGTGTGTGTGTGCATGTGTACGTTTGTGTGTGTTTTCAGGAGTGGGAAGTTGTTGCTATACCTGGTCCTTGTAATCACAGCTTAATCATAGCTTTGCATTTAACTGCAGTCCTTCGATGTAGAATTTATGATGAGAGTCAGGCTAAGAGATATAGACCAAAAATATATTACCAATATGACGTTACTCAATGGCAATAAACTCTATCTATCTATCTATCTATCTATCTATCTATCTATCTATCTATCTATCTTTTGGGGAAATGAAAAAAATGGCGTTACAATACCAGAATTATAAACTTTGAAAAATAGTTAGAAATAAATGATATAGATGCTTGTATCTTACAACTTCAAAAAATAGACATCCTAGGGACCTAGTATTTGGAAATGTATGTTTTTAATGATTACACTTATAGACAGATTAGTCCATATTGTTTTAATTGTACAAAAAATATTTGGTTTTCAAAGTTTTCTACTCATCTGAAAACGATGTTTAAACCAATAAAGAGCCCTTTCAAATGTCCAGCACAAGGACATGTCATCAAAATCATTATGACAGTTAATGTTAATATTAGAACAACTTCTCTATCGGTGGTTGTTATTGGTTATACCTCCATAATAAACTCCTTTACAACCGCATTGGCATGACGACCCTCTTTAAAACAAGATGCCACATCCCAAGGGGCTAACGTCAAATAATTTTAGATTCAGCAGAGACAAGTATGATGAGGACAGATTTATGGTCTGGGTATCCATGAGTTTGTCACTACCTTCAATTCTTACTCTATTCCCTTTGTCTCTGCCCATCCCCCAATCATCAACAATAATGACATCATTGGCATGAATTTTAATTCTGAAATCTTTTTAACCCAATATAGTTATAGTTTAACTAGATGCTGCTTTATTATAATCATTATAGTTGTTAATGTTAATATTGGAACCACCATAACTACCTTTAAAACCATATAAACACAAGGACCCTCTTGAAAACGAGATGCCACATCTCAGCAGATTAACCTCTAACAAATTTATATTCAGCAGGGATACATACGATGAGGACAGATTTATGATTGTCCCATGGATCTGTCACTACCTTCGCTTCTTATTCTTGTTCCTTTGTCTCTGCCCACCTCCCTTCCTTTGCCCAGACCTCCAACACAGCCTCGCTGGATGCTGTTGAACATAAGACTGGCTCCACTCCAAGATCTCTAACTCCTAAACAGGACTTTTCTTGCCACCCTTACTGTGAGCCTACTACAGATGCACTGCACTGTAGGTTGGCCCAGTGCTGTGCTCGTGGTGCATTCATGTTGGGTCTGGATGTGTGTGTGTGTGTGTATATGTATATTTTCATATGTATAAAATGAAGGCTAATACTTCACAAATGTGAGTGTATCAAAACCAATCATTACCACGACCTGATTATTCCCAATTATCAGATATCTTTGAGTATTTAAATGTTTGAGTGACACTTATATGCATGTTTTTGCAAATTAAACAGGGTTCAGGAGTTTGGCTGCAATTTTAATTACAAAAAACTGTAAATTTGCCAACAGTTGGGTTCAAAGGCCTGTATTTTTGTTGCAACGGTAAATAAATACACTCAAAAATGACATGCTATAAATAACAAGATAACTCTTAGTTTAAAATTAAATTTACAGAGTATTTGTAGTCAATTAGCATGTTATTGTTGGTGGTTCTTGCCGTAAACTGAACATCAACTTAAAAAAAAAGAAAAAAAGAATTGATATTGACAAATCTGTCCCACCCTATATTTTATTCAAGGATTCATAGATATATTTAAACCATCAGTGTATTGTCCATCATTTCATAAAACATTTCATCACAAGATAAAGCTGCCTAAATCAAATTTCTGAACCTGCGTCAGTCTATATTTCTCTAATCTTAAGAGGAAAGCTTCATCCTAAAATCTCATTTGATTTCCATGTAGAACACAAAAAGCACAAAGGCCAATTTCTTTCCAGAGGACTCATTTGTTTGTTTTTCTAATACCAGATTAGAGTACTATTGCGCAAGCAAGCAAATCAGTGACCCTGATCCCTCAAGGTCCATCCAGTCCACCGCCTCCCCGAGGCCCGGAGAGCCTGTGAGCCCCTGACCCATGAAAGTGACCGCCCAGCCCTCTGAGATTAACCCCCGACCCCTACCTTCTCTAATATTCGACCCTCATCCGGCCCCCACGGAGGCGGCACAGAGCCTCATTCAGCAGACAGACTCCCTGACTGCTCGTTAGACAGACAGGCACTCAGCACGGTGTGGGCCAGACCAAACATTCAGATGACTACCCTGAGACTCGCTGTGCTGTTTACTCCAGCATGCACGGGCTGCAGCCTCTGAAACGTGACTTCTCTGTGTTTGTCCCACAGAAAGTTATTAGGAAGGCTTCCTTTGCACCTTTGGGACATCACACTCCCTTCATTTAACAACACAGTGTAGGCCAGGACCACAGAGGATCCTGCTTTTACCCAAAATATGAAGCAGGGTCATCCTGTGTTGTTGATGCATCTGTTGAAGAAAGGCTCAACCTGCTCATGCACATCAATGTCAATCTACAGCTATAGCTTCCATTTACCTGTATCACAGTTGCTGTCTGGTGCTGATGCCTTACAGCAAGAAGGCTGCTGGTTCTACTCCATGATCAGGCGATGTCCTCTTGTGTTGAATATGCATGACTCTAAATTGCCCTTAGTTGTGAGTAAAGCAGGGTCCACACATAAAGATTTTCTAAGGCTTAAGAGATTTTTTTCTGTGAGAGAGCCCACACATGAAGATAAAAAATCAGGCATTGAACAATTTTGATCGTACTGTGTGTGGTGTGCTATGATAATCTCAACATAGCACACCACACACATAATGATTCTGCCCCACCACTGATTCCTAGTATCTAGTCCTCAAAGACAGAAATCTCGCGTGATCAAACGTGATCAAACAAAAACAAAGAAGAAGAAACATAGGCACAACCAAAAATGCATATGTCGATGGCAACAACTGGAAAACACAACACGCAACATTGGAGAGGACATATGAGGAGAGGGAATGATGGTGGTCTTGGGACTATTTTTGACAGAATAATCGCGAACTAAAAAAGAAAAGACTTTGGAAAATATCCTGGAGACAGCATGAACACTTGAGCTGGTCCTCCGTTTCTGCTGTCGACCAAACTTTATGTTCACGTTTCAGGTCGGCCATGCTTGTTTTTATGCTTCCTTGTTCCTCAGTCAGCTTGCTTCTTGATTGGATACATTCTGTTCCACGTCACAATTCACAGAGTCATGACTCGGGTTTCGTCAGCTTTCCCCACACACAGGAAGATTTTTGCTTGTAAATATTGGACAAGTTTCATATTTACAGTTGTCGGCCTCACAACCTCTGCGGCCAGCAGAGCAATCAGGCTGAGTGAGGCCGTCTGTCCCTGATTAGACACAGTGTTTGGCCTTCAGTTAAAGGGAGTTTTTCTTCTGTGACCCTTATAGGTTAAAACAAAATTATTTGTTTATAATTATAAATCTAATTTATATGCTCTGACTTAATCTTAGTTTGTACTTTGCATGTGGTTTCCCCTTACTTTGCAGTGGTCTGAGCAAATTAGGGAGGGGCCAGGACAGGTATAAAAGTAGCCTAAGCTATAGACTGGGGGAGGCATTATTGATTATGGCAGCTTGCTGTGAGGCTGTGTCTTTTCCTACTCTTTAATTTAATTGCCTTGGCTTACTTTTTTTGTGTTTTTGATTAATAAATCCAACCCTTCATTTTCACATCATCCGCTGACTCCTAGGCATCTTCTTTCCACTCACCACCAGGGCCAAATAGCCACACTTAAATCCCTTTTTTTTTTTTTTTTTTTTTTTTTTTAATTTCATTGGTAATGCTACAGCATAGATAATGAATAGATGGTATATCCTTGTCCCAGTGCACAACATTTGATAGAGAGCTGATTTATTATTAAAGACATCCCCGTCTCCACGATGCTGTTTCATCATGACCCCTTTCTGCTAGTTACTCTTGACCTCACTCCTGTTCACCTTGCTGACAAGCTTGCAAGTGATAGAGTGGTTGAATGTCAAATTGGAAATCACAGACAAACTTAACGGTGATTAATATTTAGCGCTATATAAGCAGTTTTGAGCTGGTCAAGCCTCAGGACCCAACACCACTTCAGTCATGAAAGAAAAGTGTGTCTATCAAATGCGTCGCTTTAAAAGAAATGGCAGTTTTAATATTAAATGGAACAAAACACATGAATAAACAGAGACAGTAAAAAAAAATAAAAAATGTTAAGTAAGAATTACAGCCAGGCCTCTTGAAGGTCTGTTTTTGCCAGACTTTACACGTTTCTGGTGAGGCTTTGGTGTAGTGCGATTGGTAGAAATCTTTAAAGGGTGAACACAAGGCCCAAAAACTGTAAACTTTACCCTCTGACTGGACATTTGCAAAAGTTTGATAGAAACACCTCAAAGCCTTATCATAGCTACAGTTTTGTTATTGCCATTCAGACAATTTTTGGGCTCTATCACTTGGACATAGAAGAAAACTGAGCATAAAGGAATAACATTGTTGAAGATGAAGAAGCTCAGCCTTATTTTTAGAGTGCTGAGATGAATATATACCTGAATCAAGGCTGCGTCATGTGACACTTGCATATTATTCCGAGCAACTTGTAACCATACAGAGCACTGACTTGTTAGATGTTCACCTGTGAAGCAGACCTGAGGCTGGCAGTGCAGGCAATCCTTACATAAATCAGTTTCTGCCAGAGATTGTACATTAACGCTGTTTGCCTACTTCCTGTTATGATATTCAAGCCGCAACTGAGCTGCTTTTTGGTTGGCCTCCCTGGCTTGGCTCTTGTTTGGTTGTTGTCTCTCTCACCAACTGTGAACCAAACTCTGGTTTGTTTGTGGGCCCTCTTTTGTTTTTGTTTTTTTTAGGTTTTCCAGAGTTTGGTGCTTTGGCCTGCAACAGTTTTGGCTTGAGCTTTGATGGCAAAAATGTTAATGGATGGATTTCGATAGTGATGGGTGTCTTCCAAACATGTAAACCAGGGTTTTTGGGGTCTGAACCAAATGTGTTAAGTTAGAAAGTGACCTTGAAGTTAGATTAAAGGTGTAGTCAGCGATGTGGGAGAAACCGAGGAGAGAGGTTGTTGATTTTTTACGTTTAAACGAATATAGACCCACCTCTCCCTTCATACTCCACCCCCAGGCTCCACCCCCTAAGTTCACGGACGCGCATTGTCATGGAAACGGCCGTAGAAACTGCGTAGCTGACCAACATGGTTGAGGCCGGACCAGCCAAAGCTCGAGTGTAACTACGCTACCTACTACTCCCCCTCCCCTCTGTCTGACCTGCGCACGAATAACCACGCCCTGGGCGTGAGGTGGTGTACCACTGTTTTGGTGGCTCGGTCCAACACACAGGATTTACCTGCTGAAATTCAGAACCCAGGCTGTGTATTGAAACTGGACTTTTTTTTCAGCATGCCCTCAGAAGTGACTGCCTGCAGATGGTGAGGAGAAATACTGTGATTTTGACAACGGATTAAGATAGCTGACTATGCCTTTAAGGACGCTTTCACACCTCAAATTCAGCAGACTTGCTTTGGTTTAGGGGATACGTTGCACCACTGTCTCATTTGGTTTTCTTTCACACTTCACTTTGTCAGGCAGACCAAAGCCCATCAAATGCTAATATAGCCCACCACTAGCTGGGGCTGTAGCTGCAGTCTTAGTTCCTGCCGCCCACCTGATTGTTGCACTATGACCTGGAAATACACAACCAGCTTTGAACAATAACATTGTTAGCTCGAAGCAGTTTCGAAGTATTCTGTGCCATAAAATTAAGGTCAAGTTGAATTCAGGCTGTGACAGGTGGCACTGGCATATTGACAAGAGCGATATGTAACCATATTCAACACGTTGTTGGAGACTTTAACCTGTAAAAAGAGCTGGTGGCTATCAATGCTAGCAGTGCTAAAGTTATCTGCACTCTGCTTGATATTGTCAGAGGACACTATGCACCAGCTTGCTCACTGTTGAGATATTTGGCCACAAGTCACTGCTTTTTGGTCGGCTTGCCTTGTTTGGTTCTAATGAGTTTCCATCAACCGAACTCTGGTCTTCTTAAACGTGAACAGAGACTTCCTGATTGCAGGTGGACGAGAGTCCAGTTCTTTAGTCCACATTAGAGTTTGTGTGAGCTTTCACACCACCACAAATTAACCAAGCTTTCCAAAAGAGTAAAGCAGAGATTTTTTGGTCTGGACCAAACAAATTGGTGTGACAGGGAACTTAAAGTCTAGATTTAGTCTGAAAATCACAAGAACTTAACTTTTTTAAAATACATGAAAATTTACTGACTCCTAACAGATCTGCTTCTTCCATCAAATCGACGCTGGATAGATTTGCCTTCCTGGACTTGGCCTGTGGCTTGATCTGAAGTCTATTTGAGTAATGTGTGGAGGTGTTTTCCTGAAGAGCTACAACCCAAAACAACACACTCCTCCTCCAACCTACAGCTTATTAAAATGACATGACAAATGGAAAATCTTTCTTTTACAAACAATCTGCATGTGGGTGTAACTTTAAAGCTCGTGCTCTAATTATGATGGATGTCTTCTGTTACTGTACGTCCTCAGGGTTCTTGTCAGCGCTCCAAGGCAGGAACTGTTTCATGATGGGATCAAGCCGTCTTGGAGGCTTTTATTTATAGAGTGTTATCAGGTTTGTTTTGGAGAGCTATCACAGAAAAGTGCTATCAGTTTCCCTTAGTGTTATCTACAGGAATGTGGTTTGCCAAAGGCTGGTCTCTCACTGAGGAGGGGTGGGTGTGTCTCCCACTGGAGATCCTGTCCAGAGAGAAGGCGGACGCTGCAGGAATCACAGTTTGCCTGGAAATCAAGACGTGGTCGTGACGACTGGATGTCAGTCATGAGAGTGTGAGATAAAGCCAAGAGAGGGAGGGAGGACTCTGCAGACTCTTTAATTGAGCAGGATGCTTTTTTAATACGCTGAGTTACATCAAGGAAATTCCCATTCTTAGACACATGGGGGTGTTACATAATTCTGTGGATTCATCAAAAATTGAACAAAAGTTTAGATTCTTGAGCAGCAAGGACAGGGATGGCTGGCATTGAGTTATAACATAAATCTACTAATCGCTCTTTTATTGACTGTCAAATTGAAATACCCTGTTAAGTTAACATTACATCCATTTTGGTATTTGAAATCATACATATATATACATATCTCTCTCTCTCTCTCTCTATATATATATATATATACATATATATATGTATATATGTATATACACACACACATACACTTGTTTAGAATATTATCAAAAAAACTCATATGAATGTATCTGAAAACAAAGTTTACAGTATGTTGCTTGCTTTTCTTCTATTCAGTGAATTCAAGTCTTTTTCCACTTTACTTGAAGCATACAGAGAGTACTAAAATTGTAATGCAATACATCTGCTTATAAATCATGGCTTTATTACCTTACTTAGAGCATCCAATGACCACTTAACCTTGCAGTGCAGCTGGATCAGTCTGTTCACTGTCTGGAATCAGTCAGATCCATCTTGCCAATCTACAATCTATAACAACTGTGCTCAGAGGAAAGTGGCACTACCCAATCAGCGTCCTTTGAAGCAGGAAGAGACGGGAGCTATGAGCCAGACAACAGCAGGAAGTGACTGTTAAAGCTGGTCATGCTGCCATTTATGTGTTGTTTGATGGAAACCAGAACTGACAAGAACTTTGCTACCTGGACAATCCACTGTTAAAGTCTGTTTGAGGTTGCTGGTTTGGCAGAGTGGGAACCAACCAGACACGTCCTATATATGCTTCTGCCGGCCTATCCACTCTCTCTATCAATAACGGCATTAAAGCCCAAAAACACACTTAAAAATAACTAGAACACAGAGCATGCATAAGTTTTGTGTTAGCTCCATGTGAAATGACCAAGCCTACAAATAATACTTGTCAAAGAAACAGGGGTTTTGTAGTTAAATGCCACATGAAGACTTTTAACTAATTTGTTTTGTTCCTTAGCCATCTTTTAATCATAATTCTAAAAATACTAGTTATACAATTGCCAGCCAGGATTTAGTTTAAGTGTATGGAGAATCATGTTGCTGAACTCTCCCTCCGCTGTGTGAACATATTTGTATTACAGTCTCTGTCAGAGGGTTGCAGAGTCCAATGAAAGAACAAGTGGTGTTTAAAAAATAGTGAAAGATCAGGTTTAAACTGTTGCACATAAAAAGACATTATTTATCTGGGAAGCCAAAATAAAATATTGCAACTTATATTGCAGAATTAAAGAATATTGCAGTATCATTTTTCCCATAATTGTTGAGCTGTACAGGTCTTCAGTTTTTCTCTGGAGGTCCTGACGTAATGAGTGTGACAATAAAGTGAGACAGTTTTCTAGGTGAGGCCTGTGAATCATCCCAGAGCTCCATGTGTTTGGTGTTGGGGTTTACGGCGGTCACAGCTGGCTGAGAGGATGGATCTGCGGCTCTTCTACAAAGGATCTCTCCCTTATGTTTTCTGAACTTTGGTGTTAAATGGTGGAGGCCCACAACAGAATGGATCCAGACATGGGCGTCACATCACCAGCAGCTGTTCCTAACAGGAGCAGTGTGTTAAAGAGCTGGGCTTTTTTACCCCTTTCTTAACCTGCAGGTGTACAAGCATGCTCCAAATAAAAACAGATCATGGTAGTCAGCATTATCACAAAATCCACGTCACTCCCGGCCTCTTTACAAAAACCACTTGGGTCAATATTTTCCCTGTTGTCTTCCCCGGTTTCTCTTTCCACAGACATCAGCAAGGTTGATGCACACCCTGCAGCACCCACTAAATGGGGGAGGGTGGGAGGGGTAAAGCGACCACTAAACGAGCCTCCCAACGTTGGTGGTCCTCCCCGCCTGAGATTTTATGGCTCAAGTCTCGCCAGTGCTTTTTTGTGCAGCAAAAGGGCGAGCATAAGTGGAGCGCTGTAATGTATTTCATGTGGGGAAGCACCCTGATGTGCATGGAGGTCTATTCTTCCTCTTCTAAACAATCATGGCACTGGAGGCTACTGTAAATCCGGCAGTGGTCCTAACAGCTGACACAAGGCCAGCGGTTGGGGGATGAGTGCCTTTGTGTTGAATAAAACTGCATTTTAAAGATCAAGAAGAAGAAAACCAGCTGAAAGATTATGGATATGAAGGGAGAGAATGAATCTGTAATGATAACTTAACATATTACTTTATAACATCTTTGGTTTGTTACAGTAAGGAGCCTCCATGGCCGTCCTCCCAGTGTCCCTGACTCCCACCACTGTCCCTGAGCTACAGCTGGACAGCAGATTACTGCTGTTTCCAGAAATGGAGGGAGGAGCTGCCCTTCTAGTTGGTTGCTGGCTTCAGATCACAGGTTGTGTGCATTCAAACCTCAGAGCCAAACAGGCCATGCCACGAAAACCCCACATCTTCCATGCAGCATGACCGCGTTCTTAACATGCAATATCTGCTCCATTCATGCCTTCACCAGCACTCACATCACAGTGGTTATTTATTTATTTATTTATCTTCTGTTTTACTGCTTTGTTCTTGCAGGGACATCCCCTGATACATTAATTCACATAAGAATTTTACATTCGCTTTGCATCACTGGGCAGTTTGGCATTCAAAAAACAAGCACAGAACAGAAAAACATCTTGAATTTCATTAAATTGCAAAGTGATGAGACTGCTAGATTATAAACTTCAAAAACAAAAGAAAAAATGCTGTTGAGTCCTTCAGTGGATGGCACATCACACCCCGGTTGTGCACTGGACTTTCCAAATAACAGTGACGCATGTAGCTACCTAATTGTGCACACCTGACGTCTTTGGGTCGATCTTATAGTGTTTATTTGTGTTGATATCTTTACTTTTCAAAACAAGGAAGTGTAGATAAAATATACCCATTTAAATACACTTCTCCTGCTGACTTATTTTTTCTGGTAATGTTTTAACATCTTCATCCTAAACTTTATTGTTCCCTCAAGGAAATATGATTTACAGCAGGTAACAAGACATGAAAACACAGTCACACCAACTCAGTCACAAGAACAAAAACACTGAAGCATGTAAAAATAGAAGTGCATAAACACTGGAGTACATAAACCAAGGACAACATCAGTGGACAAACCAGGAGTGGAGCCATCACCAAAAAAAACCCCATCAACAGTGACACAGTAATGAAATAATTAGAGCTGGATCATTTTTACACCCAGTACAGGCATGGCTTGGAAGAAAAAAGATTTTTTCATCCTGTTGATTTGGTGAGTTGGTGATCTGAATCTCCTGTCCAAAGGTAGGAGATTAAATGCTGCATGGAGAGGATGGTCAGGACTCTGTATGACGTCCTGAGCTTTAAATTTTACTCTATCACAGAACAATATGCGAGGGTCACACTTACTCTCGACATAAATCATTTTATAGTGTATAAATCAAAGAGCATCCATAGAAAATTCCAAAAAACAATTTCAATTTCTTTGGCTTATTTTTAACACTACCAACATTTAAAATTATGCCAACATGAAAAAGCAAAATCCCTTAGAGCGCCCCTTAACTCTGTCTAAGAAGAGTAGGGCTCCCTGGGACATACTCGATAAAAATTAATACATAGCTGTGCAAAATAAGCATCGATTTTAATTGCTTTTGTGAAAAAAAATCAAGAGAAGATAGGTTCACACACATTCTTGTGTAAAATACCCTTTAAGAAAGTATCCCCTAACTGTTAATTAATCGTTTAGGCAAAATTATGTAACCAGATTTGTCAGACTCATAGCTGACATTGCCTTGAGCCTGGGCTCCAGGTTGGGGACCAAGGCTCTAGTGGTTCACTCCAACAGCAAAGGACAAGGCCTAATATTATAAGGCCCATAAATACTACAAAAACAAATGTACTGTCTACCTGGTTCAGTTTCTTTTTGAGCTGACTGGCTTATGTTTAAGAAGTCACCCTCTGTATTTATTTATTTTTTATTCAAAAAATGCTTATCATTAGAGCTAGGGCTGTAAGCCTATAGTTTTTGGATTGTCCATTTACCTGTGGGAATAAGCTGTGTTGAGATGTAATTTGATTGTCCAATGGACTTGAATGCATCACTCACAAGGTGCGCACAGAGCAGATGTTTTGTCTCAATTATATAGCGTCATAGCAAATCAGGTAAAGAGGCTGCAGCTGTGGAGACGGAAATGCAAACGTACAGATGCCATTGGACTCGACGCAGCCAAGAAACACTTATACACTTGAATGAAACCAGTCTGTTTTAGCTTTAAACCCAACCAGAACTCAACTAAACTGAAAGAAAATGGCTGGGCTTGCTGCTGACGACCAGAGCTGCCGTCTCTTGAGGTCCAGCAGAATGCCATGCTGGTTAGCTTATCTCACTTCTTTTATTTACCGTCATAAAACCAGTCACATATTTCTCAGGTCCATCCCTTCTCTTCGATTCACTCTTCAGGTTAGGGTTAGCTGGTATGTTTATTTGTTTACTTCCTTTGGACCCGCAGGCTAATCTGTAACAACCGATTGTTCCTGAATGTCAACAATTAAAGGAACGGGTCAGTTCTCAAGAGGAGCTGATACTTGAAGTTTGTGACCTAAAAATGTGAACATATCAATATTGTTATTGGTGATTATTAGAATAAAAATAGCAGAATATCAGATACTGACAAAAATCCAATACTATGTGTCCCTTCATGCATTTTTAAGATCATTGCTCATGGTCACCATGTATTTAAGTACTGCTGACATGATATCTTAACATTGCAATTAGGAATTTTTGGATCTGGGGTTATCTGATTAGAAGTTGAAGGACAATGATTACTATAGGGCATTAGTAAGTGAGGCCAGCTTTAACTCTTCCTCCCTGTCCATCAGGATTACTGAGAATGGATGTCTCTAAATCTATTTCAGAAACTAACGGGGCTAAGATTGGAGCCATGACTCATGCAGTCCATGAAAAATACATTAATGGAAAAATAAAAGATATTTCCACGTGTCTATTTAAAGGTAGTGAAATCCCTTTCTTTCAAATTTATTATTAATCAAACACATAATCAATTATGCTCAGGCCTTGTATTCAGAAGTAACTCAGCTGCCATGCTGACAATGACACTCAAATTTATGCTTGAGATTGACAGATGCATATCAGAAAGTTTCAGAAACGTTCAAGGGAAGGTCTCTCTGCTGTCATAACTACATGTCCATAGAGGTCCTAAGACCAACAAACTGCACAATGTCAATTTTTATTCTTTCTGATATGAAAATGTGATTTTCAAAGACTTCTACCCCCAAGTTTCCCCCAAAACCAAGAAAACTGTTAAAACATTCAGGATGACATCAAATTTAGACCAGCTGAGGGAGCAGGAACCTCGAAGGGCTTACTTCAGTGAGGAGGAACACTTTGGAGGAGGGAAAGAAGCCCAAAAGTTCAGGTCTTTGTCATTTAATTTTGCAACATTGGCTATCACCAACATTAAATCATTACCTAGCAAAGATTTAGGCTAAGTGCTCAAAGAAGCAAGAAAGACCCCCATTTATGAGACACTTGGGATTAGAGCTGAGTCGTCCTCAGAGCAAAGCCATGTCTTGGTGGTAACTTGAGACGTGTCCAGTGGTGTCCCTACTTTAATGTGTTTTAAGACTGCTTCATTTAAATGAGGGGCAGTGGCCTTAAATAAAAACTGTATGATAGGTACCTACACAGTGCCAATGTTTTTTTGTTTTGCATTTGACCTGCTCCAGCCTCCCTCTCTCTATTTCTTCAAGTACTGATTGCCCAGCTAGAGAAGTACATAGCTATCTACAAACTTAAGGGGGTGCATAGGAACTTCCACTTGATTTTTCAGCCCAGCACCACAAGACCTCCCCACACCTCCCTCTACCCTCTTTAGTTTAAACTATGTAAGACCTGTATCTTTCCTCAGATATCTTTGGCATCCCATAAGCCAAGCAAATAAATCTGACAGGTTTTATATCAGCTATTATACAGTGAACTTTAGATCACAGAAAGGTAAGTCGTAAAGATTTCTCTGCAGCTGCATCAAATCATCTGGATTAGTGTAAGGACCAGCTGACCAGCTTTAAAATGAACTTTAAACCTGATTATTGGTTTCGCAAAAAAAAAAAAGCATTATTGACTTTTTTATGCCACAGTTTGTAAATGTGTGTTCTTCTGCATGTTGTTCAAGCTGAGGACACACTACAAGATTTTTTTTTATAAAAAATACAATAGGCACAAAAAAGAACAAAACACAACCCAACAATATATATAAAACGTGTGGTGAAGGAGCTGTACATATAAGCAGTAAGTATAAATATGATATAAATATAAATATACATAGAGATGATACAGTAATAGTAATTTATATAGAAGTTGTCCAGTAGCTATGACATCCACACTCTTTCATCATTTATGAGCCATTGACAGCAGGGGGAACAATTTGGGGTTAAGTGTCGGACACATCCCTATGAGGCCGATAGAGTTGGGCTTCCCAACCTTTTTACTGAAAGCCTGTTTACATGAGAACGAAAATGGATGAAAATGGAGAGTTTTTGTTGTGCTTGTGCCTTCTGTTTACAGGAGAATGGTGCCTGGAGCACCTTAATCCACATTTTTTTAAACTGGGGTCCAGAGTAAAAAGTTTTGAAAACGTTTTTGTCTCCATCTAAACAGGGATCCCCGTTGTCAGGGAAAACAGTGATGCACGACGCATGCACTTTACTCTTTCAGATAAAGGTAGCACCTACACCGAGGAACAACAACAACAGCTATGGCCAACCACCGAGCAACATGTGTACTGCTAACTGTGCTAGGTTTGTTATCGCTCCTCCAACAAATGTGGATTTACTGCATCAATACTCTGACCAGCGGAGACACATTTGTTATATTCTCCAAGGACACTACAAACCTACAACTACTAGCCTGACATGCATGCTACTGTGTTTTCAGTCATTCTCGCAGATTCATGTGAACGTGCACCGTTATCACAGTGCACTTTTGATAATGCAAAGGAAAAACCTTTCAGTTTCTGGTGACACACTGTCATGTAGCCTATACAGGCCCTGACAGTGAAGGGACTCTCTGATGTAAGCCACCAATGCTTCACTGGTGCATTTGCAGAATGTGAAACAGTCTGTATCAGTCTTGTCAAAACCGTGTGTATTTGTGTATATGAGCAAGTACATCAGTTTTGGGCAAGTGACCAAAAATATATATATATGTAATTTCTCCATGGCACAGTACAAGTATGTTTCACAGCAAATAGTGGAGCTGTGTGTCTAAAGGTGGTCTGGTCCCCACTGCTGCACCCTCCTTTCTGGGCATGTCTGGACAAGCCTGAGCTAGTGTGGACAAGATCTGTGTGTCACAGGAAGGTGCTGATGTTAGAGTGAGAGCAGCTCCAAAACGAAAGCAAAAGTAATATGAGACCTCAAAAACCCTTGGACAATACGGCTGTGAGTGTGAGTCTGAACAGCCTCACATTTGTCCTGCATCATTCATCACCCTTTCTCACGTCTCCTATCGCTGTCAATGCTATCTCAGCGTCTGTCAAAGAACAACACTTTAAGAACAAGTTGATAGCTTCAGCACATGTTTCCCTCTGTTGTGCAGACAGGCTGATCAGATACTGGAGCACCTAGATGCATACATTAGCATACTAATGACAGCAGCACATCCTCTCAATACTTTTAGATTGTATTATTAGAAGTCAGTGTGAAGTATGCTATCTTGAACATACGTATGTTCTAATTATTGCATCAATTTGCACATTTAATGACCTCTGGCATTACAGGTTCCCTTTAATATATCACGGTAATGAGAATGAGGTTGGTCGAGAGCTCACACCACTCTGCAGGGCTGAATCGGCACATTTTAACACAGAATCCATGGCTCCTAATTAACTAGTGCATAGATAAGATTGTATACACACCTTAAAGAGCTTAAAAAGTGAAGAGTTCAGCGTGGGGTTGGAGCAGCGGTTTTTCACTACACTCACATCTGTATTCAGCAGCTCCAGTCTGCGGCTCTGACTAAACTCTGGAAGAATGATTCAGTGCTGATGCTCTGTTTTTGCCCGTGCGTGTAGCCTGCAGTCTGTGTCAAAGCCTCTGCAGTGATGGGCGATCACTGACAATGTTAGTAATGAATTTATGGGAATCATCTGAATATAATAAACCACGAGGAAGCAAAATCCTTGAAGGTCTTTGTTGTTTAAGTGTAAATGTGCATGAGCCAAGATTTCATAAATAAATTTACATCCAAATTTAAAATACTCTCGTTTCTGTTCTGCTTAAGGGGTTCAAGACTAAGCTTAAAATTAATGACAGTAATATCATACTAAGGCTATTAGGCTCCGTGCACCCAATATTACCATCGTCAGGGCGATTTCTTCATAGAGACAGCTTATGACGACAGCATTTTAGTCTTGGGAGTGAAATGTGGATAATAGTGGCAGGCAGAAGTGGAAAATTATAATGTAAAATAACTCACATTACTTTCTTTAACTATCTGTTTTTAGTTTTTAAAATCAATAACTTATTGATTATACTGCTGCAGTTTAACATTTCTGCAATATTATTGAAGAATTACTTCAGAAAGTGTACCACATAGTCTGTTGGATTCTGAGCTTGTACCATTTGATATTTGAAGCTCATGCACTCAGAAGACACTTTATTAAGCATTTTGGTCCATATTTAATCATGATAGCATCACTTAAGAATTGTCAGCATACATCCTTGAAGCAAATCTGCCATTCCACCACAGCCCAAAGGTGCTCTATTGCATTTACATCTGGTGACTGTGGAGGCCACTGGAGTACGATGAATTATCTGTCATGTTTACCATTTGAGATGATTTGGAAGAATCCATCAGAAGATAGGTACACTGTTGTCATAAAGAGATGGACATTGTCACAGCGTTTAAAATCATACTGAGGGGCCAAACTTTATTGTCTGAAATTGACAGTATTACTGTCAACAGACTTCTGTCTTCTTCTATGATTTTGTCCAAGACAAGAAAACTAACTATTTAGGGTCGAAAGTGCGCTGAAATAACATGCTTAATTTTGTCTCCAGAGATGGGGAAAAATAAATCAAAACTTAATCTGTCACTCTGTTGGGTCACGGTCAAAACAATGATAGAGTGGTGCAGGGATGAAGTTTTATCTGTTTTGGATCATTGCTGATAAAAGTTCTGTGGCAAACAAATATGTGTGTTGTTTTATCATGTGATCACAAACAAACCTAGCTTTCAAACCTAGCTTAAGCTTAAACATAATTGTTGAGAGTTAAAAACTACTATTAAGCCATTATGAAACTATAACATGGCAATTTGACACTCCAGATGTATAGTGGTGCCTTCCATTTGATCTCTGAAGTAGAACTGTTCGAGTTACAAATTAGATACATCACTAGCACAGCACCTTTGGGTCAATTGTCCAACTCTCCCACTCAGGGAGTCGGACAATCTTAATGACTTTACCAGTTCATTACCGAAACACGTTTAACGGGGTTGTGACATAATTCCTATTTCCAACATCTGAGTTACGAGGTAAATGCAACAGACCACAATGCCTTGTTGTAACATCTTCATCTAATGACTTGATCAAGTTGCTTCCCGTGGCTGTGGCTATAGATTATGTTTGATTCATTATCAAAAAATAGTAGAAATTATTGCGATAGGGTACCAGGCAATTTTTTTGTAGTCCCTATTAGCAATTTATCAGTAAGCATCCTTTTTAAAACACAAATACATTTTAGAGTTCAAAAGTGGGGAAATATTGGAGGCATTTAATTTCGCAAAATGAAATGTTTAAACCTCTTACGCATGTGTTCATCATGGATGTATTTCAGGCATTTATCTGAAAAGCTATTCTAAAATCAAGACATAGGTTTTGCTCCCCCGCACCCTTAAGCCACCTACACACAAAATGTGACTTGGCCACCTGGGTGATCACTCTACATGTACAGCTGCGACGGGGCGGGGTTATAACCATCCCGCGATGCGACAGATGCACTCTGGGCAACTGCATCGCTCGTCACGTGTGGCTGTCCGGCAACAGGCAATCAGCATTGTGTGGGTGTGTGACGGTACCAGTTACAGACTGTTTTTATTCCGGTTCACAGAGTGACAATCCATGTCTGTGTGGGGAACATTAGTTAGTGAGTACATTAGTTCCGCCTAGACGGACTGCAGAGAACTCACAGATGATGCTGCTGCAGGGCCATCAGCTGCAGTGTTTTGTGGTTGGTAGGTGAGTGAAAAGGATGCAGTTGGAATAATGTCAGCTAATACCTCCTATTATATGATATATGATATGATCGCGGTGAAACTTGACGTGACGTCACTGAGCGACGGTGACGGTAAAATGAGGTATTTATGGACAGGTGATACTACTGGGGTGGGCAACGTGATTTCAGTCGCCAAGTCACATTTGGTGTGAACGCAGCTTTAAAACTTTGTTGCACATAAAAACACTGTCTAATAAAATAGGGTTAACTTTGCTGGTGGTGCAGAGGTGTCATCAGGAATGATGAATGGCAAAGTGCCAACCTGGCATGTGTTCCCATACCTGACCTGACTTATCCTAAAATCCAGAGCATCTTTGGCCTTGGGAACAGAGCTAAAATGCTAACTCCAGTCCATGTTTCTGGACTCATTCCTAATGAGTAGTTTTACTTAACTTTTCAAATGGCTATAAACGTAATTTAGACTTCCACTCCAGGCTATCCTTAATAACATAGACATCAGTTTTTAGTTCATATCTGTTTTTCCAATGTTTACTGCCATTATTCTATTATTCCCTTACTGCGGTACAGTAATGCAGCCTCATTATAGAAAGTCTTGATTGGAGCTGAGCTAATTGGGTTGAGCTCTTGGAACTGTAAATCATGTATCTTTGGTCTCTGCTCTTCCTGCTGTGAACAACACAATGTAACAAGTACACAAACTAGTGCAGATGAGCAGTCAACCAGACGCATGAAT
Source organism: Cetoscarus ocellatus (assembly GCA_037902135.1). Lineage (NCBI taxonomy): Eukaryota > Metazoa > Chordata > Actinopteri > Labriformes > Labridae > Cetoscarus > Cetoscarus ocellatus. The sequence goes on along the minus strand of JBAMNC010000760.1, from coordinate 1,713,114 downwards.
TATAAATCTGACAAACATGACACCCTTTTCCTGCTCTGTCCCACAGCTCACAGTGCCGCAGCAAAAAAATAATGAGGCATAGGACGAGCCCCTGAGACTTCAGATTGAGTCTTTAACTTTATCCTAGAGCAACTCCTCACCGCGGACCTCCAGCGTTGCGCCGTGCGGCACGGAGAGGTTAGATTCCACCCAGGATCAACAAGCTGAGAAACAACAAACGCTTTTTAGTCCTTTTGGCTCAATTTCTGCGCTCGGCTTTTACCTCTCGCATCGGAGCTCTGCAAAAATAACAGTGTGTCATATTTCCCCTCACCCCAAAGTGATTTAATGTTCAATTGAGCTGAAAAAAGGCGGGTGGTTTTGTTTTGATACACTCACTACACACTCTCCTTCTCCATCCTCTACCTCCCTCTGCGTCTTTCTGCTTATTTCTATTTTTCTCTCTTTGGCTCGGCTTCCTGCAAATTTCTGCTCAGATAATGCAACGTCTGCCAAGAACTCCAAATGATATCCCTCGGAGCAGGCACGCAGGTAAGCCTTTTTAAGAGCAGAGAGACTAATGTTACATTTTTCGGAAGTACTTCTCATGCCACCGGCTTCCACACCCCTCCTACAGAACCATCCATTAAAGTAAAAAGAAGTTGTTTCCTGCACGCAAGAGGAAAGTTTTCTTACTACAGGCAAAGGCCAGGGAGTAAGTGGAACAGCTGGATGTAGGAATGGGCCCAGATATGCTGACGCTATAATTAGTCACTGTAAGGGCTCAGAGAAAAGCTAACAGTGTCCGCTGTGAGTCCTCGGAGCGGAGGAAGAGAGCCCCTTATCCGAAAAGTACATGTCAAGAGAGGGAGGCAACCTGCTGAGGAATCCCAACCATGTCTGCTCTCAGTGTGAGTGTGTGATTCAGTGTGTGTGCACTCTCCATCAACCTCTGCCGCTCATCCATCTCCCACCTCCCCTCCATACGGCACAGCTAAAATGTCTCTCCCGGGAAGGATGGATGTCTTTCGGTATATTTTTGTGTTAGCTAAAAGTAAGCAATTGATGATGGAGACACCGTGGCATGCACCAGAGAGTGACTCACATTTTAGCACATGTCTGTTAAAAGCAATCAGCATGGAGAGGTTTGCAGGTCTTAGTTCCACAAACACGTTATCATCACCCTCAGATATTTGGACTTTGGTTGGAGTTTTGATAGGAAAGACTTTACAGACGTTCTGCGATCCTGTGGTTTTGGTCAGATTCAATGTTCCCTCTCCGGCTGCTGCTAACTGAACCACTGCTCTGCTCGCCCACTGAACAATGAGTAAGGAATGGCTCAGCGGAGTACACATGAGTTGTGATGTTTCTCTTTGGCTGCTAATTTAAAATCCCTTTAAACTCAAATGTGGACTGTTATTTAAGGTTAAAAGATCCCTGGGCACAGCCTGGTACCAGGCCATGGGTTATTTAATACTGACTAAGCCACACAGAGAGAGTAAATGAATATTTTATTTCCCTCTTTGACTGTAATAGTCTGCTGGGTGTTGTACTCTGAAGAGGTCTGGATTCCCTTCCCCCCCACTGTCCATGAACGTTGATTATTAAAGATCCTGTAATAAGCGTTTTTGAGCTTTATGTGCCCTTAAGATGCCTCCGCTGACTGATAAACTGCACTTCTGCTGAGTAGTCTGGTTCGGTTCAACACAGTTCAGTACGGTTTGGTTAACTCTGATCTTGTTTACGATTCCACTGCCAGCTGTACCTTTACTTGAGGGCGGGGGTGTGAGCAGGAAAGAGAGGGTTGTGCCAGCTACATAATTGCATGGCGTAACAGAAGTGCGATACAGTGAAGCTTTCTGAAGTAGAGCGTGATTGTAAACAAAATAGAGGACGTCCAGTACTCCATGGAGCATTGTTTCATACAAACTTGCTTTATAGCAACAGCAATGAACAAATCACTCCAAATCCACGGCTTATTTGAATATACCTAGGCATGTATTTTTATTTTAGCCACTGTCAAATAGGAATTGACAATTTTGATTACTAATCAGAAAACTGTCCTGCTTTTAGCTCCACCCTTTAAGGTTGGTTTTATATGCAAAGGGGGCTAAAAAGTGGGGCAGCAGAGGTTGGTTCTTTGGGTACCTATCTGCCTAATTTAACAGCTGTAAACCGAAGTGAACTGGACTGCTGAGTGGAAATTAATCAGTAGAGTACTTCCATGCACAAGATAAAAGCCCACACTATCAGAACCTCTCCTTCTCCCTCTCTTTACAGAGCTTTTACATACCATATATGGCTTGTTCCCCTGCCCCTCCTGGAAAAGACCTACCAGTGTGATGTCCTAACATTGTGTCCTCAGCAATTTTGCCCTTCCAACTCCTTGAGATCAACAGCTGGTTTTTATGGTCTAAAGAAACATCCTTAAAGTCTGGTTCAAAAACACAGCCTAGGTCTATATGATTACATTGAAATACTCTTACATGTTTATTTGATTGATGATTTTTGGTTTTAGAAATAAGGACATGACTGAAATGGCTACAAGTCTGCCTGGATAGGTCGAACTAAAGTTTGGTTGAGATGACATGCACAATACGGCAGCACCTATTTTGACACATCGTCAATGTTTCAAAGGCTCCTTTGGTAATCAAATGACTGGCATCACATGACTTCGTCCAATTCTTTCTACAGCCTATGTTAAATATGTGCTCGCTAGAAGGAGACATTAACAATCAGCTCAAAGAAATTTACAGTTCTATTTCATTTATTCTCATTGTCTTTGGTGTGCAAAAGCATTAAGGTCTGTGATAAACGAGCTGTTTAATGTTGTGTCTGACCTGTTACATAATGTTTAGCTAGTGAGAAACAGATTTATGTCAAACAGTGAGAGCATAAACAAGTTTACAGCTCTGTACATTTTTCTTTCAACCTTGCTGTGTGGACACTGCCATTTTTTGTACGGCTTTCTCCTCCATATTTATACTGTTCACCATTTGGGACAAAGTTTGGCTTGGGGCTGTGGAGCATGCCCATAATGCTCCTGCTAGTGGGGGCAGGCTTAAGTGTATTCATTTGGAAGTACACAGATCCTCAACTGTGTTTTCTGGGTGTTTGTTTAATTTCAACTTCATTCAACACTGAACTATAAGATCCTAACCAACTGATCACAATCTTTTGCTAACTTCAACTTTATATGTATATATATGGATTATTTCTTAACTTTTTAACAGTTCCTTTTTGGTAAAAATGATGGACCCCACCTGTGGAGTCCTCCAGGGTTCCAGTGTCAGCCTCTTTATATTCTCTGCTTGTCCCTTTTATTTCAGTTTGACTAATATTTGAATGTGTTTTAATAAAACCAGTTTCAGTCAGTCTGACACATAATATCAATGTTTTTGTGCACAAACAGAGTCAGAGCATCTTCTTAGCTGTCTCAAATGTGGGCTGTTGTGTTCTGCTCTCTCCAGTGCGTAAGTGTCTTTAGTGATGGCAGAATGGAGGGCTACCCTGTTTGTGACTCCAGCTGTGAGTTATCTCATCCAAAGTCAGTGGCCTGGCATGCTCATCATCAACCCCCAGCTGGGGTCTCTGGACTGAGTTAAGGGGGAGGAGGATTAACCAGGGTTTGATGGGTGCCTGGTACTGGTCAGTGCAGGATTTGCGTCACTCTCCTTAATGGGGAAGTTTAACTGTGATTACTTAGACACTTGAGTAACTTTGGGTCATCTGTTGTTTAAAGTTCTGCCTCTGAGTCCTGGGTGGAACGTGAAGTTATTGTAGAAGAAGCTTCTCAAACATCTAGCCCTCAAATATTTCTCAATACCACTTAACATATTTGTTGACTGTGTCTGAAGCTTCATGTCTAGATAAGAATGCTGCTGTGTTGCATAACCCATGCAGCCCCTCTCTCTGACATCTCCACATCAGTGCATGTCCATAACACCTTATTGGTGCATGTGCATACTGCAGCCTATGAGTGAACAGCATGCCTCATTAACATTTTCCCTTCAGGCTTACAAAACAGTGCTGTGTTCCTTGACACCAGAAGCCACTATTACAAGATTTTTTCTTTTAAATAATTTAATTCCTGCTTTAAGACCGATGCAAAACATATGAGATTAAGGGACCCTTGTGAACACGTGGTGCAAGGCATTTTGGCGTGCAGCGCAGATGTCTTTCCTATTTATCTCCTGATGCAGTTGTCAGTTTTACACCTACTGCTATTGTTTAATAAGGTCCAAATGAGGATGCACTTCCATCAGCACATCAGTATGTGTTTGTCCAAAAATAAGGAACAGTAAGGCACAAAGCATGTGTGGTTAGATCTTGGGAACACAAACAACTGTGTCATAAAGGGGTCATTATTTCAAAATTAAAGTGAATTTAAGGCTTTTTAACGCACAGTCATGGCATCTAATGTCACATTCAAGTCACTTTATGGCTTTAAAGTAATATCCTAGAACTTCTTTATGTTTCAATTGACTGTGGTGCTTTAATGACATCAACTAGGCCTGTCATCTGTTGACTTTTCATTGCCCCTCCTTTGCAGTAATATCACAATTGTGATATCTGTCTACAGATCTGACGTCTCCTTACCTATTGCAGGTGTGAACCTGTGCTCATGCTGACAGCTTGGTCTGCCACCAGCTTGAACAAAGGTGGCCACATCCCAATGCTATTTGTTCTGGCTATCCTCCTCTATATATATAGTGTCTACTAGTATACACACTGTATACTGTGTGATTTGGTTATTTAGTTTTGTGTTTTTTCAGTCCATTAACAATCTTTTTTTCTTTTCTTCTTTTTTTAGTGGCCAAGGCTGGTGGTGGTCCTGGTAATCTGGGTGGTGGTTCCCTCCTGTGGTTCCTGTGTGTGTGTGTGCCCCATTTGAGTTAGTCACAAGAATATGTGTGTAGGTTCTTCACGTGTGCCTGGGATGTTTTCAATTTTATTTTTCTCACTGGGATTCCTACCCTTGACCCATCGTACCGGGTGAGACTCAGCAACCTTCCCTTTATCTCCCCCATTTTATGGATGATTGTGTTTTGGTATGTGTATTGAACCTGTGTACAAATTATTGGTTTAAAATTCCTCTAATATTTCCCTGGGTGAAATTCCTGGGATGGCGTTGCCGCAAATAGTAAATCCCTACCCTCGTGTTGCCACACACACACACACACACACATATGTATGTTTATATATATATATATATATATATATATATATATATATATATATATATATATATGTATGTATGTATATATATATATATATATATGTATATAGATACATATATATACACACACACACATATGTATATGTATATATACATACATACATACATATTTATGTATGTGTATATATATATGTACACACACACACACACACACATATATATATATATATATATATATATATATATATATATATATATATATATATATATATATATATGTATATATATGTATATAATTGTATACACATATACATGTTTCTGAGTCAACCTGTCAGATACTTTGAGTTTCATTTGGAGATTTGTGATGCAGTAAATATATATAAATATAACTTGATTTGGGGATCATATTTCATGAAGCAGTTTTATCAATGAATGCTGAAGTGATTCTAGAGGTGCTCTGAGAGACAAACCTCCACCAGGACATTTTTCTGTTTGCTGAGTCATAATTGAAAATGTTGAAAATTCCCTATTGTGCAATGTCAGCAAATCCTTTTAAAATTTTGAATCCAAATCCATATTTGGATCACAACCAAAATTGAAACACTTCTCTTTTGTGCCATGACCAACATTTCCTGAAAATTTCATCAAGATCCATTGAGAACTCTTTGAGTTGTCTTACTCATAGTCAGACAGACAAATGGACAAACGTCGGCAAAACTATAATTTCCTTGGCAGAGGTAATAGCTCCATTGTTAAATCCTGTTTCCAGCCAGAACCGTTGCCCATGTGAATTATCTGAAGTGACAATAATGTTACTAAATACCACAAAAGTTAAGCAAGAGTGGCTTGTGGGTGAATCAGGCCTGTCATCATATCCACCATCCTGCACTTAGCCCTGAAATAATAAACTTTCTCTTACATTGTCAGACTGCTAATTAGGCTAGCCATGGAGTAATTACACATTACTGCAAACTTATAAAACTTCTTTTGCAGATTGGAAACATGGGCCGTCTACACGATAAGCCTGTTCTTTCCCCTCTGGCTCTCTCCCATCCTCCTTCCCTCACTTTTCCATGTCTGGCTCCTCGGGCTGTCTGAGTGTCTGCTGCTCTCCCGTCAGGTCCCAGGAGAAATTGGGGACAGACTGTATTAGTCGGGCCATGTGGGCCTCCGTGTGTGTTACTGGGATGTGAGTCTAGCCACATAACAGCCGAGTGATACTAAGAGGAGCGAAGGGGCGTGCAAACAGCACACTGGGATGGCAAAACACACACAGAGTGATTCATGGAGTTTTCTACCAAGTCTGGCGAGAATTTTCCAAAACAGCGATCCGTCATGGTGCAAATCTTCCAAGTGGATCTGTCACCCTAATGATACGTGTTGTGAAATGAATAAAACGTGATGATTTATGGAGTTGTGCTGTGGGAGTCAGTATCCAGGGTGCAGACGGTTAATGTGAATCAGATCATCATGACTCTGCCATTACCCTCTCAGTATTTTATCTCTAAAAGCCCATATGATGACATCCATCAGTCTCTGTGACTGTCTCATGTGCTGTTCCTCTGAGAAGTGTATTATGTCATCTCTGGCATGAGCAGAGAGTGGACGTATCAAATTAGCCACGATGTCTGCATGAAAGCACTTATCTGAATGACTCATATACCAAACATAGGTCAAATATCTCCCCTCCAGGCACCTCATGTCCTGCCTTCACTAAACATCTCTATCTTATCCTCCTCAGATAATGGAAGACACGCTTGAGCATTTAAACAATGTGACATGTCAGAGGGGGAGCAGCAGGTCGGTGCTCTGTCTTTAGGTTTGATGTGGTGTGACCATCCTGTTGTTGGAGTAAAAACACCTCATTTACCATTTTTACAAGGCGGCGATTCTCTGGCATCCTGCTAAGAACAGAAGGTTTAGGGACTGACAAACTGCTGTTTTACAAATGACATAAACAGAGGTATTGCAATGAATTGTTGCCATATTATTGTTTATTGATTAAAAAGACAGGGTTGGTAATCTATCAATCAGTCTTCATTTGTTCAGCACAAAATCACAGCAAATGTTATCTTAAGACACTTTTGAAGACAGCAGGTCAATGCCATACTCTCCATTTTTTTCCCATCCATTATCTTCATCACTTATACCTTTCAAGGTCGCGCGAGCTGGTGTCTATCCCAGCTGACATTATGCAAGATGCAAGGTCCACCCTGAACTGGTTGCTAGCCAACTGCAGGACCACATAGAGAAACAGACAACCATTCACACTCTCACTCATAACTAAGGACAATTTAGAGTTATCAGTTAAACTCAGGAGCATGTTTTTGTCTGTGGGAGGAAGTCAGAGTGCCCGGAGAGAACCCATGCACGAGCAGGGAGAACATGCAAACACCACACACAAAGGCACTGAATGACAAAGGATTCAACTAGCAACCTTCGTGCTGTGAGGCACGTACACTACCTGCTGCACCACCATGCGCCATCTTCTTTTTTTTATTTTATTCAATTTAATTTTAGCATTATCAAGATACAGAACATTTTACGTTTTATTAAAAAAACATATCAAAATGTCCTTATTTCTGGTGACAATCAACACATAAAGTACACAGACAGTGAAAGTTCTGACCTGTCAATGCCCTGTGACCCTTTTAAATACCAGTTGGTCGACATGCACGCCATGTGGCACGCTTTAGCTCAGATTCAAACTGCATCATTACACCTAAGGTAAGTTTACCGCAGAGTGGTTAACAATTTATCCCAACAAAAAAAATCCCTGGCAAAGTCAGAAAGAAAATCAAAAAGCAGTTCCAGCTGAGAATCAATAAGAACAAGCCCCATGAATCGATATAACTTGTATTCATTCTTGACAGTTCCTTCCACTTTGTTCTGCATGCCTTGAAAATTACAGAGGTCATGCTCTTATCTGAGGCAGTCAGCAGAAATTATAACAAAGACATCCAAGATGTGATCATGGCAGACAGAAATGGTCAAAACTGTGGTGTAATTATCCACTAAAGGACACTAATTGCACAATGTCTGGTCTATGACTACTATTTGAAGGCTGTTGCTACATTTCCCAGCTTCCCTTGCAATGCCAGTGGAGGATGAAAACACCAGCAACATTTGTCTGTGTGGCCAGGCATTAAATATGAAGACTGTTGTGTTTCTGACATTGCTGACGGTGTAGCTTGCACCATCTTCAAAAACTAACCAAGTGGAGTAGGCTGAGGAGAGGAATGATGACATGTCAAGGAGAGCAATTAGGAAGTGGCATGAGTGAAGCTACATGGTGGTAAACAGTCAAAACTGGGACAGAGGCAGATCAAGTTTTTAAATATTTGTCGGTGCTTTGGCAATGGAGCTTGAAAGCAGGATGGTCCCAGCCAGAGCCTCACAATCAAGTATCACGAGATGATCAGACTTCATCTCCTAACAAACTTTCAAACAGCAGCTCAAAACCTGCTGACAAATGAGCTTTGCACACTGAGTTTGGCATCAGAGGAAATGGTCACTGTGAAAATATTGTAAATATTTTATCTCTCAGAGCCACTTCGTAAGGCTTACACATAAAAAGGAAAACGGGATGTTTTCTCAGAGTGGGGTCATGCGACCTTGAAGGCTTTTCAAGGAGATCTAAGGCTGGCAACAGCAGAATGGAGGGTGGATTTATTTAATTAACCAATTAGCAGAAGGGGAGAATGGGTGTAACATCACTTCATTGGTTCCACTCCCACCAATTATTCCAGCGCTGTTAAACAGGCAGCTTAAAACAGATTAAATGAAATCTTAGAGAGGCAAAGCGGGGAAGGTTGATGAGGTCTGCAGCCAGATGGCTCTTTATTCTTCAGTCCTTGGCTAAATATCTAAGATCCACTGAAACAAGCAATTAACTTCAAGGATTGTATTGATGCAAAGCACTTCCTCCGTGTACAGCACACTCTATTTTCCCAGAACAGGCTCAACAGTCCATCCATTTACAGGCCACTGTTAGATGGAGTTTCTTGCATGTAACAGCTGCGGTGCTGGACGGGGTCTTGACATAACATTTACTCCATCCAAAGAGGCAAAATTAGACCTTAGTGGGATGCAGTTATAAGACATTTTTCATTACCCTTTTCCCCTTTGAATAAAATGTGCAAACTTGCTCTTTGAGCATGCATTTCCATCTTATTTATCCATGCAACAACTGCTATCTCACATCTCTTCTGTCCATCGTGGCCTATCAAATGGGTTTTATAGGTGCCTTGAGTGAAGCTGCAACCGCACTGTATAACAAGCAAATCCAGCTGATTTCCTGAGGTCTTTACGCATCGTCTTGCAATCTTGGGACAACAGCTACAATAAAAGGTTATTGTCATTGGGCTTTTTTGTGAACTGGACTAATTTTCTAATTATCTCCAAATAGCAGCTGTGGTTTCCAGTTTATACCAGATTAAATTAACTTATTACCGTGAGATAACAAAGCTTGTTTGCTTGGGATGATTGGATTACATTTTTGGCAATCTAGAAGACAAAACAAATGTCTGGTCCTGGTGACAGGCTTGACCATGACATGCTGTTGTGCTACCACCCACACTAATGAGGTAAGATAAGTCTATTTTTGTATTTTGCCTTTGCAGCTGCATGTACAAGATGAAAAAAGCTTCTGCATTGATCAATAGTGTCTTCATTAAGCTGTATACATGCAGAATTGTTTCATTGATCTGATTTAAAACTTGATTTTCAAGCATACATAACTTGTCTGAATATAATTGTGTCAAATAAATTGTCTCACAGTTGGACCATCACATGTATGATGTGGTCAGAGACTCATTTGCTTATTTACATTTACACCTTTATCCCAAACTGGACTGGACATTCATTGTCCACACCAGGCTTTTAATCAGATGTCAAACGGTGGAAATACAATATCTCTGGATATCTCCACAAGCTTAAAAAAAATAGCAGGAATTAAAATTTATCCAAAAGTCAGTATGGTCCTCAAGTTTTTGGGCCTCAAGACCCACAATGACCATCTTAATACAGAACTATGAACAGTATTTAAGTGCAATTTCAACCAAATAAATTAATGAAATGAAAATGTTGCAGAATGAACCTTAGATTGAGCAAAACATAATTGATTGATTTTCAGCTGCTTGAAAAGGCTCTGTATGAGGTCGAAACATTAGGTTTATCTTAAGGCCCATGAATGACACTGACCTGTGTATCATGCTGCTTTGCATTTTATCTCTGGTTTGGATGTCTGCGCACTTTGCTGTTTCTTGTATGAGAGATTTGGTTGTTCTTCTTTATATAACAGAAAAGTGGATCATTGGTACATCTTTCTCAATCAGGACATATTAGAGGAACTATCAATCTTCGAGTGACTCCAAAAACTGTTGGCAGAAGTTTTAACACTCAGTCTCATGGATTTTTCTCACACTCTCAGTCTGAGCTTGAAATGTTTTTCTTCCATTGCTTTGGTCTGACCTCCAGAATCTCTTAAATTAGAGTGCTGCATCAGTTTGGAGTTCTAAAACCAAAGTTAAGGATCATTTGACCATACTGGTTAATATTGAAGCTACGCATGTCAATGTGTGCATATCAGTTTTGAAGTTATTGTGCAGGCGGAGCCAACAAAATGAGGACAAAGTGATTTGGAGAAGAAGAGTGAGAAAAAAGAGAGCACACATTTTAACGATGGCCTTTTGTGGAGCAGTGGCTGCTGTCTCTGTACAGAGGGATGTGTGGATGTGGAGTCTGAGCCAGGAGGGGTTGTGATGTGAGGGGCTTCACTGACAGAGTTCATTACCTCTGCCAAGGAGGTTATGTTTTCGCCAGAGTCTGTATGTTTGTTTGTTTGTTTGATTGGTTGGTTGGTTGTTAGCAAGATTACGCAAAAACTACTGGATGGATTTACATGAAAATTTTACCAGAGGTGTGGTTTGGTCCAAGGAAGAAACCATTACATTTTAGTGGCGATCTGCATATTTGTCTGGATGCAAAAAATTCCCCAAATTTTCTGAAAATCCCATAACTTAACATTGGGCTGTGTTTTAAAAAAAAATAATATCTCTGACATCACTTAATGGATTTGCTTCAAAATTTACAGGATAATATATATAATATAACTCTATCATCAAAGTAAATTTCATCTGGATCTGATCCAGATTGACGTCACAAAAACATTGAAATTTATAATGGGAAATCTCATTCATGTCTCCTCAGCTGCTGTGAGGGTTTCACCCCCTTTACGTCATTATGAGAATTGTCGCTTTTTTGAAAACTGACATCAACGTTGTTCAAGCCTATGTTGCTACATTTCCCAACTTCCCTTGCAATGCCAGTGGAGGAGATCTCCACGTGGAAAGACATGAGCGGAGACTCGGCCGTCCAATCGGAGCTCGTGATGATCCAGAATTGTATCTTTTCCAGGGGTTGTGGAAAAGCCACTGCTGTAACTGAGCTGCTTGGCAGAGGTCTGTGCTGTCCGAGTGCTTTTCTAGTCCATAATTGTTTTCGTCTATTGTTACATTGGATCTTGCAGTGTCCTGCCTCCTCTGACGCAGATTTGTGATGTCTGTTTCACTTCAATAACATAAAGGTTGGATAGAATGGCTGCTCAGAGCGTGGCCACTTTCAGTAACATCAGATATGTGTCTGATTTAGGAGCACATATGAAAGTGGTCTGGGTTTGATTTGAAAACATTTGGATTGTGCCATCAGACTGTCATAACAAAAAAAAAAATATATACGGGTCACATATGGGCAAAAAAGTCAGATTTAGACCCCTTTTGCCTGCAGTGTGAACATAGTCTTTGTTCCTTCTTCCAGAGACCCATGAAGGAAACTAAGCAGAGGACATGGAAATGAGGAGACACGAGACATCTTTTCTACCTGAAGACCTGAGCGAAGCACGTACTGTTCATATTTTAAAAGCAAACTCAAGACCTACCTTTTTAGTCTGGCTTTTAGCTGATTATATTTATTTTTATTTCTTATTATCTTTTGTATTTATTTTAATCCTCTTAATCTGTTTTATTTCTACATTTCAGTTCAGATGTTTTATTTGGAATTTTATTCCCTGGTAACTGCTTTTCTTTTTTTTTATCCTACTTTAGCTGATTTTATTATGCATCTGGTGTTAGGCAATCTCATTTAAACATATTATTTAATTACATTTTATTAAATTTATTAATTTATTTACTTACTTTTCCCTATATTATTTTATCGAATATCTTATGAATTTTAATTATCATTTTAGTCTTAGCTCCTGTGTTGACTCATTTTTAATTCAAGACAGTGTTTCCTCAGTCCTCTACTTCTGCTTTCTGTTCAGAATTTCCTTTTTATGTCTTTGTATTCTTGATTTAGTGAGTGTGTGTGTTGTATGTGGATTGCGAGGGTGGGTGGGGTCTGATATTTTCATTGTGTGCAATTTTCTACTTTTATTTCATTTGCTGTTATTTTATTTTATTGTATTCTTATGTAAAGCACTTTGTACTACAAAATCTTGTGTGAAAAGTGCTATACAAATAAAGTTTTCATTGATTGATTGATCTTTTCATTAGTATTGTCACTTGAAGTGAGGTAGTCACTGAGGAACAGCTGTTTGTTCATTCAGCTACAGACCAAATAATTTCTGATAAAACTAAAATAATGATTAATACCAAACAACAAGGTTTAAAGCCTCTAAGAAGAGCATAGAAACCCAAACTCATCATATCCAAATGGCAAATCTGTATGAAGTGTAACATACTGAAAGAAAGAAGCATGCACAATATAAAAAAACATTTTTCTGCTGTAAATCACTGAAATATTGATTTGTATCACATTTTATTGCACACCTGTAGAATATCAACTATACCTTGAGGCCCCTTGGAACACAAAGCCCCAAGCATTCGCCTGTCTTCTCCTGCTGGTTAGTACGCCTGCATGTAGCCACAAAATCAACTAGAGCATTTAAATGACTTATCCTGATCATACAGCAAACCCGGCTCCCCTGGGTGACCGCCTGATTTTCCAAGCTAATATTAATCTGTGCCACCAACAGCTACTCTGACATCACAAGTTCTTTATGAATCATGTATCTCAGCATTTATTTCTGCATTAAAAGTAATAAATTCTCTCTCAAGTCACCCTCATTTTCCAACTTGCTGCCTCTACTTTGTTAAATGACTTCCTACAGTTCCCAGAAGGCCTTACATCAAGCCTCTGAAGCACTTAGCAGAGATAACACCCAGCCGTACCTGGGGAGAGCTTTTGTAGTTGCCATGAATAAAATGGGTGAATTCTGCTTTACTATATGTCATATATTTTTCCAGTACTCAGATATTATATGCTTAAATATTGGCCCAGACAGTTAATGACTGAATTTTTCCAGTGCACATTAAAACATGGGCTTGTTTAACTGAAGAGGAAACAGTCTAACCTACATCTTTGACTGGCGTCTGAGCCATCAGAGGAGCTGAAGTGATGATTGTCAGATTCCCTTTTTGAGCTTCTGGCAACGGGAAACTTTTGTAGTCTGACTTTAAAAAACTTCCCACCCAGAGTTTGACACCAGAGGTAAATTCTTTGCTGTTAATATGGGGCACCGCCGATGAAGGGAAGGAAAGATGGGAAAACCCCTCAGTTCTTGCTTCACAGGGGGACGTCTGCACACTGAGAAGTACAAAAAGTCTGTTTTGTCAAATTTCTGTTTGCAAACACAATCAGGGACAGCTCCGGATAGAGAGTCTGAAAAGGAAAGTAGAAACAAAGACATTTTGATTTCATAACTGGTGTCAGCAGTTTAAAATAAAGCAGCATTTCGGTGACTGCTAGTGGTGAAAATCAGTCATGGTTTAAGGCCAAAGGTTGATTCGGAAAGAGCCTGACAAGTGGTAACAAAACCAGAGTCTGTGTCACAGAATACAAGCAAGCAAGTTTGACACCACCAGAACAGGAGCCCTCTTTTCTGGTTTATATGAACCTGCTTTTGTTTGACTTGGCTAACAAGTCAGTAAGCAGCCATTTTCAAATCAGACCCAGGCCACTTTCATATGTGGTCCTAAATCAGACAAATGAAAGACTCATGGACATAAGTTGAGAGACATGAGGTGTGGTTTATGACAGATGGTGCAATGGAGTGATGCAGGATTGATGTATTGATATAGGCCGACCTGGAATTGTGCTGGTCCCCTTGATTAAAATCTGTAATTTTTTTTCTAATGTGTCTTTGGATTCACAATAATAAAAAATGTCTGTGGTTGAAAAGAGTTTTTGCATGTAATGGAAAGTGAATTGGTAAAACTTAAAAAATGGTTTGACATAAGTAGTTAATTTTTTTTTTAAAATTTCAAGTTCACATTACTTGGCAACCGGCAAATCAGAAATAAAGTTATAATCCAAATGAATGATTTTGAAACCAAAAGAGTGAATGAAACCAAATTGCTTGGTGTTACAATTGATGAGAAAGGGGAAGGGGTAAGACAAAGGGGAAGGGCTAAGGTGTAGAATTGGGATTCACCCAAAGACTAGAGAGTGCAACAAACTGGCAACAAGACAGGGGAAGACATGAGGTTTCAATACATGAGGTGATTGGGGGTGATTAGACACACCTGGGGAAGAGCAATCAGGAATCAGGTGTGAAAGAACCAGACAGAAAGTAAAACTTATGGGAACAAACAAAGACAGGTTTATTTTCAAAATAAAACAGGAAGTATGAGACAAACATGAAACAAGGAAACAAAATGGGTAACTTCACAAACACAGAGTAGGATCTTGACACACATTACTGTAAATGTATCAATGTTTTTGTTGAACTACTGTATATGCTCTAACATTTTATGATTTGGTTAATTTCAAAACAGCACAATAATGTACAAGGCAAAATATAATTTTCTTTGCCACAATATTCAGAGATGGTTTGAACTCAGAAAGAGTCCATATGAGCTGAGGGGTGCAGATGTTTTTGTACAGAATAAATGTTGGACTACTGTGAAGCAGAGATATGAACCAGTTAAAGGGGTAACTGCTATGACAATGACTTAAAGTAAGGTAGCTCATTTTACATATTTACACATTTAAGAAATGTAAAATGAAGTTGATTCAGCAGCCTTCTTGCTATGAGATAAAAGCATCCTCTGTGATAAAAAAAAAAAAGCTTAGAAGTATTTTGTTCACTGGCTGTGACTGGTTATGAACCAGGAAAAGCTCCATACCTGCCTCTGCCTGGAGCCTCAAAATCACTAAAGCCACCCCTGCCGACATGCTGTACAGTCATAAAAACTACATTAATGAAGCTTATAACCAGACTAAATTGGGAAACGCAGTAAGCTTGGTGGGTGCCCACAGCTAACTATTTACCCCTCGGCCCCCCACCACCTTTATCCAGCCCTGTGGGAGAATTGAGAGTTTGGAGAAGTATAATAAAAGCAGTTAGATGAACATCATTCAACTTCCAAAAGAACAATATGAAGACATTTATCGGTATGAATCTGAATCCAGGTGGATCAAAGTGAATCTCTGAAAAAACACGTGGCAGCTGTTCACACTGTGGGTTCAGAGGTGAGGGGGCTTTACATGATCCTCATGTGTTGAGAGTGGCCTGAATGCCCTCTTCTCCACAGATCTCTTACCTTACAACAATAACCACAATCCACAGCCGGACCAAAACACAAAGAAATCCCCGGTCGGCCCCTCAGATCTCCTGAGCCGAGGCCTGTGGGTGGTGGGATACACCCAGGGAGGCTCAGACCTCATACAGCCAGACCCTCTCCACATCTGTGCTGAGTTACGGTGGGCACTTTACTCCGTCAGGACACAGCTGTTTGAGGGTTTGTTTTGTTGGTGCAGAGCTGGTTAGATCACCTCTGCTCAACGTGGGAGAGGCCTTGGAGTCATATTTGAGAGGATTCAGGGCTTCTGTGTTTGTTAATGCTTTAATGAAATTGTTATTTTTCTCACAGTTTGTCTCCTGCTGCTTCAGCTAGTTAGCGAGCCGTCACTGTGGGATCACATCCCAGAAAAATAAAAGCTTTCCGGAGGAAGAAACTGAGAAGATTAGATAACCAGTGTTGGGATATGATGTAATGTCCTCGTTCCCTTTCAGTGTATTTGAAAAGTAATCATCTCTGAGCATGTGATGTGGTGAATACATCGGTGCTGAAGACTGTGGGCCTTCAGGAAAGACTGAGCTTTTGGACTCACCACCATATTACACTGAAACCAGCCTTGGACAATGACGCCTTCATTATTCAACAAACACAGTCACTATAGGTGTATATTTGTTAAGATACGCCTTTATACAGTGCTAAATTTATCCCTTACAGATATCTGAACCCTTTCTTTTCACTCCTGCATTAAAGTGATTGATTCCATCTGGCTGCTCTTTGAAGCCAACAAAAAAGTAAAAAAAGAGCAATAAACACAAGATATATTTCAGTTTAAAGCGTCTGAATTATGCTGTTTAGAGTTTCATTACCCCTTGGTGTCTCCTCAGCAAGATAGAGTACTTCTTTGCTCAAGACAAAAAGGCCATAGCATCAGGACTTCACCCCCTTCACCAGTTTCACTGCCTGAAATGGCTTGTATCCCCAGCCACTACAAATTGCCCTACCAGTGTGACATCATACCACTGTATCATCTGCAGATCTGCACATTTACTATGATTTATCCTGTCAAAAGCTTTGGAGGCATCCAGGAAACACATGATTATTGTGGAACTTTTCTGTCTTTAAGTGTTAATCACTTCCTTTAAAGCATATATACACATATCTGTGCTGTGTTTATTCTTGAATCCAAATTTATGGTCTGTAGTTGTAATGTAATTCTCAAGCCTATCCAGGAGAATTAGTTTTATCACTTTGGAAAGTATACTAGCCAGAGCAATTGGTCTGTAATTCTCTGTGCTTGATATTCCAAAGATTTGTCTTTAATTGCTGGAACTAGTAGCAGAGATAACATTGAACTGGGCAATACACCATGCACTATTAATCCAAAGAAGCAAATAGCAAGAAGCACTGTAGTTCTATGGCTAGCATACTTCAAACTTTCTGCTGTTATTTGATCAGGACCACAGGCTTTCTTAAAAGCTAGTTTCACAGCACAGCTTACTTAATCTGGTCTGACCACCACACCTACATCATACGGGATGTTACCAATATAATACTTCTCACCTATATATTACTCATATACTCATATTTAGCAGTTGTTATGTTTTCTTCAAATTTCCAATTTGTTTTTTTTGAAATTGATTGAGTTGCGTGAAGGGCCGCATGTGGCCCCTGAGCTGCCAGTTGCCCACCCCTGCATTATATTAATGTACTGAATGATATGTTATAGTCTGTGTGATTGTTTTGACCATATGAAACACATTGACTGCAGTGAATGTTGCTGTATATTTTAGAATCTAGAGGATGCATAATCTGTGCTCAAAGCCAGGTGCAGAACACAAATAGGATGATAATGTTAACCTGCTATGCCAGGTAGACAGTTAATATATCTACAGGATATATTTCACTGGCCCATCTGAGCAATAGTCCATAGAAAGTGTTTGGGGAAGGCAGAACCTTTCAATGATAGTGACTGTATGATCATTATTTTAAATACATTCATTACGGGCCAATCAGATATTACAGTTGCTGGGTGGTGAAGCCGAGGATTAATACTTAATATCATGCACAGAACGAGGATTCAGACTGCAAAGATTGTTCAGGTTTTTCAAAGATAAGTTTAACTTGACAGATACTGACTCTTAATTTACTTAATGTGATCCAGATCATAACATAAAAAACAAAATTACCAAAAATATTTTCTCAATCATCGATTGTTTTATAAAAAAAAACTTCTAATTTTCCATACATAATGGGTAACCCTGATCCAGATATATTCTCTTTCTGTCTGAGATGCTCTGTTGGACCATGGCACCATATTGCCACCAACTCTGCATTCATTCTATGATGTCACTGCACTGGCCTTGAACTGATGATGAAACAACGGTGGGACACCACACTGGTAGGTCAATTCAGGGTAGGGGTGTGGTGGAGCTTGGGGGAACAAGATCATCGCACAAGAATATGTATAAAGATCAGTTTTAACTTGAATTGATCCATTTAAAATATGATAACCGATCTTTACTCTACACAGCAATGTATCATACTTTTTCAACATTTTCCGAGGGGGCTTGACCCCTCCAAAGTACATCCAGAGGGAGGCTCAGAGGAAGAAAAGTCAGGAACCACTGCTCTAAATTGTCATACTGCGCTACAGACTTTAAACTTTATACCAGGTTTTAGGTGGTTTAAGGCACAATCTCTTTCCGTATCCTCAAAATAGAAATGCACCAGTTTTGCACCTGAACACTACACATTGAAGACAAACACATGCCTGGATGCAAAGAGTTTTGCATGTAACTTTGCTATCTTAAAAATGTGTGCAAGCTGCATTAAAAGGAACCCTGTGCCAGGTGGAGTATTGGCAAGACACCTGCACTGCATGTGAAATGGGTTGTGTCTGATAGGGCATTGTACCTCCTTTGTTTATTATTATGTGTCAGTAAGTAGGAGAAACAAATCAATGAATGTCATTAAAATTTTTGAGTAAAAACTCCATGTATATTTTCAAAACCTATGAATATATTTGATTTAGTCACAAATTTAGCCAAAGTTTGAATGACATTAGTCTACATGACCCTAAAATTGTTAAAAACTATTCTCTTTGCATTCAGCATTCTGTATTTTTAAATGATTTAAAGCCTAACTATATGTATTTTTTGCAATTAAAGACAGAAAAGACAAATAAACTATTTTTCAGGCTAAGTCTGCTCTCACGACAGTAACTTAATAATTAAATGCAGAAAAATTCAGATTTTTTAAAACTTAAGGCCCCTTTCAGCCATGGACCATTAGAATTGTCCTAATTTGTCTCGTCTTACGGCACCCTTGGTTGAGTAGCATGTTTCTCAGACATTCAGTCACAGACAGACAACAGTTTCACTGAGCGCTAAACAAGGAGCACATGTTCATCATCCCTCCACAACAGTAACCCAAATGTTGACAACAGCTTCCTGCTGTTAGATCGGCGGCGACTGTGACAGACGGAGGAATGTGGCACTGAATTAGTTTTGTGTTTACGTTGCACTGCGGTGTAATTGTTTGGGTTCAGGGCAGCTCCTGTGGCTCCGGGAGATGGATCCAGAGGACGCAGTGACCACTGGGTACTCTGGCGTTCCTAAAATAATCCTAATTATAGGTCTGCAGATGGATTCTGATGGGAAATGGACAATTCTGCTCCACAAGGCCCACAAATGTGCAGTTATAACAGTTGAGCCAAGTTTAGCACATTCTTTCTGTATGAAAACGGATCCAACTTCTGAAGTCGGGGAAGACAGAGCTGAAACAATATAATATCATTCTTTGGCATTGTCTTTAAGAGCGAGCCATTGAGATGATGTTCAACAAAATACATCTGGAAACTGTTTGACATTCCTCTGCATGTTCAAACCAAAAGCAGTTTTACTATCAGGCAGAGGTAGTTAATAGCCTGGGGCCATGTTCCTTGAGATACAGTCATTATGGATGAGCATCAAATATGGAATATGCATCTCAAGAAACAATCAAAGTTCAAGAGATGCATGTGAATGCACATATTGTGAAATTATACATGAAATATATATGAATATAAAACATCCAAAGTTAGACATAACTCTAAAATTTCTGTCAACTCTCCCAACATAAATTTCTAAAATAACTTTTCAATATTTCAACATGTGGGTGCAGCTCCGCACTATTTTTACTTTTCCAAACATGGACAAAATATTTCTGCAGCTTTGACCAAGCCTCCTCTCTTTTGGTCAAAACAAGACTGATGATCACCAGTTTTTCTAACTTTGATATCCTCTTTAAAAGCCATCAAACATTTTGTTATCACACTTTGATGGAACGGGTCTTCAACTGCTCTTTGGCGTTCCAAATGAGGAAAAAACACCCCTCGTTTAGACAGCCCTGCATGTTCCCCTTTTGTTTCTGAGAATAAAGTTAAATCCTCCTCAGTTCTTCATCAGAAGAGAGCTAAAAGAAAATCTTTTGGCCGGCTCTGCCTGACCAGTGGTCGTAAATTAGGCCGATCACAGAGAGGCTGGTGTGTGCCAGGTGGCTCCGCGGTCCCCTGATGGTAATCTGTCCGGACCGTGCCAAGCTCTAAAAGGTGGCCACACTGCCTACATTAGGATTTCCACCATTACAGCCTTCCAAAGCCCATTACCTGCTGATCTATTTAGAGCTACTGTAGACAGCCTCTCTCCTCAGCTGCCTTCTGATGAGAGCTTCACCTCAGCACAGGCAGCTCACACAACACACAGCATACAGTGATTAGATATAATGACAGTCTTTAGAGCAGCCTGTAACACACAGAGGTTAGATTCAATGTTTCCCTCTATTCCAACTGTTATTTGGAGATTTATGTCTGGTACATTCTGATATTCAGTCTTCTAACTACCTGTAGGTAGGAGATGTAAGTCCAAAGCACTGAGTTTTATATAACATATCCAGGAGAAAATATGAACTGTAGTATGGGAAAACAGTAACTTCCATGTTGTATATTATGAATTGTGTATTCAAGATCCCTTTCACTAACCTTGCAGTGCAGATGGACCTGCCTGATTTAGTGTCTTAAATCACACAGATCCATCTTGCCAAGCTCCAATCTCCTACGACTTCATGGCCAACAGCTGGACAGCACAATCAGGGAGGAGAGGTGGAAACTGAAGACGTGATGACAGCGGGAAGTGACTGCATGCTTGAAAGCAATGGCGGCTTCTGAAGTGGTCTCCGTGGATGCGGTTTTTCTAAGAAATGGATTCTATTTCTTCTTTAAAAGAGGAGCAAAGATAGTCACTTATAGCTTTTCTTTCATGAAATCATGTTTTTGCACTTCTCCCGACCGGGGATCACTGCTGGGAAACTGGGAGAGATGCGGAAATGATGATGTTGGTTAGTCTATTGTAGTCGTGGTTACTCAGCGTTTACCGGGAGAACTTGGTGGGGACTGTCGTTGACAAGGGTCATGTCACATATAAGTGATAAATGATACATCTGTGTGGTCTACTTTAATGTAAGACGATAGTCTGAGGACTGAAATGTAGTTTAAGCTAACAGGGTCCAGCTGCTTTGTCATACTGTGGCTTGATATGTATTGGCCTGTGATGAGTGTGACTGGCAGAACGATCGTCCTATCACCAGCTGCAGTTGTTTTTGAAGGTTCTGCCCTCTGAAAACATTTTCTATGGGCTCTTCTCCAGACGGACTAGTAAAATATTTTCATGGTGGATATATGCAACAGTCCATTTGGTGTGTCAGGTCACCCTTTCACGCCAACACTTTTGACTTTGTTTGATTTGGGTGGGTGTGAACTTAAATTACTATGAAACGTTAAATCAAATAAGTGGCCCTTCACAATACCCTTCGTCTTTTGGGGAGCTTCCAAGGTCAAAAAGGTTGCTGACCCCTGTCTTAAAAGTTTGACGCCTACAAGGGTGTGCAGTCAAACATCATTCTGGTCGATATGCCAATGATATCTGAAATAGTTTAAATATAGTTTTGTCTTTTTTTTTAAAGCTCAAAATACTGCTAAACTGCAAAGCTAAACATTATTATCCTCAATGTCTGGTTGTGTATTTCTGTGGTGCAACAATAGGCCAAATGGCAAGAACAACGACCACAGCTACAGCCACAGGAAGTTATTGTTTTCTCAAAAATCAAGTATTTCCTTCAAATACACCCTAAACACACAGTAAGAGGGAATGATCTTTCAAACTGACATAATTTGAATGCAGCACATGTTGAAGATGTCCTTGATTTCCAGTCAAACTTTCATGCTCACGAAATGCAGCTTAGTGTGAAAAAGTTGTCCTGAATCAGCTTTTTTAATTTGCTGCTCTGTTAGAAATGCAGCTGCCCCCCTGTAAAAGTTAACACTCTTAAGATTCATGAATTCCTGTCAGAGTTTTCTCCAAGGCTGATATCGCTTACTGAGGAGAGGAGCAGGGCGTTATCCACACCTACGGAGTCAAGATGTTAGACTTGAGTTTGGGGGGAATTTCACAGCAGCCCACGGTGGGCAGAGCTGCTTCCAAACGCTCAAGCTTGAAACCACAACTGGCAAACGCAGCGGTGACATCAGCGTCTCTGAGCGTCATCTCAGAGTGTTGCATATGAGCTGCATATGTTGGAGACAATTGGAAACAGACAGGAGCAGATTGTGGGGTGCGGAGTAGTGAAAGCAGCGTGCTCTTTGGGAGCAGCAGGAGTGTTGACCTTCAGTGATACTGAGCAGATGCTGGTTAAGTCACAGGCCAGATTAGATGATACGTCTCCTCTAAACTACTGTAACACAACAGTTAAAGTACCAAATCACTCCCATCGTTCTTGTCAGGTTTATTTCACCTCTCTCAGCCTCCTCTTTGCTGTGACATGTAATGCAGTCCAAAATTACAACCTCTGCTGTTTATAGAAGCTTCCCCTCTGCAGGAATTTTACTCAGGTCTGCAGGAATTCCTCTTTAGGAATTCTGTGCGTTTTGATAAAAGGAACCAGGGCCTTAATTTTGATCCAGAGCAACTGACCTTTGCCTCAGAAGCCTTTGCATGGAGGGAAGGGTTTTCTAATAAATCCCAGAATTCAGTGGGCATGGCCTGGGATACTGGAGATTTCTGATTTGCATTTTATCAACTCGTTAAATTGACAATGGGTTTTACATTTATATCCCTAGAAAGGAGTAATGTTTTATCAGTAGTTATTGGTTGTTGTTCAACAGTAAGGTTGAAGGTTCAGCTTGTTCGGTCACATGTCAATATGTCCTTGGGCAAAACACTTAACCCCTATTTGGTTTCACTGATGCATCAGGGGTCTCAAATTTAAAAGGATATGATCAGCTGAAGTTCCAGTTCATGATCTGTGTACTTTCAATGTACCAGGAACCCACAAGGTTTACTTATCAACATGTATTTCTTTGTTACCCTTAAATACACAGTATTTGCAAATGGGGGAGAAAAAAACACTAATTTAAGACCCAGCACTTGACATTTACTTCGTGGCTTGTTTCCCTACATGCCATGAGCAGTACAACAGCTAGTAATTCAAATAAACGTGGGTGCACAAGCCAAAAGCTAACAATATTAGTGTGGTGATTCATGTTGGCTGATAAAGGCCGCAGTGCTTGCCAATTTAATTTCAGCTTGCATGTAAAAGTGTGAGGGCTTTCAGACTGCTGGTGCAAGACTGTAATGTTCTAGCAGATATGTGCGTGCACACTGGTTTATTGTGCCACATACCGTAAAGTACCAAATAATAGCCAGGTTCCAATTAATCGCCGAGTCCCAAATAAACGCCGAGTGTAGCAGCATGGTGTAATTTATTAAGCACAGCCTACGAGCTACGGTCAAAATTACAGAACACACATGCAAACGCTTAGCTCACAACTGACAGTTGATGCTTGAAAGTGATTTATTCGAAAAGAAACATGATCAGACTGTACCTTTTCAGTCCACATGGTTTATTTGTCTCTCGGGACATCCGGTCAGCTCGCTTCTCCTCCCTCTGTATATCAACAAATTCACGTTGGTGTAAGGCGTTCTATTTAACGACAGTGCATTTACTCTCAACGTCCATGGAGGCCACTAGAGCCCAGACAGCCAGAATCTTACATACTAGGGCTTTGAAAATTCAAAGAAGAAGATGTTGCCACTGCCGCTGCATGTTGTTTGCCCTTACGTCAGGAGGCCAGCCACATCAGTTACCGGTACATTGCTGCTGATCGCCATGGCCCCGGTACAGCAAAAAAAAAAGGTAAGACCTTAACTACCGGTAGTTCCTTACCAGTATTAAGAGTGTTTAGAGAGTGCTGAGTTGAAAGAAGAAGACAAAAGTATAACTATGGTACCGTAATCTTGCCTTGAAAATGTAAAGGTGTAATTCATACTAATGTAAATAAATAATTTGATTACATTTAGTATATTTTTTCCTTTTTCCCCAAGCAAGATTTTAGTGAGAAAGGAATTAAACGCCTCTTCCAAATAGCCACTGGGTCCCAAATAAACTCCTGGTTTGCTCAGTGATTGAAGCAAGTAAACGCCTTGGCCATTATTTGGTATTTTACGGTATGAGATAAACACAATATGGTTACACTCTCAGGTTTGCGCTTTTCAAAGTAAAATCTT
This sequence comes from Cetoscarus ocellatus, assembly GCA_037902135.1. NCBI lineage: Eukaryota > Metazoa > Chordata > Actinopteri > Labriformes > Labridae > Cetoscarus > Cetoscarus ocellatus. Next base: position 1,688,776 of record JBAMNC010000760.1, on the reverse strand, counting down.
GGTTTGGCTAAGTTTTACTAGGTGAAAATTTACATTTGCAACAAATTTATGTGGAAAAAATAACTGTTGGGGTGCTGATGTGATGTGTCTGTGCACCACATGTATTGAGGCTCTTTCCTTATTGCAGATGTCCAAGGTTCACTTCCTGCCTGTGGCCTCTTTCCAACTTTCTTCCCCATTTTCCAACTCTGTTTTGCTGTCATTTAAAAGAAATAGTTACAAACACCTTAAGAAATCATAAGAAAGACAAATGAAGAAGTCCCATGAAAAGACTCTTGCTTACATGAAAACCTCTATTTTAAGTTATTTTGTTCCTTTTATGGTTCTTATACACATTATAATGTGAATAATGTTGAACAAATCTGGCAAATCCAACCCTGAAGCCTGTTTAAACAAGTCCAATAAACAACCCTGTAAATGGCACAAAGCCCAGTGAAAAAATAGTCAGAACACAGTATATTTTGTGGGCGTTTATTAATTTTATCCAGATGTCCTGTTGAAGATATTACAGCTCACACCTTTCCAAATCATAATCTTAGACATTTAAAGCCAAGAAGGTTAAAATAATAAGTCCTTAATGGCCTAATTGTTGTAAAGGCCTATACACACCAAGGGCAATGGGAATAAATGGCGCAAAATTGGGAGTATTTAAGAGATTTTTGACATGTCCTCATTTTCACATTAAAAGTGACATGTATTTGTGTATATGTTGTGTAAATTCCAAAAAAACTTTAACAGGTTTTCTACCCCGTCTTGGTATACATGCTTTACAAAAAATGATGATATTCTGTTCACCAAACAAGTCATGTGCGGTACTAGTTACACTGGATGGCAACATTATTCCTAAGCAAAATATGACCAGGCTGTGTACTGCTATCCTCTTTTGCTTGTGATTAGTTTTGTTTTAGTCCTTAGCATTATCAACAGTTTGATCATCATAAAATTACCACTTGGCATCCCACTGCCTAGCAAGACTGTCTCATAGCTTCATATTTGTTGTGAAGCCTTTGTCTCCTTCCTAATGCAAAAGTTCTTCATTCATCTACTGGACTGTCGTGCAGTAACTTCCCTTGCTTGTTTGCCTGATTTGCATAATCTCTGTGCGACTTCTGCCATAAAACACAGACAACAATAGGCTAAAGGAAACATTTAGTTCCTTAGAGAAAGGTTCCAGGAACTCCAAGTTGCTCTTTGAGTTGGCTAAAAAGCAACTTAAGTACTGTTTTCTGTTGTGCAAGGAATCAAAACCACTCCTGCATGACTCCATTAAGTCATTATGGATATTTTTCTCCATGTAGAGCGGGCCACAGGACATGTAAAATCAACAACTGGAACAATAGCCAGCTTTACAGGAAGGGAGATAAGGATCGAGTAGGTAATTCAAAGTTAGGCTCTCTTAATGTAAACATGATCATTATTGTTGCAGCAATTGCCGAAGGGAAACACTAACAGCCATGATCGGGCAAACTGAAGTGATGAAATGGTTGTTATAAATGTTTTTCAGATACTCTTTGAATGGTTTCCTCTGGAGGAAAACACAAGCCAGGCCCACCAGCCTCCCTTAAGTTTCAGGGGGATTCAGTTATATACAACATCTGTGTCAATATTATGGAGGTTTTAGGGTCCTCTGTTCTTTTTAAGAGGTGGAGAGGGTGGACAACCTTCAGCTCTGAAGGCCCCGGGCCAGACGGCTGTGAAGTAGGTTTTGGCAAACCTCACAGGAGAACAACTAAACAAAAAAGCTGAACATAGTTTGATCAAATGCTTCAGATACGGTTTTCAAAAATAATGCTTATAGCACAGGAAACATATGGTGTTTCACATAAATGCTGGGAGTTGCAGTTTTAAATTGTTTCTGATATAAATGGATCCGCTGTTTATTGTTCCAATTTAATGGTTGTTTCTTTGTTTATTAAAAACACAGAGGACAGATGGACAACATGTGCTTAAGAGATAATTAAGAGTTTGATTAGGAACTAATCATTAATGGCCAAATTTCATTACAAATGTGTGACAGGAAGAATGTTATCAGTGCCTCCAACCAAACTAGAATTGATCATTTGTAGACAAATACTCTCTTAAAGTAAACATGCAGCCCCGACAGCCACTTTATAAGGTACATCTCACTAGTACCAGGTTGGACCCACCTTGTTTCTTCAGAATTACCTTAATTCTTTATGGCGTAGATTTAAAAAGTGTTGGAGATGTTCGTCAGAGATTTTGGTCCATGTTGGCACAATAGCATCATGCAGTTGCAGCAGATTTGTTGGGGGCTGTGGAGGCCACTGGAGTACAGTGAACTCACTGCCATGTTAAAGAAACCAGTTTGAGATGATTTAGCTTTGTGACATGGAGGATTGTCCTGCTGGAATAGCCATCAGAGGAGTGTGATCAGAAGCATTGTTTTGAGAGTAGGCCTGATTTTTGCAATATTACAAGGATGAAAAAGTCTGTCCTTGTTATTTGTTTTACATGGGAGCTGAAGAACAAATTTTGATCAAATAGAACATCAAGATTTTTAACAGTGATTCAGGCTGCCAGGCTAATGCCATCTTATATCATTAGAAAAAGTTTCTCTAAAGTGGAGTACACATAAAGATTATCGGGCTGTTTATGTCCCGACTTTCCTCCTTCCCGACCAAGGATGGCAAATGCCCGATTATCTTCTGTCTTATAAGACTATCCTATAAGATTATCCTGTGGTCTGAGGACTTTTTCCATAGTGCTTTTTTTATATTGTTCCTGATTTTCCGTCAAAAATAGTCCAAAGACCACCATCATTCCCTCTTCCCGTATGTCCACTCCCATGTTGCGTGTTGTGCTTTCCGGTTGTTGTATGTTACTTCTTCTTCTTCGGTTTTGTTAGATCACATTTGATCACGCGAGATTTCTGTCTTTGAGGATTAGATACTAGCAATCAGTGGTGGGACAGAATGTTGTGTGTGTGATGTGCTGTGTTGAGATTATTGGAGCACACCACACACAGTACGATCAAAACTGTTCAATGCCTGATTTTTTATCTTCATGTATGGGGTCTCTAACAGATAAAAAATCTCTTCAGATTTAGAAAATACTTATGTGTGTACCCCGGTTAAGTTGTCTGTGGTCCAGCACAATAACTTCCATCTAGTTTGAGAACATCTCTGGACATGTCCTTCAGACATGCTTCCAGTTTAGATAAATGATTTGTTCCACCTGGTTTCATTGATGTATACAGTTGAGTATCATCGGCATAACAATAACAATTTACAGACTGTTTTCTAATGATATCACCAAGGGAAAGCATATATAAGGAGAAAAGACTTGAACCTAGCACAGAATCTTGAGGAACTCTGTATCTAACTTTGGTGGACTTACTCTTTCAGTGTATAAACTGGTATCGATAGGCAGGATGTAAACCAATTTAAAGCAGGCCCTAAATACTAGGATGTGCTGATCACTGGTGTCAATGGGCACACTGTGGTCATAAAGGGAAGGACATGGTGAACAACAATACTCAGGTAGGCTGTGACATATAAATGATGCTCAGTTGATACCAAGGAGCCACAATAATGCCAAGAAAATGTTCCCCACACCATTACACTGCCACCAGCCTGAACTGTTGATACAAGGCAGGGTGGATCCATGCTTTCTTGTTATTTATGCCAAATTTGAACTCTGCAGAAATCAAGACTCTTCAGACCACAGACATTTTTCCAATCCTCTTTTGTCCATTTTAAGTGAGCTCTTGTGAACTGTAGCCTTTGTGTCTTGTTCTAGCTGACAGGGGTGGCATCCAGTGTGGTTCTTCTGCTGCTGTAGTGCATCGGCTTCAAGACTTGATGTTTTGTGCATTCAGTAGTAGCTCTGCATACTTTGGTTGTAGCAAGTGGTTGTTTAAGTTACTCTTGCCTCTCTATTACCTCAAACAACTCTGGCCATTTCCCTCAGGACCCAGAGAGCATGCTGACCACTTAACACTTTTTCTTTTTGGACCATTCCCTGTAAACCCTTGAGCTGGTTGAGAAAACCCCAGTAGTTTCTGAAATGCTCAGACCAGACCATCTAGAACCAACAACCATGCCATGTTCAAAGTCACTTAAATCACCTTTCTCCCCATTTCATTTGCTCAGTTTTAACTTCATCAGGTGGTCCATATCTACATGCCTAAATGTGCTGAATTGCTGTTATGTGATTAGTTGATTAGCTATTTGCATCATAGGTGTATCTAATAAAGTGATGCCATTATTTTCATGTGATGTGTTCAAGGTAGGATTGGCAAAGTTATTGTCAGGCAGAGGTAGATATAGTGTGAACATGCTGTGTTCATCATCATGTAAAAAAACAATGCTGATTTGAAACAACTGTAGAATTTTATGTTTCAGTCATCAGCTCGGTAACCACAAACCTCAGATTTCTACAGTTTCTAAATATTTTGCTGAAGTTTTCAGTGGCACCAATCAGTTCACTTTGAATGATTTAATATCATTTTTCTGTCTATTTCTTTTCTTGGTCTTGTGTCACTGAAACACATTTGGATCCTAAAAGCAATGCCAGCTCAGCCTCTTTGTTTTTTAACTAAATTAAGTTTGACACAATTTGCAAATGACATTTAAATTTCATAATTCACATTAGTCCTTCCACCCTCAAGATACACTGTTTATGTAATTCAAATATTTTAATATGAAATAGACCTAAGTGACACTTAAGCATTCAGACAGTCTGTGCAATGAGCCAAGTTGATTTTCTTCTTTTTAACTATCAGACAAGCAACAATCGATTAAATCATGCCCAGCTAGTTAACCATGAATAAATATCAAAGTGCTAATTAACCAACACTAAAGCTGTTCAAGTTAAAGTCAACAAACTGCTTTGTAACTTCAGAGTAGCTACCAGTTTTCTAGTAAATTGCTTGTTAACCCAGGTATGAACTAGGAGGAGGAAGGTCATGTTTCCTCTGCTGTTTGTTGGTTTATTTGTTTATCTGTCTGTCCATCTGTTTGTGAGCTCAAGAAGTTCTTGACAGATTTTCATGAAATTTTCAGGAAATGATGGTCATACGCAAAGAAAGATTCGATTTTGATGGTAAGTGGAATACGTATGCAGATACAGGAATTCCTAAAATGATTTGTTAACATTGCATGATCAAGCTGCTCTCCGCATTTTTTTGGTAATAACTTCGGTGAGACTGCCAGTTTTACAACATTTATTCTCAAACATTTTCACCACAATAATTTAAAATAGTTTATGAAACATGTATGCTCTGTCTTTGTCATTAGAATATTGATTATAAATGGGTCTAAAATAAGTGAGCTTGTCACAATAGGTTTGTTCTATACAGAGTGCAAAAAAGTGTTCATCAAAGTAACAGAGATGAGAGCACGCTGTTCTCAATATTGCAGATTCTTTTAAACAATTGGAGGTTGTGATCGCTCTAGTGCATACAAACTCAGTAATCAGGTAATCGGTACCGTAATTTTACAGTCAACAATCTGCCAAATCCAGAAGTCATGCACACACTGCAGACTTCCCACTTGAGCCTTGTAACATTTGTCAGATGAGTGACACTACAAGTGTGGGTTCCAGGTTCAGAGGTCAAAGTGACCAGTTCAGAGTTAAAGTTTGATTTACTGATAACCTATTTTTAGACTCTTTTTAAATAACTCCACCTCTTTCTCTATTAAGAGAAGACTTCAGGGATTTGACTCCAGCTGAAGAAAATTAACACTGCACTCAAGGAAATTTTACCAGCACCAACATTTTGATTTTCTGTGCAGTGTTGTGACACTTTTCAGGGAACCAAACAAAGCAGAGAAGGTCTACTTATCTGTTTATATGATTATCTGCACAAAATCATATGGACAGAGAGAGTGAACTATACAACCCTTTAATACTTTTTAGTGTGCAGTTATATCCTGCTGTTGAAGCTTGTTTAATTGAAAGAATCAGTCAGATGTAGTCCATGTAGTCTTCAGGCAGAATGACCTTCTGAATAAGCATCCAGCTGCTCCTCGGAGGAGGGATGTCTCCTCAGTGAGCTGTAGATGTTTCCTCAGTGAGCTGTAGAGGGATGTTTCCTCAGTGAGCTGTAGAGGGCTGCTCCCTCTCACTTTCAGCTCAGTCCGTCCAGAGCAGCGGCGGGGATGAGCGCTGGGGACTAGGCGGCGACGCGGCGACGCTTTTCACAGGTAAGGTTTCCTCCAGGTCCACCTCCACACCACCTCCACCTCGGATATCCGCTGGGTTATTATCATTATCCTCCATTCATCCACTCGTGTGGCCGCTGGAGGAGGCGGCCAGCTGCCTGTGGGAGCAGCAGACAGAGGTGGAGAGGCGCATCTGCTCTGCGTTCAACATTTTCCAGCGCTCCTTCAACTTACAGCCGAGCCGAGCCGTGCCGTGCCGAGCCAACTGCCTCCTGCCCGGCTGTCCCTGCCTCCTCCACCGGGATTAGGGGATTGAGGACAGGGCTGTGGCGCTCCGAGGACGCGGCTTTGGGAGGTGAAGGAGCGCTGAGAGGACGGGAGCTCCGCGGTTTGTGTCTCGGTTTAAGTTGACGCGTGTGCGGAGGAGCTGCCACTGTTTGCGGACGCGCTCCTCTCAGCTGAAGGTTAAAGATTGCTGATGGAGCTAGCCTGGCTAACGTTAGCCCAGCTGTGAGAGCAGCTCTGTGGGCTGAGGAAGAGGCCAGACGACCCTCTGAATACGCAGTTTGATATCTCCAACCGAGGGCAGAGGCGGGCAACCATCACACTGTTACCTGGGGCCTCTGAGGGGCGCAGGGAGGTAAATACAGGCTGTGCAGGGCAGGAGCAAATATGAGGAGGGGTAGGCTTCTAAAAACACTTTAACCTGTTAGGATACATGTGTTTTAGATACTTTACACTGTCATGGATGGAAAGATATCCAATGCTGCCAGTGTTTTGACAAGAGGGTGCAACTGACTTGTCTAGAAATTGGCAAGTTAATCAACAAATGTAGACAGTATCTAGAAAAGTGCTTAAATATGTTAGTATTTGAGGATGTATTTGTTTTAAATAGTTACCAAACAGCATGAATATGTTGCCAGGTTGTGTGCAGGGTTAAACAATATTAGGAAAAAAATGTAATTTGCAATAATTTTTGGCTCTTGCAACTTAATTTGGGATTTTTGAGTGAATTTTCCAGTTAAATACTGAGTCTTTCTGTGGGCATCTCTGGCAAAGTATAAAGTACATTTTAGGGATGCACAATGTTATTGTAGCAATATATTGGCAGCAGATCTGATATTTTTTGCCAATAATTACAGGTTTGAAAAGTTGGCTATACATATTGGCTGTAATATTTGCAAAATGTATAACAAACCATGATGGTTTACCTCGTCATCACCCATGGTTTAAGTCCGTGAGAGGAAACTGCAGTGCCCGGAGTAAACCAACACAGGCACAGGGAGACCAGCAAGCTCCATGGAAAGTTGAACCAGCAACCTTCTTGCAGGGAGGCATGTGCACGAAATTGCGGGGCTGCCCTCGGTGATTAAAATTTGCATTTTAAATATAATACACACAGACATAATTGCAGAAATAGGTTGGCAATGTTTGGGCAAGTGGTTTAAGTGAGTAAGTAGTGATACCAAGATATTCTGAGTCATTTCAGGGGCCTTGTTACTAGCAGAACCTTCTTGAGCTGAAGTCGAGTGCATTAGTGAAACTGGTAAGCAGTTTAAACCAATAATCCAACATTGCCAACCCTTTTGTTGCAATTTAGATAGTTTAAAAGACATTTCATGTAAGTTTAGTATCTTTTGTGATATATACATTTATATTTCTAATTATTATTTATGCCGAAAGCATCAATTTTGAGGTTGGGTGTACATCTAAACTTGCTCTCATTGTGGTATATATGTTTTTACTTAATACATTCCTAGTTGTACAAATAAGTTGCCAAGGTTTGGACTTGTTGGTGAAACTGACTTGTCCAAACCTTGGCAACTGTTGCCCAGAGAATTCTTCCATATTTTAGTTGGAAGAAGATATTTTTTTAATTTATTTCTTTTATTTAGTAATTGAATTGCTCAAATTTTGGTGTGCAGTTTTGATAGTGTTCTTCAGATTGTTCTTTTTCTCTCTCAGTCTGTCTTTTAGATATCCTGGCAAAATATCTGCACACTGCCAAAGTAACACAAAAACATTGGCAACATAAGTGCTCAATTTCATATCTGATTATAGCCATATCAGGGGCCTGAGAATATAATCTATATTGATGTTTATCACATATAGTGCACCTTAGGTGTACTAAGCAGAGTAAAAATTGCCCAAATGGGTTGGCAATGTTTGGAAAAGAGGTTATTGCTGTGGCTAGGTGTGATTCATAGACATTCTGAGTCATTTAAAGGGTTCTTTCAACTACAGGAACTTAATGATCTCTTGGCCCTTTTCTTTTTACCCCCCAAAAATAGATCACTGTCCACACTGCTCAAATATGTTGCTAATTGCAGGAAATATTTGGACAAGTTGTTGAATTTGGAAACCTGTTTAAACCACTTGTGGTAGTTTTAAAGACACTGCATCTATTCTTGTGTATTTTCTGTGCCTGCAGAATTGGTCTGCAGAGGTCCTCTTCTGCAACAATCTCAAAAACATGACAATCCTGATATGCAATGTCATCCTGCATTGATAATTGCATCTGCAAATTGCTGCTTTTTCAACTCACCGAAAGCTTGACAGTAATCGTGTTTCTGTCTAAAATGCAGCCACAATTTTGACCTTTCCGCCCCTATCTGCCATGATTTTTGACCTCTTTCTTGTCAGGTTCGCTGACTGCCTCAAATGATAATGTGACATCCTTAATTTTCAAGGTATGCAGAACAAAGTGGAAGGAATTAATGAACAAATTTCTTTAGAGAGTTGTTACTAATCCTCAACTTGAATTGGTTTTCGATTCCATGTGAGTGAAACTGGTTAGGGCATCTTTGCTTTATTTTTTGTTTATTTTTATTTTTTTTTAATAAATCATTACAATTGGTTAATTGCTGTGTGTGCTTTGAAATTTTCAACCAATTTAATACACCGTGCTTTTCTTTAACTTAAAAGTAGCAATTTCACAGATACAAGATTTTTCCTGACAGCAGTGATATTAATATATAGATTAATTAATATGATTTCCTTTTGATTTTATATCTGCACCACCCACATTCATAAACATAAACATTCAGTAGCATAAATTGCAATAAACAAGTACTTTACATTGCCAACATAAAGCATATGTGTATAGACACTGATCTTCGTCTTTCTCTGTTTAGGTTGAAAATACAATTGAAGATCTTTAAGTATCTGTGCTTATAAACCCCTCACTAAGCATCAGATTGTCTTCACATTAAGCACATTATAGTTAGATAGATCTGTATAGGCATGAGGAAGAGCCTCATATATTGGTCTCTGCCTTGGGGCTCCAAATTGCTAAAACTGCCCTGACAGTTGGAGCTGATATTTTTATCAGGAAGAGCAGCACTCAGGGACTTTCGCTGAACACTTTAGGCATGGCATTTACTCAGTTGGCACTTCCTGTTCCTTTAAAATGCTTTCACTGAAATGCCATTATTATAGTGGGAATGCTTTGAATTTTCATGCAAAATGTGCTCTATAAGGCAGCATATGAAGTCAGCAATCATTGAATTACTGTCTGTACTGTAGGTCATTTATCCACTGAATTCAACCAATGACCTCCGCTGATCCGCGTAAAGTCTTAAATCCTGTTAAAAGAGTCTAATTCTCACTGTAAGGAACCCTCAAAAGGCAGATGTTGCCGGGGACTTTGGCATCTGCATGTGTGATCTGGGCCAGGCTAAAGAAGCCGTGGCAAAAACCTGCATTGGAGGGGAACCAGCGGGGGCTAGCTGCATGCCAGGACTGTCAATCATTTGATAATGACATGGTGACCGCTCTCCGGTCCAGGATCCTATATACATGCAGCAGCTCTGGTCCTGCTTGGCTACTCGGAAACACCAAATGGCTATGCAAATGAGCCTCAAACAGCCCTCGGCAAATGGTTTAATGCCAACTTGAGCTTGCTTTGATGTTTGCATGTTGTCACTTTGTCACACCTGCTGTTTGCATGATGATGGCTGCTGCTTGACCTCTCTTCTCCTTCCCCACATGCAGCCTCCTCCTGCACGCACCACCTCACAACCTTGCATGACTACACAGTAGGGCTGGACTAGATTGAATTTTCTAGATTTATATATATATATATATATATACATATATATATACATATATATAATAGATGCAGGGGAGACTATTGACCTGATTCATATGGTTTATTTTGCATTTAAATAAGATTGCTGTTGCCTCCTTTTGGCTACCGGCGAGTTCACTGTTGGATAAATTGATAAAGTAGGCAAAGTCTAAGCCTAAATCTCATTTAAAAGACATTTACAATGAGAACCTCTGGCAGTCATTTGTCTTTTATTGTTTTGTGATAGTACAGGCTCTTTATTATTATTGTATAAAAGAACTAGAGATGTCCTGATCAGATTTTTTGCCTGATCTTGATTTGAGTTTTAAATAGTGAGTATCTGCAGATTCTGAATCCTGATCTGATAGTTGATAATACAGCTATACCTCTTTTGTGTTTTTTTGTTGTTTTGTATTAACCATAGTGATTAAACAAAGTAAGAATATGCCCTTATTTAATTCCTTTGTATTAAGTCTGACTGGCACTATTGTAAACCTAATGAAAAAGTAAAAATTCTATTCAGAATGGTAATTTAGTCACAGTGGCTGTTGGACTCTTATTGCTGTGTAAAATAAAGTATTTTCAACTGACGTGAACAAACAGGTTGAGGTGATCAGTATTTAAAAAATGCTCTTATTGGCCCCAGTCCAATACTTTTGCTGATGCTGAAAGAGTATTGGGACATACCTAAAAAGAACAGCAAAAAATGAAGCTAACAGCTAACTTAGCTAAGCAATGTCATGTTGAAGATAAGCTATTTAAAATGTTTTGTTTTAATCAGGAAATACCAATGCAGGTCTGTTTGTTTGTCCAAGGAGCATTTAGCAACAATTAAAGGGATAGTTCAGTATTTTTGAAGTGGGGTTGTATGAGCTCCATATGCCCACTAAGTACATTAGATGCAGTAGAAAGTTCTCTCCTCTCCCTCAGTAAGCCACAGTCTGTAAGAGTCTGTTACGCAGTACTAGCCGCAAACAGGGAAGTAAAGTACCAAGTACAAAGGGTATTTTCTCCGCCTACAAGAACTCCCACCAAAAAATAATACAACAGTTTAAAAACATGCATAGGTAGCATACTCTTAAACTGTGGTATTATTTTTTGATGGGAGTTCTTGTAGGCGGAGAAAATACCCTTTGTACTTGGTACTTTACTTCCCTGTTTGCGGCTGGTTCTGCGTAACAGACTTTTACAGACTGTGGCTTACTGAGTGAGAGGAGAGAACTTTCTACTGCATCTAATGTACTTAGTGGGCATATGGAGCTCATACAACCCCACTTCAAAAATACTGAACTATCCCTTTAAGGACTATTATTGTTGTCACTAGGAATGCACTATATTATCAGATCAATATCGTTATAGGCTGATATGAATATTTTTGCCGATATTAACAGCTAATATATTGGCCACATACACTGATCAGGCATAACATTATAACATTATAAATGTATTTTTCATACATTTCTCTTTGTACAATTTTAATCTTTAAAAGCCTCCCATGGACTGGTGTTGAGAATTAGCACTGTGCTATAAACACTTACAGCAGTGCATTTGGGACCTAAGTACAAATTAAATTACATTTCACAGCATCAATGTTACTGTGTGTCCATGTCAAATAAACAATAAATAAATAAACCACTGACAGGTGAAGTGAATAACACTGATCATCTCTTCATCATGGCCTCTGTTAGTATGTGGGATTTATTAGGAAGCAAGTGAACATTTTATCCTCAAAGCTGATGTTGGAAGACAGAAAAATGGGCAAGTGTAAGGATTTGAGCAAGCTGGCAAGGACCAAAGTTTGATGATGAGATGACTGGGTTAAGAGCATCTCCAAAACTGCGCCTCTTGTGGGGTGTTCGCGGTCTAATGTGGTCCAAGGAAGAAACAGCGGTGAACCAGCAACAGGGTCATGGGTGAGCAAGGCTCACTGATGCACTTGAGGAAAAATGCTGGTTGCTCTAGCAGGTGAAGAAGAACTGCTGGTTCTGACAGAAAGGTGTCAGAATACACAGAGCATCACAGTTTGTTGCGTAGGTTCCTGCATAACTGCAGACCAGTCAGGATGGCAGGTGGTTGTAATGCTAAGCCTGATGGGTGTGTATGAAATAAAACTCTTTTAAAGTGCTCAAGCAAAATTTTGAGGCTATGTTTTCCTGTTTTAAGTCTTTTGGTGCTGTAAGCTTAAGTTAAAGCTTTCTTAGTCTGGTTGTTAACTCTACAGGTAGTTGGAAAGTTGAAGCCCAGCCCTTGCTGTCGCATGTTGATGTGTCCTTGGGCAAGACATTTAACCCCAAGTTGGTCCTGCTGCTGTCTCAGAGGTGTGTAAATGGGTTTGAAAGCGAGGATGTGTTTGCAAATACTGATGGACTATTTGCATAGAGGTTACAACTCATCAGAGTGAATGGATTTGATTGGATTGATGTGATCTGTGGTGTTAAAACACTTTGAATAGTCAGAAAGACAAGAAAACCTCCATATAAGCTCATGTCTGTTCACCATTTAAGCTGCCTTTCAGTTTATTTGTGCCACTTAATTGTATTGTATTTATCAGAATCATATAAGTTGTGATTTCTAATATTGTGAAAACCATTTATAATTTTCAACAGGAAAATGGGATTGTGATATGTACTTCTGTGTGTTTCCATTAATTGAAAAAAAAAAAGTGATGATATATCATTTTATCCACATTTTCCGGCCCTACTAAGCCGTCATAACTTCTCCCAGAGTGCTAAACTTGGTAAACAGTGTTGTACGTGCCTCAGATTTACACTTTAATAATGAACACTGAACCTAAAAGGTTTTTACAGCATACTAATATTTAATAGCCTGCAAGTCTGCATGGATGAAACACTGCTGCGGCTCTGCACTTTACTTGCACCTCTAATTATGTCACAGTGCTTCTTAATGGCTTTAATTTTAGAGGGTCTGGCACATAAATTGTTACTGTCACTTAGGGGACTCTGGGGGCCAAAGCCCAGATTTCACCTGAACAAGTTCAAGGCTGCATGGGCACATAAATGCTCCTGTGAATTTAAGGAGAGAGTCTGAGGGGCACCAACTGCAGTAAGAGCAGATGTTTGAGCAGTTTATTCAGTATGTTCCACTTCAGTTTATTGACTTACTCCTCCGTAGGCTGGTCTGTGATGGCTGAAGCCTGGCTGAGATTGGTTTTGTGACACCATTACTGCTTTTAGAGAGTAGAATTCACTCAGTAGCAGTGACAGTAGTTGTTTTATTGTGTTTGTCAGACTGAATCAGGACATTTTAACGGCTTCATTTGGACTTCTCTGCATCAGTTGGATAGGACAATGGTTTCTAGTTTCTGAAAGATGGGGTAGAGAGTGGAAAATGCCGTGCAAGAAAGAGGTCACAAGCTGGATCTGAATCCTAATCGCATCAAATGCAACTTTGTCGGTACATGGGCTGCACTGACATTACTGAGAGGCTATCTGTGTCCCTAATACCAGACTTCAAGAGTGTATTAAAGCACGTTAGGCCAACAGGGATCACGCTGGATTGCTGTTCTTGCTCTCATATTCCTCAAAAAAAGTGCCAAACTTGACTCAGGGTTCTGCACATGCCTCAGTTTCCGCACCTGGCATAAATGCTAGGGATGCACTATGTTATTGGTACAATATTGGTATTGATAGATATTGGTCTAAAAAGTTGAATATTGGTTGTTGCTGATGTTTATCTTGTTTGACAATATTTATAGCTCATATATTGAACATATCAGCCATATGTATCCCTTATATCGGCACAAAGTACGATAATGCTGTGCATTATCATTCCTGCATGAGTGCATTTAAAAATCAATATTTTTTTTCATTTTTTAAAAAGAAAATGTTGTTTTTCTTGTTTCACATCTGCTTCTTACACAAATAGACTCACATTAAAAGCATCAAGTCAGTTTTGGTGTTGAAAAGAATTTGTGCTCTGGATGAAAAATAATAGTATCAGCAATAATGAGTTCGAAAATTTCTATAAACATCAAATATCCAATATTGTGCATCCCTAATCATTGATAAGATATTTGTATCAACAGATAAAAGCTTACAAAGTCAAATAATGCTTTTAGCTGATATTTACGGCTGATATATCACCATACCTATCGGCCGTATACATTGATTAGCCATAACATTATGACAACTAACAGGTGAAGTGAATAACACTGATCATCTCTTCATTGTGGCACCTGTTGGTGGATGGGATATATTAGGCAGCAAGTGAACATTTTGTCCTCAAAATGTAATGTTAGACAGAAAAATGGGCCAGCATAGGGATTTGAGTGAATGTGACAAGGGCCAAAGTGTGCTGGCGAGATGATTGGATCAGATTATCTCCAAAACTGCAGCTCTTGTGGGGTGTTCCTGTGAAAAGTGGTGAACCGGTGACAGGGTCATGCATTTGAATCTATTTCATTGTAGCACTTCAGCAGCTCAATGTAGGGCTGGGCAGCACAGTATATAGATTTAATCAATGAATTTGAATGATTTATTTAAGATTTGAACATTAAAATCGAGACATTTACTCTGACTTACCCTTACTCCACCTTTAAGCTGTGGCACTGTTTGAAAATATAAAAAATTAACACTGTTTTCATGATGGCTGCCTCTGTCAGGTTTTGCACAAGCACATTTTTAAACTTATTTTTGTTCATTTAAGTTTTATACTGTGAAAATAGTGCAACTTTGAGTGTTTGGAAGACAAACCTGCTTTAAAGTATAAGAGGTAGATTCATTTTAGTTAAAGTGTATTTTTTGATAACATGTCTAATGCAATTTCAGTCACTACATGTTTTTTTCTTTTGGAGAGAGGAAGAAGAATTATTGTAAATTGAATTTTGTGAGAATATAATCTAGGATTTTGTTTTTAGGCCATAATGCCTAGCCTTAGCTCAACTACAGTAACCTGTAAAATGTGCAGCTGACAATGATTAAACCATGGAGTTCAGGGTCACTCTGGTTGACAAACTGCATCAAGAAGGATTTCTAAATCTCATTTAATTGATTGTTTTATAGCTTATACGTCCAAAAATTGCCTAGAACAACAAAAAAAACAAATGCAGTTTAATGCATTAAAGACCACATTAGCCAACAACATGTCAGTCAGGATATTTTAATCATTCTCATTGTCAGACATTGTTTTGTTGAATCCATTGGTGTATCACACTCTCACCATGTGTTCATTGGTTATTTATTCTTTGACTGATTATGCTGATATATCAATGCACAGTAAATACTAAATCCTCATCACCATCCATCGATACAGCATTATCTCCAAAAGTACAGTGGCACGTCGGCATCACTTTGTCAATACCGGAGCCAGATAAATAATGGAAAGCAGCCAAGAAAAGAAAGCTGGATGATAATATTTCCTCTCCTCTCAGGATTAGATTATCTTTGTGGAAATATTTGAGCTTTCAGGGACAAAAAGAAGTGCCAATGGATGAAGCAGTGCCTCATCCAAACGATGCTGCTGTGAAGTTTTAAACACTTTGAAATGAAGCAGCCCTCTCTGGGTCTTTAACAGCAAACAGAGCCCTGACCTTAGAGCAAGTGTGAAGTTTAACACTTAAACATGAGAAATGTGGCACTTTATTGTGAGGGCAGGACGGTTTGTTTTTCCCCTTTGAGCTAGAATCAGGCTGAGAAAAGACCCAGGCCTGATCAAATGATGATTTATTTTCATTTAAATGTTTGGAGAGTAGTTCTACAATACCTTGATCTTGTTTTAGTTTACTTTTTTGTAAGCTGATAGATGTTCTGATTCTTTCATAAATGGACCTGTAATACGTCTCATATTGATCGCAGTCCCTCCGAGGAAATTGAATCAAGTGCTTTCAGGCCAGACTTCGTGATATCAGCAGATACTGTATTATATCCATCATGATCAAACTTGTGAATTACGTTCTCAGTATTTATGGACCAAGTGTTGCCCAGGAGTGATCCGCTCTTTCTCAGAAGACCTTTCACAGCTCAGTGAGCATGCAACCAAAGCCGTCTGTAAATGTCAGTAAAGACGCATTAAGTACACTGTGAGGAGGAGAAAAATCACAGCTAACTAAAGCTGATGGGAAGAAGGATGAGATACTGCAGATACAGAATCAACAGCAGATCTGTGCTTTTCCAAAGAAAATAATAAACATGTTCCATGTTTTTTTGTGCTGAAACTGGCAGATAAGGACTGAATATCCTCTCCCTCTCTCTCCTCCTATGTCAGCAGTGATACAGAGTTTATATCATGGCATTTTTTATGTAAAGAAATAAAAAATGGTTGCCGCTCTATGACGCTGGCATGTTGATAGCGATTTCTCAATAAATATTAGAGTGCACACAAAAAAATAGTTTTTAATGGCTGAAAGACAATATTTAAGTCCAGAGTCAAAGTATAAAGATCTGACAAAACAAATTTCACCAAATTAGATTAAACTAGAAATTCTTACAGAGCATAAAGCTCTGCTGAGGCATTAGGGCTGGGTACTTCCACCAACCTCACAATACATATCCCAACACTGAAGCCACAAGACGATCGGCGTACATTGTGGACATTGATGAGGCCTTTAACATAATTTCAATTTCAGGTCCTCAGAGACAGTAGAAGTAGTTTTGAATTCTGAAGGTGTGCTGAATCATGTAATTTGGCTATTACTGCCATCTTTTGAACTCACCATTGATAACTAGGGATGCAGTAAATTAGATTTTGCTGATATCCAATATGCTGATATTTCCAAACTCGTTATTGGCAATATCAATACTGATGTTGTTTTTTGTCAAGAGCATAAAGCTGCCATTTAACTAAAATTGACCTGTTCCTTTCAAAGTAGTTTTTAGATAGAAATATATGTGAAATAAGCAAAACATTTTTTTCTTTCATAAATTATAAAAGTTGACACTCAATAATGATGAGATAGACCATAGAGTTACATTTGTACAATGGTACAACATTTTATTACTACGAACATCACCTCTGCCAGCATCACCTGCAAATGGCTAAACAGCACCATTGTGTGGAATTAAAGAGTAGCTGATTTTTATTTCTAGAGAACCAGGAGCTTTATTAAATGTTAAAATTGAAAACATTAAAAAGTATCGAAACTTGGCAGATGTGAATGGATGTACTATCTCCACATTAAATATTGGAATTCTATGATGTATCAGTTTTCCCCAGCCCTACAATCTGGACAGGATGCAACAGTTTCCCCACATTTTTGTTTTGTAATTTAAAACAATAAATTGTCCAGCATTGGAAGTTTTTGACTCATATTGTTAATCTTTAGTTAATAATTAAAATAAAATGCTAATTCCCCTTTACCTTTCAAAACAAAATATATTGTGGTGTAAGGGAATGTTAATGGTTGTGGATTTTTTGAGATTCATGCAGTCTTTTTAGTGAGATTTAGGCCTAGCCTTGATTTTTTCAAATCACACGAAGAAATGGCCAAAGCTACAGGAAACATTCAGCATTATTTCAATGCTTCAAAAACTATATAGATTTGAATAATATAGTCTGTACCCTTTATCTCATATTAAAAAGTTAGCTTGATGTATCTTAAAAGCTTGATCTGTGGCCCAGCCCTAGTGTCTTGTGTATTGGAGTGGTTTTTGGAGGTAGGTCTTTCACACATCCTTTAAAAGGGGTTGCTGTGTGAACACAAGCCCCCTGCTAGATATCCTGAGGGGGCGTGAGGGGTGTGCTGGGACGGGGAGCGTATAAAGGAGGAGGGGAAGCAGCTCATTAATTCCTTCCAGCAGTGAAAGGAAAGGGTTGGTCAGCGAAACTGGAAGGGGCCCTCCACAGCTATGAAATGAGTCACACCAGTTCAACTTTCAGGAGGGCTCCTGCAATAAGTGTGGGCTCGGATAACTTCCTGATGTTGCAGGGAGCCTGGTTATCCCAGGGCTAGACTTTTCCTTTCCAGTAATGTGAGCGTGATCTTGTTGTATCAGCAGGTTAGAGATTATCCCCCTCTCTCTCGTTCTCTTTCGCTCCGTCCGCTCTGTGTCTTTTTTTGGTTTAATTTCTAGGCCAAGTGCATCAAGAAAATTAGATTTTCTGCCACTGGGTTGCAGCAGCACCAGCCTTGAAAGTCATCTGATGTTTGCCCGGCTACAGGGATCCCCCTCGGAGGTCCTGCCTGATGTCACATGTGATGTCACAGCCGAGGTGACGCAGGCAGGCAGGCAGGCAGAGGCAGGCAGGAGGAAGCAGGCTGGTGGATGTAGCCAGCCAGAAACGTGTTAAGGCTACTGACATCTGCCAGTGAGTGAGGAAGCAGGGCGGGGAGTCTGAGGGCTGAAATCAAACACATATTTAGCATCCATGTTGTTGTGACGTAGCCGCTGGATGTGCATGTGCTGGGCAGATGGTGGAGCTGCCTGCTTTGTTGTTATTATGTGTCAGTTTTTATGTGAGTGCCATGATTAAGACCCTAATATAACCCAGACTATTTATATCAGATCAGATCATGAGTCATAACAACACTTTAGTTGGATTTTGTGTGAGAATATTTTCTTTTGTATTCTTGTTCACAGCCAAATGTATTCTTCCCATTGGTTTTTTTTAAAGAAAAAATATGAAAGAGTGAAACGGATCGTATCAGCGTATGCACACGCTTCATTTGGTGCACCTTGTTAGTACCAGCTTGGACCCCACAGATTCAAAGAGGTGATTGGAAATCCATGTTGACATAAAAGCATCATGCTGCTGCTGCAGATTTTTAGGCTGAACACAGATGATGCTAATCTCCTGTTCCACCACATCCAAAAGGTGCTATTTGAGATCGAGATCAGGAGAGTGTGGAGGTCACAGTCAGTTATAGACGATTTGATATTTGTGACATGGCGAGATACCCTGTTGGAAGTAGGCGTCAGAAGATGCATATGCTGTAGTCACAAAGGTATGGACATGGCCAATAGCAATACTCAGGTAGGATATGGCATTTAGATGATACTCATTTAGTACTAAGGGTCCAGAAGGGTGCCAGGAAAATATGCCTCTACCTACCATCTGAATTTGGCAGCAGAATTTGAGACTGATCAAACTAGACAACATTTTTCAAACCTTAATTGTTGAATTTTGTAAGTCATTGTGACTTGGAGCCTTAGTTTCTGGTTTCTACAGGACAGGAGTGCCACCAGGTGTGGTCTTCTGATGCTGAAGCCCATCTGCTTCAAGATTTCAGGTGCTATGTGTGAAGAAATTATCTTTCGTTATCTTTGCTGTCAGGCACAAACCTCCTATCTCCATATTTTATTATTTTTATTTTCTTCGTAAAACAGTGCTATCTGTCATTTTCCATGTTGATGAGGGGGTTTTATACATTTAAATCCAAATTAAAGTACAAATAAATAATTTGTAATCATTCCAATGCAATTTTTATTCATTCAGTAGCAGAGCAATTTTTTCAGATGAGAGGTTTGTGCCTGACAGCGTCAATATCTTGGTTCTATTGAGTAATTATTTGAGTTACTTCTGCCTTTTTATCATGTCAAACCACTCCATTCTCCATTGACCTCTTGCATGAATGAGACATTTTCACCCAGAGAGCTGACACTTATTGGATAATTTCTCTTTTCGCACCACTCTCTGTAAGCCCTTAAGATGATTGTGTGTGAAAATCACAGCAGATAAGCAGTTTCTGAAATATCCATACCAGTGCAGTCTGACGCCAACAACCATGCCTTGATCAGTGTCTCAAAACTCACCTTTCCTCTTCATTTTGTTGCTCAGTCTGGACTTCAGCAGGTTGTCTTTAACATATCTACGTGCCTTTATGTACTGATTTGCTCCTATGTGATTGGCTGAAAAGCTGTTTGCATCAACAAGCAGTTAAATGGGTGTATTTTATAGTGGCAGAGTACATGCTTAATCTTGAAAAAAAGTGATAATCTCATTTATTTTGATTGATATTGAAATCGTAGCTATCAAGTGTGATTACTCATTTTCAATATCCATGCATTACTGTAAAATAACTTAACAACTTATTTACCTAAAAGCAGCCACATAATTGTCCTGTTGTCTATTTTAAGAATATCATATATTTTTTTTACATAGAAGACTTCAAGTTGCCACAAGCTCAGCTTAACCATCCTGAATTATATAGCTGTATGTCATTATGTGATGTTTGCCATACCTGTACAGCTATGATTAAAACAGCCCATATTTCTCCTTAACTTTAATTTTTGATCACCACTAGGGTACGTTCGAAGTCACTATTGTAAAGAAAGTGTCATATACAGAGGGCCCCTGATCCACCTGGATTCTCTCTCTGTCTGAGATGCTCTGTTTGAGCTCCTGCCCCTTAAAGACTCCCTAGCCCATGTGGAAACAGTCCAATCTGATCTGGTCATAATTGGTCAGTTCAGCTCTCCATGGCGCCATGTTGTAAACAACTCTGTATTCATTGTACAATCTCTGCCCTGCACTAGGCTCACCATCCCAGCGGAGGGCTTAGACCGATGACAAAATCTGTTTGGTGGTACCGGGGTGACAAGTCTTGTCAAGTGGGCAGTAGTGCCAAAAAGAGGGGGAGAGGGAGATTTCCTGTATTGTGGACTTTTTGTCTTGTGTGTAGAAATACTGTCATGCAAAGGGGACATATTAAACACACCGAAGGGCACGAAAAACAGGATAAAGCCTGATGGTTATGGGAGTTTGCTATAACAAACAAGCTGATTTTAAATGTCTGTGTTATTGATCTTCGGGCAAAAAATGCATGCAAAGAAAAACGGGCAGAGCTGATCAACTTCATACAACCTCTCTTCAGATTTAGCAAACTATCCCTTTAACAGGCAGTTTTTTGAGCTGTGTAGCGGAGATTCACAGCTTGATTTTGAGATGCACAACTCTTCATTTGTTCAAAAAACAGACTGAATCAAAAGTCATTACCTGACTCCTGCTAGGACAAAATGAAATTACATCGTTTAATTTTGCAATAATGATACAGAAGCAATAATTCATGTGGAAGCAGAGTTTTTATGTCTGACATCCCTCAATATTTACACAGTACCTGTGTTTGCAGCCTGTCCTCCCTGATTCTAAAATAACACCCCCTCCCCTCTCCTCAGCTGTCATGCAGGCTAACCCTGCTGTCAGCACCAAATTGACACAGAGTCAACTCCATTTCAGAGTGCAGGTGGAACGTTTAACATGCAAAATCAGGGCCTTTATGAACTGTAAAATGGAGTGTCATCTGTCATTCAGCTGCAGCAAATGCTTGATTGTCAGCTGACAAAACAAATAGCAACATCTGCCTACAGGGCAAAAGCTGTGGTGGCTTTCCTGGTTGACAAATAATAGCCGTCAGGGACAGTTAGATTCACAATATGATTTTATTCTGTTTAAGCCTATTTTATGTAAGCCTGCCTGCCTAATCAGTTCTCTGCACTATTAATGTTGCATGACTTGTTTTTGTTGGTATCATCCATGTGGCAGTGGTTTCTGTACATGCTGCTTTTTCTGCTTGTTAAGAAGCGAGGCACAAGGCAAATGTAGCTGCTGCACCATCTTTGGATGATTTTTGTGTTTATTGAAATGTAGGTGATCTGGTGCAGAGAGTTTTTAGGCATAATGGTGTCGAGAGAGAACTGAAAATGTTTTTAATGCTTTAGCTATAAGTGCCAGTTAAGGTGTTGGTGCTTACTCAACCCCTAAAATCAGACAGGGCCTTTCTTTGCAAAGTTTATAGTTCTCCATGTGCATGCACGAGTTCCTCCAGCTACCAAAAAAAAAATGCTTGTGTGATTAATTGATGTGACTCCACAGGGATATATGGTGTAGATACTGGATGGATTGACCGACTGGCTGATTGTCTGCTGCTAATAAGTGTTTACAGGCTGAAATACTATGCAAATCTTGATTTTTTTTTTTTTTTAAATGATTAACAGATTTATTTATTTAATTTATTTATTTGGATCCCCATTAGCTACTTCCAAAGCAGCAGCTACTCTTCCTGGGGTCCACACATTAAAACACAATCCACACAATACATCACTGACATTCAAAATGCTGTGAAAGTTGAAACTGAAAGTAAAAAGGCAATTAAAACAGCAACCACCAGACAGTCAAAGTGATAGTCTCTTAGATGCCCAAAGATCAAGGTGATTGTACATCAATTAATCAATTATAATTTGAAACAATTCTATAAATTAATGATTTCACCTAATTCTGTGTATTTTGACAGAACTACAGTTTAAATCTTTCTGAAAGATAATTACAAGCTTGTGCTTGTCGCTTTAATGTTGTACAACGTACAGACTGTTAAGATAATCTTGATGACATTAGATATTTCTTCAAACTCTTTTTGAAATAATTGTTGGTTAATCTTGTGATCTCTGATGGAAGACTTTCATACTTCTGTACAAAACTGTGTCTTGTCCTGAATTGGTATAGTGAATGGTAGTTTAAATAACCTCTGGAACAGTGTTAATTTTGACAGCACTTTTTAATTTAGTTTTAGTTGTAGTCTTTTTCCTAAAATATCTATTAGATTTAGTCAGAAGTTAGTCATCTTAATTGTTTTAATTTTAGTCTAGTTTTAGTTGATGGAAATTTACAACATTTTAGTCGACGAAAATATGAAGTGTAAAGTGTAAGGCATTTTTTATGTTTCCTTGAATTTCTGAAGTCATGTTTTACACTTGGATAAAATGAAACATCTAATAACCCTTTACTGAATGCTAGTAAAGTTTGAATGAATAAATTAACAGAAACAGATTTAACTTTTGTGTGAAATGCAGGCACCTTTATTTAGGCTACCTGGCAGAGCATCTCAGTTACAATACCAGAACTGACAACAAACAGTGAACCTGCTCTACATGAATATATCAATTCATAAATAGAGGAGCTCTGATTCGGTCACTCCCCAACTTAACCCTCCACTACCAAGCTAAGGCAGCTGTGATTGGATGTCCCTCTTAACTCATCCAACCTTTCCACACAAGCAGAGTAGCTGTGATTGCATATATTCCTAACGTGTCCCTACTTTCTACATGATGAAATGAGGTCTGATTGGATTAAGTCCCTGTCAAACATTTTCATCTCGTTTTTATTTGTTGACGAAAATTTTAGTTAATTTAGTTTTAGTTTTTGTCCATGTGCGCTTGTTTTTATTAGTTACTGTCTAGTCAGCCAAAAAGTTGACATTTATAGGTTCTCAGTGGCAACATTGTCAAACACATGGCAATCTTGAGATTCAATGCCATGCTGCATCGATGAATGTTCCTTAAAGTCGCTGGTGTTTCTGCCCAGTAAATGTCTTACCATCAAAAATTAAGCCACAAATTTGACCATTTATGCCCCCATCTGCCATAATTATGTTTCTGACCTCTGTATTATTACATCTGCTGACTGCGTCTGGTGACTGCATTAAGTCCTTGATTTACAAGGCATCCAGAACAAAGTCAAAGGAACTGATGAGGGGTCCGTTAAGCAAAAGGATTATTGATGTTGATTCATGAAGAAAGTTGTTGTCAGTTCTCAACTAGAATTGGTTTTTCAATTAACACACCTAGTTATGAGTGTGTGTTTAAATGGTTGTCTGTCTCTACATGCTGACCATGTGATTGACTGGTGGCCAGTCCAGGGTGTACCAACCTCTGTCAGCTGGGGTTTGCTCCTGTCACCTGCGACCCTGATAGGGAAAATGGATGGATGGATAGTTGAGAGTTTGACTTAACCAGCCTGGACTGACTTCCTCGCTACTGCACTGGTGAAATTAGACAGTTGGAGACGGTGCATGAAAGACAGTGCCAGCAGTGGTTTCTTCTCTGGCTGCTGGTTAAGAAAAACTTCAAATAAAGAAACTACATTTTGACAAGAATGTGTGATGCATGATATTACCAATAGTGATATTGGTAATGGCAGATGTTGGCCTAAATTGTTAAGTATCAGTCTTGGATGATATTTACATTTTTGCAGATATTTACAGCTGAAATATCGGCCATATGTATTGGCCATATATTTGGCAGTAATATTGACAAAATACACAACTGTGTGATACTTCACCTTATTATTACTGCATGGTAGGGCTGGGCGATATTACCTAATCTCAGTATCATGATTAATTGAAGCTCTTTCCTCGATTACAATAACGATTATTTTATGCCATGCTGGAACAAATTGGTGGTGGTACTGACAGTCGTTGAAATGGTCTTCCTATTTACACTTAACTGTTTTCTGCTCATGCCCTCTGCACAGAATCCAAAATGTGCCCTAACAACGGAGACGGCATTTTTCTTGGCTACAAGGTCCTCTGATAGATTGGCGCTTGTCTCCTCCATGTTGGCAGCGCGTCCTTTGCTCTTGGCAAAAGTGAACGCAGACTGTATGGAGGGGGCGCGGTCACGTGACTTACACAGGGAAAATAATCAAAATAATCGACATGAATGAAATTACTTCGATTAGAGGGTCTAAATGTCGGTTTCGATTATTTTTCGATTAATTGCCCAGCCCAACTGCATGGGTACATTAAGAAATCAAGAGTTTCATGTTTTTTTAGAGTTAAATGTTGTTTTTCTTGGTTTGCATCTGTTCCTTACACCAATAAGTAATTTTCATAAAGTAAAGACTTAACTCTAGTAAAGAAGTTTCTGTATCAGTATAGGCAATACAGTATCGTCTAAATATTGGAATATTGGATATCGGCAAAAATCCAATATCATGCGTCTTTTAAGTTGATATTTTTGATCCTGAACTTCATTTGATTACTCAAGCAACAATATGTGGCAGTGTATATCAATGATACATTATTATTACTAGCTAAGATCTGTTATATGCACAAACATGTTGCTGCAAAAAAGGCCTTTTGTGGTATAAACTGCTCCTCTGTGGCAGCAGTTTGGATGCTCGGGGAATATTTCACCTCTGAAACCAAGTATCCGTATCAGTCTAGAAATATATTTTATCAGTTCAGCTCTTGAGTGTTCAGTCGTTTTAATAAAACGGTTTTATTTTAGATCTTAATCCATCCTAATAGAGTGAATTCTTCTGTATTTAGTCTTTGTACAGTATGTTAATGTCAGCATATACCTTCCCTTTTATGATTCTGTGCGAGAGGCATGCAGAGTCCATCTGATTAGCAGCGAGCCAGAGCGTGCTAACCCTTTGATCACTGTGTTTCTGGCTGATAAACCATGCCACTGTCATCTCTAGCAAGCCCCAGAACCTTGACAGACACTAATTACCATGAAGCTAGTTTGGCGTACTCAGAAACACAGCATGGGCTGGAAATAGTTCAGTGCAGGTGAAACCTACTGTGTTACAGAACAGAGCCTCTGTGGATTAGCGTGCCTAATAACCTCTCCTTTATGTTTTTTTCCTCCTCTCTTATGAAATGATAATCGTCAAATGTTGGCATGAGCTGTGTTGTTTTGGAGCGAGTGGCCTGAATCTTCCTCCTGTGTTTGATGCTTTCAGATGAAGGAAATCTCATGACGTCAAATCGCTACATGTCAGCTGAGCTAAGCTAAGCCTGCTATACAATAGAAAATGAATCCACTGATATAATTACCCTCACACTATCAGCGTGTTGCTGCACAGCTCTGCTTTCTCTGTTAATGAGCTATCAGCTGCACTGTTGTTGTGCGTAAGCCAGTTGTTATCGAACCTTTTTCTCCCCGGATGAAACACTGATACTGCGTAAGACAAACGCTCAGCTGGACTTTTTCTTGACAGGCTGAAATGAATCAGAACCAGACCGGTCTGTTTCAGGCTGTGATGTGTTGGAATATGGTGGAATAAAAACACCCCCAACCCCAGCCACCCTCCACCCCCACCTCATCCTGCCTTTGATTTCGCTGCCAATGCAGTCTGACTGTAATAAGTTTTGGACTGAGGCAATGCAGCGGGAATATCTTTGCAGCCCACATGCTATTGTCTGCGAGCTGCCATTCACAAAAGCAAAACAACTGTTGCCATGGGATATACTCAACAAAATAATGCGGGTGGGTGTTTTTTTTTTGGCTAAACCTTTCCACATGAGCTAATTGACTCACAATGCACGGGCCCAGCCTGTTGTTACTCTAACAGGAGGGTGTGAATGCTGAGAGCACATGGATGTTCACATGATGGCTTAGAAAGGGGATTTCTTTTCAAGTTTAATTTTCAGTTGTGGGGGTAAATCATAGTGAAGGCTGACTTTTGTTTGGATCAACGTGGCTGTAAAAAAAGAGGCTTTGGCTGATCTTTTAATTGAGTCTCATATTTGACATGAAAGTTGATCTGAGGTCTGTGTAGGAGTTGCAGACCTGCCCAAATGAACCAAACTTTCCTAAAGCAAACCGTAATTAATTTGGTCTGGACCAACTCTAGTAAGTGTGAAAGCACCCTTACAGAATTTCTCGTATCATGACAACCCAAGCCAATCACATTTGGTTGAAAATACAGCATTTTAAGTATTTTAAAAAGTGCCATCATAGTATGGAAATTTCAAACTTGAAAACTCTGAACCTAACATTTACAAAACTGAAGGTTGGCCCTTAACAGGGATTTTAAATATAGTGAGGGATACTTAATTTTACCATAATTGTGACAAAAACAACCACATATCACACAAGAAAAAGAAAAGAAAGAAAAAAGATATAGATCAGTATTCCTCAATCACATGCACAAAGCAGACTTCTTTCTGTGGGGACATTTAGGTCACACTCCCTACATGCACTATTAAGGACACATTTTTGAGCTCATGGATGACATAAAGTGAAGTTGAAATTGATTTTTCATTAAAAGAATTAAAAATTATCAAAGGTCTCCTTACAAATAATCTGTTTTTAATTTTTTTTTTATTATTTTACATGGTTGTCTGCACATAAAAAAACATAATGTTTATATTTATGTTTGGATATCATACAGTTAGTTTCAGTTATCCCGAAATTTTAGATAATTCCCATGAATTCCCATAATTCCTATAATTTCTGTTAAAAGTTTCCTATTTGGAATATTTCCAAAATTCCCCGTCTTAACTTCCCATGGAAAGTTTCCAGAAATTTACTGGAAATATTCAGCCCCTTTGCAACCTGCATCAAAGTTCAAGCTATGTTTCTTGACATACACCTGATGCTAATGTTAGATTATTGTAACAATTAGCCTGGCCCATTTTTTGATAAATCCAGAAGCAATGCAGCAGTTAAGTCATGGATGGAGAACAGAAATGGATAAAGATAAGCACCTTTTATTTGGCAACACCAGTTTCTAATCAAAGGGTGGTAATTGACTAGATTTTATGAATACCAATGCCGTTGATGATTCTGTGATTCTTATTCTGTGATTGGAATCACAAGTGGTCCCACAATACGATATTATAACGATACTCGAGTTCTGAGAAAATTTTATTGCCATTCTTAATATTTTACAATATACAAAGAATGCAATACTTAACATCATGATATGTTGAGATTTTAAACTTTTTGTCATGTGCATTAATATCCAAAAAGCAGAAAAAAGACCAAATTCTATCAAATTTAATAAGACACACGTCTTAGTATATTCATGTCACTTCAGTTTTATTAAAAACAGAAGTAAAACTCACAGCCTCCCTTTGAATCCACTACTCTGAGGAGCTTTAGTGCTGCTACGTCAGTGAAAAAATGCAGAGATGGAGGCACATACTTGGGCTCCAGCCAGCATGTAACTAAAGGCCTTGTCTTCCTCAATTAGGCCTTCAGTCTATGCACTTAAACCTCCTAAAAGATGGAGCTGTTTTCTCAGATCACTGAGAACTGGGAGGAAGCTTTGACAAGCTAGGCATGTCAAGTGCTGGCTGGTTTGTTAGCAACATAAGCTTTACTGCCGTTGCTTTTGCTGTCCCTGGGTGGTGCAGACTGAAACGAGCCGTATCCTTACCTCTGTTTTACTTTTATGCATCACACATTACAAACCCCATGTTATGTCCATCTCTTATGTCCCTTTTAAAGTTCAAAAGAAGTCCTTACAATGGATTTAAATGCCAATCGTGCTCTCCTTTGTCTCGCTCTCTCCTGCGCAGCCATTTTTATTTACTAATAGCTAATTCTCCAGCACAGTAAACTTCGCCCATCTGACCTGGCTCACCACCACCACCGTGTGGACTTAATAAGTAATTAATTCTTTTTATTTCAAACAAAAGCAATATCAATTTTGGAAATGAATAAATTAAAAAACTATAGACTGACAGAATTAATAGAATATAGATAGAATGCCAAATTTCACAATGGTGTATCGATTCTTTCCCCATCTCTACTAAATACCTTAATGAGTCCGGCTGATTTTTTTGTATGGACAAAATTTGGCCCGTGGTGGTTTTCTGTACCAACAAGTCAAATATGTATTTGGTTTTTTTTATTTTCATGCCTGATTTGGCACAAGATGCTTGCGGCTAGTGGAAAAATAGGAAAGCGTCCTAATCTTAAGGCTTTCACAGGAGACGTGTGGCTCACGCTTGTGGTAAGAAAACTCTGACTTAACAGCATGCTCACTAGAACGAAAACATGCATACACTGCTGCCTTCATGCCAGTAAAAAACATCCATATATGTGAGATCTACAGACAGCATAAGGACAACAAAATGTTACGACCAGAAAAATACAGTGCACTCTGTGTGCTCCTGATTTATGACTTGGATCATCCATATTTAGGGATTGCTGTTTCATCATATTGGCCTTAAACTATAGTTTCATGCCTCCAGAGCCTGGTGGGATTCCTCTGATGGATGGTGTGAGTCCAGAGGGCAGATAGCTTCACAGATAATGGGCCCACACTCTCAGCTGCTGAGTTGAAGCCTACCTGAGGTGGAGGTCAGTGCTGGTAAAATACAGCCTCAGGTTGTTTTTGCTGTTTGTTCCTCTGACCCGGGCCTTATAGCAGGCCTCCAGCTCCTCTCCTCAAGACAAACAGGAGCCTGCAGAGACCCTGATTGGAAACATTTGCGACACCGTCGGCTCTCCTCTGTCCTCACAACAGCGCACTTCCTCAGGAAGAGAGACGGCCCCTCCGCTGGACACAGTGATGTCACATAGATAAACAATCGGTGGACGGCTTGTTGCCTTCTGAATGTGATGTGCTGTCATCCCAAAGAAACTCCTTGTGCGTGCTCAGCCCTTAACAGATGCAGGCCAGAGACAAGCCAAGTACACTCCCACTCGGGTCACTTGTTACAGATCCAAGGAGACTGGGAACAATGTGCTGGAGAGGTGCGGCTCTTGTGGAATATTTTGGGAAGCAGGCTAATCGTCTTTCTGGTTCCAGGCTTGAGATTTCTTTTGTTGTGGTGCATTTGAGCTGGGGCCTGTTAAATCCAGATTTGTTTCTGTCTGTAGTTCTTTACTTTCAGATGTTCTATTTTAATACAACCCTGCATTCTCTTCTGCACACCATAAATCACTGGTACCTGATTCATTTTGACCAAAGTACAGGAATTCTGTTTTTCTTCTTTTAACTAGAGCTGGAAGGAATGGGCCGAAAAACACATATGTATACTTCAAAGGCAGGTGGCTCACAATGTGATATTTATTTTGTAAATTAGTTACAGAAATATAGTCAGCTCCAAGGCAAATCCACATCAGCTACATTCCAAATGGCAAACACCTGTATTCTGACTGCTAGCTTTGCAATGCTAACGTGCTAATGAAAGATGGTGCACAAAAGAAGATAGACTTTGTTCACGGAAAAACTATACATTAAAAAAATTGATCATGTGCCTCAAGTGCAAAAACAAATTAAAACGCAAAATATGTCACTAAATTAAGAGAAATAAAAACATGAAAATAGCCACATAAAATACGGAAACACAATAACAATTAAGAGAACACAACAACTAAGTCTGTGTGGAGTTTGCATGTTCTCCATGTGCATACATGGATTGTCTTTTGGTACTCCAGTTTCCTCCCACAGACTGTAATAACACCTGTTATTAATTTATGACTTTAAATCAGGTGTGTCAAGAGCCACATACAATACAAGAATAACACATTATACCTCAACTAAAGTGTCTTAAAGTTCAGGATTTTGAGGCGGTCATTGAAATGTCAGGAGGCCCTGATCGGCTCCTGTGACCGTTAAATTGGCCTCTTGTCAGGTTTAGAAACACTTTTGTGCAGCAGAAAGGAGACGCTGACAAATCATCTCCACGTCCAGACAAAAAACAAGAGCAAACTGCGTGAAGTAGTCAAACACTGTAGGAGGTGTTGGTTCTTCCGGATTGTTAAATATGAGCTAAGTATGCTTTGTAAATCAGAGCATGTGATGCAGAGCACATAGTGAAGACAACAACAGTGATTCATGATGTTTGGAACCATAATCTATTCATCTTTAGCCATCAGTCTAGCAAAAGCTTCAGATAATAGTGTGGGCTGTGCTCATCTGCAAAATTTAGAGTAATATTTAGGCCGATCAGAAATAGCCTAAGGGCCCCCAGGCAATAGTTTGGACACCTATGCTTTAAAGTGCCCTTATTTGTGTGTTAAGTGTATGTGTGAATGGTTGTTTGTCTCTCTACATGAGCTGTGTGATTGAATGTCAGCCAGTCCAGGGTGTACTGCGTCTTGCCACAATGTCATCCGGGATAGGCTCCAGGCTTGATAAAATACTGGTGTTCAGGTGTTGTAAGATGAGAATCATGGGGCCTCCTGGCAACATTGTTAATCATGTCACTTGTAAGGTTGGGTGTTATTTGGGCTCTCTTCAGGATGCTACTGAAAAAAACATCGATATTAGCCGATATCATCCCTTCCTACAAACATCAAGCATTGGCAAATTAATGTGGAGTGAACAGATACCAGTTTAATATGTTAAACTATTGTGTCATACCAATTTAATGCTGACATCTGGCAGGGTATACTCTTTTATAGGGCAGTAAAATGACCTGTTGGATATACTCTGGTCTGTTTTCTGATCAAATAGGAGATACATATTGGCATTGTGGGAGAACTACACTGAAAGAGGTAGTTATGAAAGACTTGATATTGTCCTTGGCTAAGATTACTATTTCACACATCGGTATCAGCATCGGCCCTGATTTTTAAAATCTGAGCACCACTGTTTTGAATCAGTGCCAGTGTCTAAATGACTCCAGAACCAATTCATTCAGGGTAAAAAATGAGCAATTAGCATGTTTATTTTTGTTTTGTCACAAGTGATCACACACTGACTTTCGGGCTAACGTAGAAGGAAATGTCAAGTTGTGGTGAACTATATTAGGCCACTTGGAATGGAGTTAACGACAGTTGGGCGATGCTGATGTTCTTGCAAAAATTTTATGTAAGCTGAAAAATGTCCTACATTTGATCCATTGTGCCTTTAAACACCGGAGTTACCCTCGCTACTCTCAGTTACAGGCCTGCCCGCCCTTACAGTAGCTCAACTTGTATCAGCTTTACCTCCTCAGGACTGGACTCCTGTTGAAATACTTGAGACGCCCCTTTGGAGGCAGCCATCTTTCAACCTTGGCATACACATCAGCTTTATATGGCATTTGTTGAGTGTTGTCACAATATGTTTGTAAAACATTACGCAGTGCCAAGCCATGCTAGGCCAAAGTTCCCCATAGTTGAGTGTGCTACCAGTGCATTACATCTTCATTGGAAAATGTTTAAATCCATATTTTCATAAAAATATTGATGATTGCTCAACGTTGGTCAGTGTCACCGATATGTTAATGTGTGAATGAATCTTTAGGATTGTCAGTGTTGGCGGCAGTGCAGTTAAGTCAAAGTCTGGCTGAATTTCTCTTGTCTGATTAGCTTTTTAGTGGTTTTGAATGCAAACAACCTTTTTTCCCTAAGCATTCATCATTTTGAATCAATAAATCCAAATGAGTAGAAACAATATTGTTTTTTTCCTATATACGATGTACCTTAAAACTTGAATACCTAGCCAAGTCTTACATTCCTCTTCATACCATAAATCATTTGTACTAAATCTGTTTCACCTATGAGCATATACTCAAGTATTTTCGTGCTTCTAACCTCAAATATGACTTAGATATTCATAAGCACCTTCTTTAAATAGCCTGTAATCTGTGCCTGCAATCTGGACTATTTACTAACACCCTCTCACGCTGCAGTTTTGTCCACCCTCGGGCCTCATCAAGGTCTGTGTCCTGCACTGTCTGCTTCCAGTGCTGTCCCTCTGCTTTCCTTCCTCCCCACCTCTCCACTTCCCCAGCTCCACATCTCCCTACTGTGCCCTCATCTCAGCTGGGCCATGAATAAGGAGCTGACACCAAACTGTCAACCTGCAAACCGTCATGCCCCTGCAGCCTGCCTCGGGTGTAGCCACCAGAAAGAAGGGCACAGGCCCTCCATCACACAGCATAAAAAATTGCTTGTATCTGTTTTTAATTAACACGCAGTGGCCTGGAATAGAGTTCATGTGACCTTAGAAACAATGGTCTTGCAGGTGTCACTGCAGAGCAAATCTAAATGATGTCACACGAAGGGCTGGGAAATGTACCAAGATTTTAGTATATCAATATATAGCATGTAGATTTTAACAAGATATAAAGTAAAAAGTTGTTTTTTATTGTAATGGAGCCTATGGGAATGCCAATTTGAAAAATGCTCAGTATAAAGGTGCTAAATGTTATTATTTTATTACATAAAGGGCGTGTTTACATTATCTGTAACCTGAACTACAGTCTGGTGGTTTTGTGCCTCTGTTAGGGATCCAAGTGCCAAAATTCGAGCTGGTTTTCACATCTGCAGCTTGTTTGCTTTGCTTAGATTCAGTTAAAAAAAAAAAGACAACTACAGATTAGCATATTTCCTTTGGATCGTTTCACATTGACACAACAGTGGGACAAGTCCAGGCAGAGGCTCACAAAAGGCCTGAGCTGCCCTTGAGTCATTACATCACAGCCAGACTACGAGTCGCAGTTTGCATTATGGTGAGGAAGCCAACAGGCTAAGCTAGTCACAAAATGACTCTCTGATTAATAACAGTGGTTAAATGATCTTTTTAAGACTGTACAGGTGTGCATATTAATCGAAGTGTGACTCACCTCATTATATACAGTATATGTGTGAACAAACTCTGTACATGAAGAAGAGGGGCATTTCATGCTCTCTACTTTTCTGCATTGCTGACAGCTTCTCTGCGGACGCTTCAAAAGGTGTTATGGTGTAATAAGTTACCATGCTGTCTGGTGTCCTCTGTGTTCTGTTGAACCTACTGGACACTCAAAACTCTCCAGTTGTTTCTCTCTCCCTGTTTCTCCTCTCTTTGGTCTGGTCTCTGAATGCTGAAATAACTGGAGGAGCTCCAGTGCTAACGTACAGCGATCTTTATTTCCTCCTCTATCTGTGATGTCACCCTTGTTGCCATTCACTCTTGATGCTGATTGGCTGTGGCGCCATGTTTCAGGCAATTTTGTCACAGAAGTTGAATATTTTCAACTTTGGTGAAAGGGGTCAAATTTGTGATGCTCGAGTGACGTTTGTCACAAAATTTGCATCATCCACAACTCTTCATTCTATTCAATTTTAAGTATTTTCATTGTGCGACAAACTGAACTTTGTGCTTGGTGTGAACACAGCTTTAGAGATTTAGGTCCATATTGACATGATAAATTTATGCAGTTGCTGCAGATTTGACTGATGCTCCCTGATGTGAATCTCCTTTTCAACCACATCTCAAAGGTGTTCAATTGGATTGAGATCAAGTTAATGTTAAGACCACAAGAGTACAGCAACTTACTCTCATATTCAAGAACCAGCTAAAAGTGATTTGGGCTTTGCAAAATGGTGCATTATCTTACTAAGAGAAGTCAGTAGAAGATTTATTTCCCATTCTGATGCTCATGTTGAACTTGAGCAGGTTGTCTTGACCATAACTACATGCCTAAATGCATTGATTGGCTGTCATGTGGTTGATTGATAAGGCACCTAATACCTGGTCCAGAGTGTATTTACTGTGCATTGACAACAAGTTCAACCATACCGAGATATGAAGTTTGGTCTGCATTTCCCAGCCCTAGTTACAGTAATAGGTGCTGATAAGGGAAATGTGGAGGCTGCTGTGGGGGCCGTCTGTAGGGAAATGTCAGCCCTCATGTGGTTTCTTTTATATTTAGCTTACGTTGCACCATATGTTATCCATAAACTAAATCATTGCTTTCCCTTTAGACTGAGTCGTGTCATTAAAAATGCAAGAGATCTGAACTTTTTTCCCTCCCCGGCTGCCAAATTCAAGCGCCTGTAACGGCAGCCTTTTTCACACAAGGAGGCATTGTAGCAAATCACAATGTTGTTTGTGTTTAGGCGGATGAAAGCAGAGCATTGTTGCATGCCGGTGCTTGATTCTGAGGTTTTATTTGATATAAAATGGGTAATTCTCTTGCGTAACAGCATTAGCAGTATTTAAACAGTGTTTGTCAATGGAAAGAAGGCATGGATGGGGGTCAGGGTGGGGTACTGAATGAAGGTGGGTCACTTTACAGGAGGAAATCCTCACTTTTACTGATGATGGAGATAATCCTCATTTAGTGATGACACCAGGAGCAATTGCCTCAGATTAAGGATTTAGTGAGATTAGGCTGCATATGGGTGTGCAGTTAAAGCAGGTTAATATGCATATATCATAACAAAAGTGAATTATCATATTAATGGATTTAGCCCCTGACCTAAAGCTTATTTAATTAAGCCTTTTCCTGGTATGAGGGAAGGCAGCATATACGCAGAAAAAGGTAGTGATATCAGTCTGAATTCTGATCTTACAGTCCGATAGGAGCTGCAGGGAAGCCCATTGTGGAGCTTGATTACAAGTGAAGAAGAAAGTTTGTCTGCACAGAAAATGTAACTCAAGGCGTGCCTGTGGTCCAATAATCTGTAATGACAACTGGCTGCAAATGTCACCTTCCTCGATCTGCAGATTTGCTGACATTTGCAGCATTTTAGAGGCACAGAGTGAGTTATTGAACACATACTGGCCTCTTGCCCAGCAGAAGTTCAACTACAGTTCATGAAATAACTGTCAATAATGTGTTTAAGTCAGACCCCTGTGAACAGACTCTTCTGTGATTGTTGCATGCTTAATTTGCAACAGGGTTTTTGAAAAGATAGGGCCTGTGATAAAATTCAAGGACTTGTATTTTCGCCAAGTTTTGTTAGTTTGCTTGCTTGATAACAGGATAGCTCAAAAAGTATTGAACAGGTTTGAATTTAAGGATTTGTTGACATTGCAAGACAGGGCAGATTTCCACATTTTTGCTGATAAACTTAAGAAGTTGTCTTTGAATGAAGTTGTTATTTTAAGGTAGTGTTGGTCATGGCACAAGGAAGAGGAGAACACATTTTGGTGGTGGAATCAGGATGCAGATTGAGGATTTTCTTTTTAAGGATTTGTCAACAGTTCAAGATAGGGCAGTTATTTAACATTTCTTACATTACCTCGCCTGACAGCGTTGGAAATGCCGAGGCAAACGTTTGTGCTCTTGGAGCTCCTCGTCTTTATTGTGTTTTTAACTGAATATAGTCAAAAAGGACTTGCAAATCATTGTATTCTGTATCTTATTTACATGTTACACAGAATCCCAACTTATTGGAATTGTGCTTTGTACATTTTGTAATGTGTTATTGTGTTTTTCCAACCTGGTGGCAGCAGCATGTGAGACTCAAAAGTTTCTTTTACTGACCAAACAGCTGACATTACTGTTCAATATTTTCTGCAGTCTATGCAAAAAATATGTATCAGAAGATGTGTCTGTTTTTCATCATTAAATTAACTCTTTGGTATGAAAGTCGTCCTGATTGGGCTCTTCAGTCTAAAAGTTTTTTGTGCCAGAGGTGAATTCATAGTCATAAGGAATCAGGCCCTTGGTGGCCAACCATGACAATGCACACTTCAATTTTTTATTCATCCTAAATAAAATACTGAATACACACCCAAGACATGATGTAAACTTTCAAATACATCAGGCCATTGGACCTTTAATCAAAAATTCCCATAGCCCAAAAACTGAACTTAAAGGTACCATCATTTATGAAGTGAGAATAATGTCAGATAAAACCATATATGACACAGAGAGACTAATTTGGCCATCAGAGTAATGAATAATCAGTAATCAAGACAGATATAATTCAAGGTTTTCAATCAAACAATTAAAGTGTTACATCTTTTTTCTTTTTTTTCTTTTGTTTTTTTTTTTTTAAGTAGGAATGCCCACAGCACCACTTTGACACAAGGAGCTCTCCATCCATCTTCCATCTCTGCTGCTTGTCTCTCGATGTTACAGGGAGTCTATTTCAGCCGGCATCGGGGAGGTGGCGGGGTAAATCTGGAAATGGTCTCCAACCGATCATAGGGCCACATGGAGAGACGGATGATCATTCATGCTCATACCTAGAGTCCTTAATGAGCATCTTTTTGGTCTTTGGGACATATCTGGAGCACCCGATGGAAAAAAAAAGGCAGGCACTGAAAGACTCAAACTCTACACAGTCCTCTTGTGGTTAGGCACATGCATTGTCCTGCTGGGCCGTTGTGCCACCCACACATAGATCTCCTCTGTGTCTATTTCCTGGCCTTTTTCTGAAAGTTTTCTAGGCGGGATTGGTATTTCTTGGGTACTATCTTTTGCCACATAGCGTTGAAATCCTTTTCAAGTTCCAGTTTTTTGAGAATGGAATCTCCCTGTAGTCTGACTTCTACTTCTGGGCCAATAACCATGAGAGCAATGGTACTGAGGATGTGCTCCTAGCGGGGGACCAGAGTCGGCCCCATAACATCAGTGAGCTTATTAATGTATGGGCTGCACCACATCGCACCTCAGCGCTGGGGTGGCTGAGCCCATTGCTGAAGGCATCAAAGACGACTTCATGGCTGCAGGTTTTCACCATGGCGTTCAGTACAGCATGAACCAGCTGCTGAATGGCGGGTAGTTTTTGCTAGCTAGAGCAGAAGGACTTCACCTGTTGCCTCAACCTCAGTGTCCATTTCACTGTTGAAGTGAGCATATAGCTGAGTGAGGGTCCTTATAGCCTCACAGACAACATCAGAGTAGAGGGCTCCCATCTGTTGTATGAGAGCAACACACACTATCTTGAGTTCAGGGTTAAGGATCTCTGGGTAGTGCTGGACCAAGGCCTGTACATTTCTCAGGTGGAAAATTGTCTCTGTAGGTTCATCCACATCAAGCATGAGATAAAAGAAGTCCTCCAGGACCTCAATATGATTGGCAGAGGTCTTCAGCACCACCTTCTTTTCTTTCTCAGTTTTGCATCTGCTCTCTTTGTCATTTGTTGTTTTCTTGTCCATTTTTAGAATGGCAGGTTTAATAGGGGGGAGAAAACCTTTAGGTTCAGCTCCACCTTTGATTCTGGGGGGAATTTTGGCTGCCTTCAGGGGCCAGTGCTCAGTCTCTGTATTTGACTGATCTGGAGGTCTGAGTTGAGGGACAGAGTTGTTGCTCTCTGTAACCCCATCTGACCCATTAACAGGTTTGATAGGAGGCAGAATTGCCCCAGGTGAGCTCCTCTTTTATTTGCAGGAGGATCTGCTGGAGGCTTTGGGGCCAAATGTGGCGGCTTTGTGGTTGTCTCAGCAAGTTGTGGGAACAAAGATCCTGGGAGGGATTCAATTTCAGGGATGGAGTTAGACACAAAACCCTTCAATTGCTCCATTTCCTTTTGCTCCATCTCTGTATCACACACAGTCTGGTTGTCACTGGATGTGCCTTTCTCACCTTCATGTGCACGATCCAAAAATGGACAGACCGTTTTTGGTCAAACTCCACTTTGTTTTGGTGGAGGACTTGTTGGCAGTTTAGGGACCAAAGGTGACAGCACAGTGGTCCTTCTGGTGTCAACTGGTGGCGGAGATGGAGTGATGTAGTTCTCCCCTTTTCTTCCAACCCTATATCGCTCTATTTCAGTTGAGGTCTGGATGCTGCGGGACACCATTTCCTTTTGGACTTCATTATGACATCTTGAACAGGCAGAGGGCTTGCTTGCCTGATCAGTCCCTTGCTCTGGTGAAAAGGTTGTCCGTGTCCAGGGCTGGAACACAGTACCTTGTTGAGGGCACACACTTCTCCCATTTTTTGCAACTACAATTCTAGCTGAACGGTGCATAGTAATAGTAGTAATGGCCGCTTCATCTGGTGCAAGGAAATTGCCCGACTGGTGATGTTAAGGCACAGGTATGGAACTTCCTGCAAACCTGAGCTTCACAGCCGGACGAGTGCTTCCAACAGGAGACTCTCGGATGAAGCCATCAGGGTTCTCCATTCTGTCAAGGCTACCAGTTACATGACCATCATCACAGTGTGTTTGTGGTTTTTCTGTTTTAGTTTTCCAAAACTTTCTTGAACTGCTGGCGAGTGAAGTGCAACGTGTGCTTTTCTCTGCTGTTCCATAGGTTTGTTGCTATGACAAATTCTTATCTTTTGTCCCTTTGTCTCTGCCTTAATGGATACATCTCTGGATGTATGTATGGGCGAGAGGCAGGGTACACCCTGAACCGGTTGCCAGTTGATTGCGGGGCAACATAGAGAGACAGACAACCATTCACGCTCACACTCATACCTAAGGGCCATTAATGAGCATGTTTTTGGTCTGTGGGAGGAAGCCAGAGTGCCCGGAAAGAACCCACGCATGCACGAGAAGAACATGCAAACGATATATATATATATATATATATATATATATATATATATATATATATATATATATATATATATCGTTTTTATATATATATATATATATGTATAAATAAAATAAAGAGTATGGCTTCAGCCTGTTCTTTTATAAAGTGCCTTGAGATAACACTTGCTATGAACTCTTGCTGTACAGATAAAGATTGATTGATTGATTGAACATGGTGGTTCAACTTAGAAGCAGTTACAGTGTAATACACCTTCTGACCCTGTTTTCAGAATTTTCTTGGATCAAATAATTAGGTCAAGTTGGTCCTCATGACTGTGGTAATACAGTGGTGTAGGAATGAGTCCAAAAAGGCTGAAGTGGGTTAGCATTTAGCACTTCCTTATTCCCAAGCCCGAAACTATAAAGGATATAGAATACTGGTTTCAGATTAGTGCCTAAAATAAGTTTCATGATGAAAATATGCACACGAGATTTTTAATACTTAATGGGAAGTAGGAAACGGCATCTGATATCCCTTTACTGTATCATATTGAAGTTCAAATTCTTGTATTGTGACCATCTTGATCTGATATTCCCAACTTATGAATTTTAAAGCGATGTATGTTTAAAAGGACGGTTACTGATGAACTTCTCACAAGGACTGCAAAATGGCTTCAGGCATCTCTGATTGTTTTTAATAAACAATAATTCATACACTTTATTGCCATTGTCATGAGGACCAACTTGACCAGGTCATTGGATGGAGAGAAAATTCTTAAACAAGAGGTCAAAACAAGACGTTATTTATAGGAAATGTAAAATAAAGCTTCAAATTTTAGTGTCAAGAGTTCTCAAACTCTTAGTGAGTGTTGTCAAAAGGAGAGCTGATGTAAAACAATGGTAAACACGCACCTATCCCAGCTTTTGGGAACATGTTATAGGCATCAAATTGATAATGAGAGAATATTCACAAGAACCATACAGTTTATCAGTTTGAGCTTTAAATATCTTGTCTTTGTAAGGTATTCCATTAAATACTGGTCAACAATAATATGTTAATCATAGTATTCTGTTTATATGTATATTTTGCACAACGTCCCATATTTTTAATGAGGGTTTGTATCTCAAACTCATTTCTTGAACGTGAAAATTAGTCCACAGCACTTCAGTCACCTCCACAGTACCTAGAGCCCAATCCAGTAGAGCACCTTTGGGATGTGGTGGAACTGCAGATTCACAACATGGATGTGCAGCTCACAAATCTGCAGCAACACTGTGATGCTACCATGACAATATGGACCAAACCCTCTGAGGGATGTTTCCAGCACCCTACTGAATCTATGCCACGATGAATTCAGGCAGTTCCGAAGGCAGTACCGTGTTCTGGTAAGGTCTACCTGATAAAGTGGGCAGTGAGTAGAAGGTATTCTTTGTATTACCATATCAGAGAAAATGAGGATATAATCTATACTGTAAAGGTATATAAAGATCTATGATGGTAATTTGTATCTACATCCCTTAGACTGAATGTCCTCTGTTAGAGTTTAGGATGAGAAGGCGAACATCCAAGAGAAAAGTATTTTCAGCACTTTATTTGGGGCCTATAATCTGTGGTGACAAATAGCCACAAATCTGAGCATCTTAGATCCCATTTTGCTGACTTTCACAGCATTTTCTGACACTGTGTGACTTACTGAACACAGCTACTGGCTTCCTGCCCAGCTCAAGTTCAACTACAGTTCATAACAAACTGTCAATAAAAGACTGTGAATCTCTCAGGTCTGCCCGCTCATCTGGAAACAGATGAAGCAACCTGAACCTTATTTTTAGTTCAGGGCTGGCCTCTCTATGTGAGGATTACATGTGAAAATGGAAAGAGTTAACTCAACTAAAGTATTAACTGGGTATGCGCCAAGAGTCAATCCCCCAAAACTAACGGGTTTAAGGTTTTAAATGAAAAAGATAATCTTATTAAAGAGCCAGACATACAAAGAGAGCGCCATTTCACGGTCTTGGATCCTCCTAATCACCTAGTAGGCTATCCCAGGGTTCAGGTACAGGAGAGGGAGGAAAGACAGAGGCCTGTGACGCTGCCCTGTGAGTCACTTTCCATTCATAGATGGGTTTTTACATCTCTATGGGACTATCATGGCTAAACAAATGCTAAGAAGGGAAACAAATGCAAATCTGTTTGCTGCTGAATTCATTTCATCGAGGCTGTGTCAGCCGTCTGTTTCTCAGAAACAGAAAACAAGCTATTTGGCGCTACCATTAAACAATCATAGTGTGATTGGCTTTTAAACTGTCTGAACAGCATTTTATTCTGGCAGCACGGCACTCACTGCTGCTCCTGAATGCCATTTCTTATTAAGGACAAGCCAGGTTGTTGGCAGTCTGTTCCAGAGGAGAGTATTGAATGAGTGGGCTGCAGCAGCATCTGTCCTGTCGACAAGGCAGCAAGCATGGCTCCATCAAGGGCATTACATCATGAGCAGATGCACCCTGGGTATCATCAATACAGCTCCTCTTCAGAGCTTGATACTAAAGTGCTGTTTAACGGACCCCTCTGCAGTTTTTATACATTGTTGTCATTTTTCTTTTTTAAACTTGGTGATCATTTTGGCTACGTTACAGATGACTTATTAGACACACAAGACATGGTGTAAAGGGTCAAGCACACCAGGACATACGACCTTTAACACTGGTGCTTTACAAGGCCAATTTGACCAGAAGAGTGGGATTATGGGCTGGCACGGTGGCACAGCAGGTAGTGCTTGTGCCTCACAGCAAGAAGGTCGCTGGTTTCGAACCCCGTGTCAGTATGGAGCTTCCTGTGCAGAGTTTGCATGTTCTCCCTGTGTTCTCTCCAAGGGTGGGCAAATGGTGGCCCAAGGGCCGAATGCCTTCCTCCTTTCCATAAACCCAACTTTGGCTTTCGAGTCTTTGTGTGGTAACTGTAGTAATAGTGACCTAAGGTCCGTTCATACTGAATGTGACTTGGTGACTGAGATCGCTTTGCTCACCCAAGTCACGTCACGTCACATGTCCATAAATAGCTCATTTTGTCACCATCGTGTGATGTCACGCCTGCTCGGGTTTCACCGTGATCGTATCTTATCATACATTTGCATGTATAGGTTTAGCTGACATTATTCCAACGTTTTCCTTTTCACTTATCTACCAGCAGCTGATGACCCTGCAGCAGCATCATCATCAGCTGCGCCTCGAGTAGGGAGTTCTCTGTGGTCCTGTCTAGGCAGAACTAATGTACTCATTAACTAATGTTCCCACACGGATGTGGATTGTCACTGTATTGTTAGCTGGAATAAAAACTTGTCTGTCACAGGTGTTGTCACACACTCACACAACGCTTATTGGCTGTCATGGCACAGTCACACACGATGTCGCCTGAAAAGTTAAAATTTGGTGACCAAGCAATGCAACCCTGTCACGCGTCCAAAGCGACCCTGTAGCACGACCAAGTCGTCCACATCGCACCCGTTGCATCGCATGAGGGTTGGCTCCGCCCCATCGCAGCTGTACATTGACTTTGCATGGAGAGTGGTCGCCCAGGCTGCCCAAGTCGCGTTCAATGTGAACACACCTTAATGGTAGAGCATTGGAGATGATGAGAAATGAGAAATTGATTGAGTTTGTATGATATTTCACTGTCAGATTAAAACATTAAATGTGCTTAGTATTGAAACAGGGGGCAGTGTGAAGCAAACAAGAAGACATATAAATACAGGTTTTCCTGAATACACGTGGAAATACAAATAAGGGAAACACTATAATCAGATTTTACTGATGTGTGAAAATGTTTTTTTCAATTTATCATGCAGCTTTGTGGTTTATTCTTTTTTGTTTTCCTCTAGTTTCACTTTGGTTTGCCTCCAGCTAATGCTGTGATGTCCCTTGTGACGTAGGCACAGAGTGCTAAGGCAAGGCTAGCCAGTGTTAAACACTTTTTCTTCCCCATCCATTAAGGAAGTCTCTGTGAACTTTTCACCAGGCCTGGTTAAAAAAACACAGTGATGATAAAAATTTGATCGACTGTTCAGACCCTGTTTCAAAAATATTTCCATCTTTGCAGCTTCCAGAAATACTCACAGCATTAGAGCCAGCATGTGTAAATCTATAAAATATAAAAATGGGGATTTACATTATTTTCTCCTGGGATTTAACGCTCAGTTCTTTACATGGCCTGTTTTTTGACCAAAGATAGTGGCACCAAATGCACTTATCTGACTACTACAAAGAACTAAAAAAAACAACCTAAAATGTTTTATTTCTCAACACCAGAGAACCTTTTCTGTACTTTTTTGTCACAGAATATTTAGTCAGTTGAATCAATATTGGCAAACAAATTCAGAGCTTTGCCCAAAGACTCAAAACTCACATAATTTATTTTATTATTGTATTTGAAAGACATTCACGCTTTTCTATGCAAGTGAAATGTGTCAAACAGAGAACATATGCTGTGGACAGCTTCAGCATTGTCTGGAGCCACTTCACATGTGTTTCTGTCACAACTACATAACTCTATAGCCTATGAAAAATTTCTGACAGCTTCTGAGCGAGAGAGGCTAAGTGGCAGCTTGGCTCAGAGCTCCCAAAGACCCAGCGAAGAGTGTTGGAGAGACACTAAATTTTTAATGTGAGACTGTGTAAAACAGTGTTTTCACCAGTTTTAATTACTGGGTCCTCTTGTTTTTGCAGCAGAGAGGACCACAGTGGGTTCTTTGGCTCTTTCTTCCCAACCTGAAAAGAAGCTAAGAAAGCAAACAAAACTTATGTAAGCTGTAGATTGACTTGTAGCGCCTTCAGAGATGCTGCTTGTTAAAGAGGAACATGGATTTTTGACATGCAACTTCTTCATACATTGTTTATAGATTTTTTTAACCTCTTAATGTGATGGGTTTTTTTGTTTGTTTGTTTGTTTGTTTGTTTGTTTGTTTTTTGCAGGGAAGTGTAGCATAGACACTTGCGTAGCAGTCTCCTGGTAGTCGGAGTTACTTTATTTTGCCAATAATCTACTAGCTTGGGGCAGTCCCAGAAAATGTGATTGGATCTCCTACCTGACCTCAGCCCCTCCAGCACTGGTTAGAAGTAGTACCAAATTTGGAGGTGACAACAGGATCTCATCTTAATTTTTCTTTCAAATTCCTTCCATGTGGGGCTAGTTGTTAGTTGTGTCCCTCTTTACATGGACAATTGGACATGGACATGGACATTGACAGGGACAAATCCAATCCTTGTCAGAAATTCTAGTTTTCATCTTGAGTTCCCATTTCTCTTCAATACCTATGCTGTTATTAACTGATTCTTCTTGTATTATTTTATAAATGTGAGATATAATCTTCTTTTCAATTGCTCATTGAATTGTTAATACAAACAGTTCTCTATATTGGATTGTTAGTCACACATTTTGTCTCACTCTTTATGTT
Organism: Cetoscarus ocellatus; assembly: GCA_037902135.1. Classification (NCBI taxonomy): domain Eukaryota; kingdom Metazoa; phylum Chordata; class Actinopteri; order Labriformes; family Labridae; genus Cetoscarus; species Cetoscarus ocellatus. The sequence continues at coordinate 1,644,582 of JBAMNC010000760.1, read as the reverse complement.
TCTGTAAAGTGTACCGTATTTTTAATGGGTTTTTCTTGAACATAAAACCATCTAGAATTGCCCAGCTTGAACATTTTAAAGCATTTTGTGTCTTTTAAAGGAAGGCTGCTAAAAACTGTTACCAAGTACAAAAATGGACAAGGTCCTATAAAAAAATAATGATACCTACATCATAACCACAACCATGGGTACCAGCTCTATCAGGCTACACTTGGAGGAAATTCTCTTAAACAAGATTTAACAGCATGAGATGTTAGACAGCAGTGTGGTAGCAGCTTTGAAGGCAAACTGCCATGTCGAAGCTCCATCATAGCCTAATATTAGCTTCTTCCTGTCTCTGTTTTGGAGTACGTTTAAAATCATGAATGCCTTCTTTATGAGTAGAGATTATTATGCTAAACAAAACATCAATATAAAACAAGTTTGACATTAAGCTTACTATCAGCAGTATTAATAAAAACAGAAATTAAAAAAATCTCAGTCTTTTTGTCGAGCGGACTAGTGCGATGCTAGCTCCCTGAATGGCCTACTTAAACACATCTTCCTGCACCTCTCCATGGCAAAGTAAACACTGAATAGTATTATTGAAAAAAACAAGAAATAAATTCTATGATATATATTTCTTATCACGTTGCTTAGAAGTCAGTATCAACGCTTACCAAAAGGGTTGGCCCAGAGATAGTGCTGCTGGTCTGTAAGAGGTTATTTACAATAAGTAAAACCAAAAAATCAACAAAAATGAAGCATTAAAAAACTGATAATATGTGGTCCTGTGGAAATCAGGATAGATTTTAAGCTTCTGTTAATATCAGGACATGACAGTGAGCTTTTTGCCTGTTTTTTTTTTTATTTTTTTGTTTTTCATATTGATTTTGACTTAAATGTTATTTTATGAATGAGGTGTCCGTTTTGCATTTGAGGCAGGACTTTTATGCTCCCCTTTCATCTCATGCACCTTGGATAAAGCCTCACAGTGCATTATTTGTACTGAATTATTTATTTTCAGTGCATACGCAGGAGGAAGTGTTCACACCGGCACTCTCAGCTTATTAAATAAAGATATGGAGGAAAAATTTGAGTTCTCATTGGTTTATCGAGAATACACAGTAGCTTACTGTGTTTATAGTATATAGGGGTTGAGATTAAAACCCACCTGAAAATTTATAACAATTAGCTCTATCAGCACTGTCTCGCCCTCTCTTTTTCTTTGGCTGTTGGTAACGTGTTTGCTGTTGGGCTAGTGATCAGTTCCCACTACCTGTTTGCATCCAGATTTGGCTAAAAAAAAATTGAATTGATTGCGACTGAGGTCGGGTTAAGTCTGTTCCCCTCACACACTAAGAGATTTTTGTGCGAGCTAGCTACGCCGACTGTCCCTAACCAGTGCAAATGATGCAGACTTTGCCCAACTGGGAATTGTTTGTAAAATCTGGCAAAAAAATCTTGTAGTGTGTCCTTAGCTTAACTGTGATATCATGTGCATACCCTCTACTGGTAGGCATATCAACAAGGACTTGGATCATCAAGGAGTATTTATGAAGGGGATCAGCATCAATTAAAATTAACAGCCCTTATTAAATATTCTGTTTTGATGTAAATACAATATCTTCCCATAGGATCAGAAATGAAGGTGTATTAAAAGTATGCTAACCCTTATCCAAGGCTTGAATTTTTTAGGGGATACAGCTGAAAAAAATGTCCTCTTCCCCTCAGACCAGAACAAGAAAATACTTTTGAGATGAAGAAACGATGTCAGGAGTGAGAGGAGGCGGAGGTGAGCAGAGGAACACAATCCCCCCGTCGCCTCATTCATGCAAAACATGAGCAGGGGTTGGCTGTTAACAGCTACCTTGCAGCCACCGTATGGGAGTCTGAAGGGAGCCCACTGTAAACAGTGACAATTCTGTGCACAACCTGGAGCCCTCCTATACTCATCTCAGTTCAGAGTCATCATGTTCTGGGTGGTTTTTTAGGGGGTTTGTGTACCCTCTGTCCTCTTGGTTCTGGATGGTGTCGTTGATCTTTGAGAGATGGTAAAGGGTTGTTGCTAGGATGACTGGAGAATGGAGGAAGGGGGGGATAGGCTGCTAGGAAGGCGGCTGATCTTGGTTTTGTTGTGACGACTCCAGATTTTGGTTCTGAGGGTCTTTTTTTGTTGTTTTGTCCGCCTAGCTGTCCAAATGGGTTGAGACCCCTTGACAAAAATGGGTCACGGGTTGCAGGGATAATGGTCTTACCGCCACCTTCTTTTCTCCGTCTCTCCTCCTGTCTCCTCATGTCGTCCCTCTCTTTTCTTTCCCTCCCAGTGATGGCCTCAGCTGCGCAGCTGTGCCGGTGATCCTGCCGCTGCACGTCGGGAAGAAGCAGAGACGCTGTGACAACCGACCTACCTTCCTCTCCCGCTTGGCAACAACAACATAAAAAAAGACGAGAAGGGGGGAAAAAAAGGAAAACACACCAGCATAAACAAATGCGACCATGTACAGCGTGGAGGATCTCCTCATCTCTCATGGATACAAGCTGCCCAAGCATACCAACACCCCCTCGTCGACCCCCACCCCAGCCTCCGCATCCTCGTCCCGCCAGGCTCCCCCGTCATCACCGCCGTCCTACAGCAAACACCATGAAATCCTGGAGAACATGTCCGGCCCAAGGACTGTGAACGGATATGAGAGAGGGCCCGGAGCGCCCTTCGGGAATAGTGGGGGACCCAGGCAGCCCCAAGCTTACGTCAGCGGCTGTCCCAACAACAACAACGAACCCAGGGACAGGAGCCAGTCCAGGCGGGAGGGCGAGAACCGGAGCCAAACAGACACCCACTCATTAGGGGAGTCGCTGACCTCGGACAGCGGGTGAGTGTCTGATGAGACTATTCATTCAACCTTTGCATGCCCCAAACCCCTCTGACCCCCTCTTACCCTAACCTGATCAAGACTGTCCTCATCAAACACTGATAAATAGGGATGTAAATCTTTCCTCATTGAATGATTTGATTTGAAATTTGATTTTGAAGGTGACAACCCAAGACTGATCCACGATATTCAATCAAAGCTCTTTTCATCATCAAGGGTGATTATAACAAGATTCACAACAACATGGTGTGTGCTTGACATTGACAGACAGCTCAGAAAAATGATTGTAAGAATTCACAGATGTTTAATAACTAGTTAGTAAATAATGGTTGAATATGATGAAGCTTAATATTTAAAATGGCTTCCATAAGCTGTATTATGAATCTAAAATCTGCCCTTTTTACAACACTGTTTAGACATTAGGTCATTGGTGTACTTGCTGTGAACCACGTGGACACATATTGACCACCATGCATCTCCTGTGCACGTTACATGCCAACTCATACTTTCTGTTGCTCCTTCCCTATGATGCTGGATTGAAAACATTCTAATCAAATAAACAGTGCCAACATTTTGGACGAGACTGTGTTGTTGTTTGCTGCTTGCTCTGTGGTTGCCGTGGTGATGAAAGTTATTGAAACCAACAGGAGTATTCACAAAACTTTTTAATAACATGATTTGATCAAGATTATTAGATATGTCTTAAATTAAAATATAAGCAAGGAAATATTTACTCAACATGCTATACTGTTATCACTGGTTAACATAGCTACGAGTTAAACCAGAACACCAATCAAAAATGGTGGTAGGAACAGATATGAAACAGGTTTTGCATTGAAAATGAATAAAAAGGTGTATATCATGGACATAAGTACAAGGTGATGAACAGCTTGTGATGGTTTATTCATGTTTTTTCGCATTTTCATGTGGATGAAGATATTTTAGAAAGAGAAGGAGGAAAACCGCCTACCTGTAAACACAGCTTAAGAATCGCAATTCTGACGTGAATCAATTTATTCAGACATCTCTATTGATTTACACTAAAATCCTTCATTCAGAGGGGCTCAATGGGGAAGATAAATTAGATTTAATAACCCATCAAAGAGAGGCTGGAACACAGGGATTTTGTGGCACATCTTAAATGGAAGTGCCGAACGCTGCTGCTCAGTCCCTGACGCCATCTCTCTCCCTCTCTGCTGCTCCCGTCTTCCCCCTTGTGTGTAACTTCCTCTCATTTCATCTCTATTCCCCGTTCTCCTCCACTTCCCAATCAAGTCGTGGGCAAAGGAGGAGGGATAATGTGTGCTGGAGTCTTAATCTGCCACATGGGACCTTGGAGTTGTAATCAAAACAGCTTTGGGCAAACCTATGTGTGCACCCCCATTTGAGCATGCCCAGTCGTGCTCATGCAGGTTGCCAGGTTTCTTCTGGTTACCCCCTTCCACAGTACACCCACAAACATTACCTACAGTATGTGGTATAACCTGCTTCCTGTGTGTCACAAGAATCATACCTAGCTGGGTGACGTGTGTAGTGCTTATCAATAATACAGGACTCATATAGGGTTTATTTAAATATGTATATGGAGGATGGGCTAAATATAGCCTGGTCTGGAGTTATGTAATTGAAACCCTCACGGGTAGGGACTGTTAGAGCGTTTGATATTTCCAGAGATATCACCAGGCTGCACCCAATCTGTTTCATCCTGAAAACAAGATTGTTTGACTTGCCTGTTTGCACCAGTTCTGGGGTTAGTGTGCTGTAACTGAGACAAAGTCAATACAGCTGTTCCCATGTCCACACAATTAGGCAGGCTCATCAGACTTTTCCCTCATATCCTTACATTTTGTTTGGCTGACAGTCCTCTTTTTTTATCCCTAATCCCTTTTTGCCACCAGCCAGTGACGGAGCATCTGAAAATAGTCAGATGACCTTGAGTAATGACAGCGGTTGTGCTGGTGGTTTTTCACTTTGCAGTTTTTATTCTTTGAGACGAATAATCCGCATTTTCATGTCGCTGCTCTGCCAGTGTTATCAGAGCATTCTGTGGGGAATGTGGGAATCACTAAGACATATGTTTTGTGATTTCAGTCTGTTGTTTGTTCATCCTTTTTTTTTCCTCCTCTCATCCAAATCCGTTTTGCCTGGCAGCTTTAGTTTAGATAAGGAACGGGCCTATCTTGGCTCTCCCAATGGGCAGTGCTACTTAGACCCAATTAGGCTAATGATGGTAACTCATCTTACACGAGATGCCCTCAAATTCAGCCGATTGGCATGGCTACCCCCCTCTTTCTCCCCCGGCAGTCGTCTGTGGTCAGCGATGATCACGGATGAAAATGTCAAGGACGCTCGGCGGCCTCGGCCTTCAGGGGGTGTGCACATGTGCTCGCTTCTTGTTTGCATTGTCACTCAGTCAGTCACTCCACAAATAGCCTGTGATGATCAGGCTCGACGCTGAGACCCTCTGCATCTTGTTGTATCCCATCAGGCCCCCCATCCTCACAAAAAGATAGCAGGAGCTCTGGGTCAACAAAATGCTGCTCATTTTCTCAGATTATGTCCCAGTGTTTGGGTGAAAAGGAAGAATTGTTGATGATCGACCTCTAAATTGTTCATCTCTGTTGGAGGACATCCGGGACTAACAGACTCGGTGTGTTGTTGTGTAATGTGTTCATTATGCTCCATAGAAAATCACAATTACCAGACGCTGCTCTGCTTCTCATGGTCACCTGTCTCCATCTAGTGGGAGATGCTTTGTCTCCTCTGTCTCCATTGTAAACTGACATGTCTGCTGTTCTCCTCTTAATTCTTGGACCAGATCTAGGGCTGGGACAAACATCAAGTTTTTAGGATACAATGGGGAACAAGGGGGAGACAGTATTAATTATATTTACAAGTTTATATTGATTTTTATTGAACAAATCAAGACGTGAGGCCTAATGCTCAGAAACGAGCTTGTTTACACTGAGAACCACAAAAAAATAATATTCAGAATGATCACAAGACAGTCGATTGAAAGTCCAAATTTTAGCATTATGTATTTATTTCTTTATCTAATTTTATGTTGGGAACCTGCTGATTATTAGCAAAAATCAAATTTTGTTGATACCTGTTTGAAACCATATCAACAAAATTGAAAGTCCTAAACACCCAATATTGGGTGATTTATTGTTCTTAATAATTAAAGACTGCAGACAAGCTCCTTTATACTATCTTAACAGCACACATCGCTGCTGTCAACTGCTACTTTTCAAGATATAAAAAAGCCCCACAAATAAACGAATAATGATTGTATTGTCCTGACTACAAACTATTGTTTTTTACTTTTATTTGGTTAAATGTATCTAAAACCCGCTCTCCAACATGGAAGATGACCAGTTGCAATGTTTTATGAAAAAAATAAATAAATACAAAATGGAGATAAGAGCAGTGGTGAATAAAATATATTTAAAAGAATTATAAAAGCTGGTGAAGCTTCTATCCGTGCCAGTTACACCCATTGTCTCAAAGTGCTGTCTGTATTTTTGTGTGATAAAAACAGTGATATTTCTTCTATGATGACTGAAGAGTTATCATTTGCTAGTTTGCTTAGTTGTTTGTTTGTTTACTTTTTGATTCACCCAATCAGTATGATAATGGAGAGTTAATCATTTTGAATTTCTGTAATCTTTGTTTTTGAAAATTCGCCAAAGGCTTTGAACAATGACAACACAGTGTGGCAATTTATCTACATTTTTTATCATTATTAACTAAAAATTATCATATATTTACAACTCATGTTGTTGCCATTGTATCAAAAAGGAACCAAAAATGTTTGATTTTTGCCAAAAGTTATATAAAAGTTTATAATGCTGGCTGTGTGACAACTACTTTTTATGAATTTAAAGATAAAAAGACAATAAGCTGTCTCAATTCAGCCTAAGATTCAGAGACTAACGGCCTTCAGTTATTGTGTCACAGTGTCTCATAACTAAAATGTCTAAGAGTGCATTTTGTTGTTCTCAAGGTCCGACCTGAGGTGAAAAAGAAAGCTCTTAGGTTTTCTGCTCCCACTGCTTGAAACATTTTAGACTAATTATTACACAGTTAGGTTTTCCTGAATTTTACTGAATCCTCGGTGAAAAATCTTGAGGCTTTCAGTATGAACAGTTTTAACTGATGATTAACTATAAATCTCATTGTTGCATTCTGTATGAGTTTGTATGTTTATTGAAACAGTGTGTTGCTGCCGTTGTTGGCCACGTCTCCCTTTCAAAGAGATCTCTGATCTTAATGGGACTAACCTGGCTAAATAAAGGTTAAGTTAAATCAATTAATGAATTACATAACACTACTCTGTCTCCTCTTTAAGTCAATTTGAGCTGAGTAAAAATATGTTTAATATGATGGGAGTGGTTTCATATAATTTTGTAAAAACTATCTGCTTCCCGGAGCTCTTACTTTTCCAAGTTATTTTAGAGCTCTTGCCAAACAAAAATTATATTTTATTGTGGCTGAAACAGCTGAAAAGAACAACCATTAGCTGCCAAAAGTGTCCAAGCATCTGAAAATTGTGAATTTTGGCTCATCAAACTGCAAACATTTGTCCAGTGACAAAATTAAACCATTGCAACAGAGTCACATACATGCAGAAAGACAGAAATGCTCCAGCAAACAGTTGTAAAGAGAAAGAGTGCAAAAAATGGATTCTCCCAAAAAGGAGGTAAAGCAATTGAAATTTTCAGTGATTTAATTTAAAGTCCATAAACCTCCCATTCCAACTCGCTATTAAGCTGGTAATAAAACATGGATCTTAAAATGAAATTATGCTCAAATTAAAAGGTTGGATGACAAAGTCAAAGGCTGTTCTCTAGGGCTTGATGAACTACCTCTGTAATCATTTTTGTGCAGTCTTTTATGGTGTGATTTAAGTTCACACATATACTCATCATCCTTTGTTAAAGCCATAGATCCCAGCTTTGTGCTGAATGCCTGAACAATTGCTGTGCAGACTGATCTCACAAGTAGGGATGGGTGCTCCAGTGCCCATGTGGTACTAGTACCAATAGGGAAACGTGATATTAGGTTTTAGTCAATATCCCAAATGCAGATATCTCAAAACTCATTATTACCAATGCTAATATTTTTTGTCAGGAGTATGATAGACCTGTTTGACTCATTGTGACAGTTTATTTGTGTAAGAGACAGATTTGAAACAAGAGAAATAACATTTGATTCTCTGATAATTAATACTGTTGTTTCTGCCTATGTCATCATGCAACGGCGGATGTTACTGACGTTAATATGCTGCGGTGAAACTACAATTTTCCGAAGATGGACTACAAAAGGCGCATCTTAGAAGTGCTTGTGTATCATGACAATGTTGTTCCTTGCACACAATTTGAACATTAACAACCCGGTAAAAATTCTGTCTGCATAACCGATGTTGGAAGTGAGGATTTAAATAAATTTGTCCACTCATTATCAACATGAATACCAATCAGTGCATGAAAATAAATTGTAACTGAATGAAAGACAAGCATTAATTGTTAAGCCCACAATCAAATCGTGTACAAATTATTAATATTGAACCATTTTTAAAACATAATCAACGTTAAGGCACGTTTTGGTATACTTTTGAAAGGAAGCAGTCGGATAACACGCTGTTTATAAATGCTGCTGCTGAGGATTGTGGGTCAGAATAATCTCCTTTCCTTTCGTAAAGGATGGTCCGGGGTATCCTATGCTAAAGGAGATGCTAAAGGAAGCATTGAGCCACCTTTCCTAAGCATTTAGACTATTCGAACAGCTCTTATCACGAACTACTTCCAGATCATTTCACTCAGTTAGGAACCTTCCTAAGCAAAAAGGACTATTTGACTGCAGCCATGATAATCCACTTTTTAAGCTACTTTCTGCCGACACCCATATCATGCCGTGCATGCTGGTACCACATACAAAAAAAAATGCCAAACCAGATCTCAGCACAGATTTTAGTACTTCATTTATGTTTTATACGCTTAATGTCAGAGCCAAAAATACTGCATCCTCTCCTTTTTTTCTAGTATTACCCACCAGCAAAAGAAAAGGACGTTACAGGCAACAGAAATCTTGTCACATGGGCCCTGACAACAGTAAACACTATAAACACCATTCCTATTGTTTAAAGTCTGTTTAGACTCTAACGTTGCATAGTTTAAAATTATTGATTTGGGGCCTTAATCAGAAAAAAACCCAAGGATACCTAAACATTCTCTGGTGTGGTTTAAGGCAATATAATAAGTTCTGATCATGGAAAGGGGTCAAGGGAGGGGGTTTAAAACTATTCTGCTGAAAGGCAAATTCTTTATCAAAACCTGTTAACAATGAAGTGGTTTTATTTCCTCTCACAGGTTCTGTGATGGAACCAGAGGTCCACAACCACAGTCCAAGGATGTGGCATACTGGAGGAGGAGAGGCCAGGACTTTTCTGTGCTGCTGGACTATGCAGACTTCAGAGAACCCCATGGAGGAGGCGAGGGGGTTTACAGCAGGCCAGAGGGTTCTCAACAAGCACGAGGCCAGGAGCTATCTGCAGAGGACCGTCAGAGGCTCGCCCAGGAGAGGCAGCGCTGGGCAGCCCAGGCTCAGGCTCAGGCACAAGCTCAGGCCCAGGTTCAGGCTCAGGCCCAGGCTCAGGCTCGCTCCAGAGAGAGGGAAGCTGCTCTTCATCAGTGGAGGATGGTGGCTGAGAGGAAGTGCCAGAGCCTTGGGACAGAGGAGTGGCGTCCAGCTGTTAGCTTTGCTCGCCAGCTGTCACAGAGCGAGGGTGAGCGCTGGGCACAAGAGCAGCAGCGGCTCCATGCCAGGACACCAGAGGGCATGGTAGTCCATCCCAGGACCAAAGCCAAATCTCAGTCTCTGCCCAGGATGGTGCAGCCTGAGAGCCTGCAGTATGTGGAGATCGGTGGTCAGGAACTGTACAGGCGGGTCAACGGTCACCCAATGTCACACCATGACCCTTACAGAGCACCCCGCTGGCCAGAGAATGGCAGGCCAGCCAGCGCCAACCAACTCTCAATGACACCAAAGCCCCGCTTCACCCGACCCCCGAGACCTCCCTCCTATGAGATGCACCAGCAGATCAGGGGAAGCTGTGAGGTGTTGTCCGGCAGAGAATCTGTGATCTCACAGGCGAGGGACAGAACACCACTTCCCATAACAAGGACAGGGGACCCTCATATGGACTATTTTGCACAAGACTCTGGACCTCCAGGGTACATCCCTCCTCCATCATATAAAAGAGCTCCTATAATGGGAGGTGGCCGTCGGGGATACGGAGAGATTACAGTTGACTACAGGTAAATATGATCAGTTTCTGAATGTCTTAGAAAAGCATAATTAGGATATACTTGCTTTTGATCCAGTGCTGTGTGAGAGGCCAGTTGACTGTGCATGAGTAAAAAGAAAAAAAAGGTAAAGTAAGTAAAAAGTAGGAAGAACTGAAAGTGGACCTGGACAGTTTTGCTCCTTGTCCCAGTTGCTTTAGTTTTTCCCAAGATTAATTTGCATTTTAGATACTACCATGTCTCTCTTTTGGTTTGAGGTATGACGGAAGATCATTAAGTTTCTGTACATTTTGAACACCAACCTTTATTTAAACTAGGGAAAATAAACCACCAAGATTAATGTGGCATTCATGAGTACAGAACACTTCGACAACCAGACATTTTACCAGTATTTTTGCATGAAATGACTGGTAGGAGTTTGTCTGCATTTTTTAATCATTAAAAAATACATGTATATTTTAGGGCTGTACAATGTCGGATTTTTGCCGACATCTGATACGCTTATATTTTCAAACTCCTTATTGCTGGTATCACTAATATTTATTATTTTTCAAGTAAAATTAATATGTTCCTTAATGTTTATTGTACATTTGTGTTGAAAACACGTGAAACAATTAAAACTACATTTAATCTTTAACAAATGACACTGATGATGAGGTAAACTATTACATTATTTTTACATTCTGCCAATATACAGCCAGTAAATGGGATATTTATGCCCAATCTGTACCTGCAAAATATTGGCTGTAAATTTCAGCAAATACCAATATTGCTCCAGTAGTATTCCACACCAATGTGTGTATATGTATATGCTAGCTTTAGGAAATTTTGGGCAAATGCCTTTACATTGTTCTCTCCAATGATGGACATTAAAACAGCTCAGACTTTTTTCAACAGAGGACATCTCCTTCCCTGAAAGAAGTTTTTTTTTATTATTATACTTCAGTCAAGTATACAAGACACCAGCATTAAAACTGATTGTACACAACATATAAATATCTGCCACATTATTTGCTTATGGCAGAGTTTTTACAACAGGACCAGTATCTTGCCAGTGTGAATGGCAAACCAATACATCAGACCATCCAGAAAACTCATTTTTGTTAATTTCTTGAATTAATGAGTAATCCTAGAACACAATTCATTTAAAGGTTTGATGTGCCATCTTCAGTCAAAGAAGGTAATTTCTAGATCTTAAAACTTTGAGACTGCATCTCACTAATTGTGGTTGCTTGTGAAACTAGAGGATGATTTCAAAATCTCAGCCCATTATTAAAGTGTGAAGAACCACAGATATAAGGACAATTTTGTTGGATTTCTTTTAACATCTAAATCCTTCAAAGAACTTACCAGACAGTATAGCAAGGCTGAATGACCAGACACATTTTCCCAAGGGTTATTTTACCAACACAAAAAACATTAGTTAAAATTCACAGAGAGTGAAACCCCTAGTTGACAAATAAAAATTTACCACTGCATGAAATGTATGAACATAAAAACAGGCAGCTGTGAATTGTGTTATTGTTCTGTTTTCTCATTTCTGGGTAAAAAGCCCTAACATTTAATTATACTCCAGTTAGCTGCCCTGGCATGAGCACTGTTTTGCAACAAAAACAAACAGGAGGAGAGGAACATGTTGGAGACTTTGGCTTGAAGCGAGGTGAATTATGTTTCTATTTGCCGTCATATGGGTGAGTTGTAAATAAGAAACAGCTGGTTTGTTATGCCTCCCTGTTCGCTCACCATCTTTGGCTATGGTGGGTACTTTGCTTTAGGCAACCCAATCTGGAGTCAAAATTTATGAAAAAACATTTCTGATTTTAGATCTGAGAGGCTCTGATTCAATGGGGGCAGGGAAATAATTGACACCTTTCATTAAGGATTAATTAAACAATTACTTGCAACTATCCCTCAGTGATTGCCAAGAGGGGGCATAAAACCATCAAGTGTTGCTGACCTAAGATACCATATAGATTATTCAACCAAAAAGGGGGACTAATCTATACTGTTTGCAATAGGCCATGTGTTAGATTAGGAGATCTACTGTGGAAAGTTTTAAGTTACAGTAAAGAGCCTGATGTTTTCTGAACACTTTGATGTGTTTTATGTCTCCATACATATGTCATCACATACCCTTTTTTATTTTTTTGATTTAATCCATTCTTTGATTTTATTTTTACATAACTAAATTCACTTACTACCATAGTAAAGTACTACTCTGTTTTTTTTTTACCATAGGTACAGAGGAGACGTGTATCAGCAGATACATGTGGCTCCGGATGGATCTCACTGGTATACCAGACACCCAGCTGGTCCCTGGCCTGATCCCCAGACTGGAAGGATCATGTCCGGTCAGAAGCAGCTGTACCCTGTGTATACTACCCAGGAGCACCCAGGTGGAGGGATCCAGTACATCCCCTTCGATGACCCCCGCATCCGCCATTTCTCCTCGGCCCTGGGCGGCAACTCCCTGACGGATGCTGACAAGATCCGCCACATTCGTAATGAGCTTCCCAGTGTCACCGTGTCGGAGCCTGCGCCCGACGACAGTGCCTTCTTGCCCCCGCCATTGGGGCCTTTCATCTCTGCCAAAATGGCCGACGATGCTAACAAGACGTCTTCTAGTGACTTTGACAATGGTAATAACAGGTGGCACAGCGATTTGCACAAAGAAACTGTAGATAACTTCCCAGCAACTGACCAAAACTGCAACACCAGATATCCCAAAAACCGTCCTCCTCCATCTCCGTCATCAGCCTTCCAAGCTCCGTTAGCAAGGAGCGCTTCACACCTGGGAACAAGTTCAGAAACCATCACCCAAGTGAAGAAAATCGCCCCAGACTCAGTGCCAGAAATCAGCAGAAATACTAAGAGGAGAGTGAGTGAGACCATCTTCTGCCTTGTGTCTGTCCCTGTTCACACACCAACCATCATTCACAAAGACTCAGACCAGAACAACAATGAGACAGCATCAAGCCTGACTGTCCCCAGTACGAACACTTTTGCTGTAGGCCTCAGAGAGAGTCCAAATATTCGGAGCAGATCGGTGAATGAAATGCCCATCAAACCCCACTACTCTCACTATCACACCACCAGCACATCCTCAATGAGGAATTACAAGAGGGCTCCTCTAAGGAAGGAGATCATAGATGCCTGGGCACTGCAAGCTAGGGAAGACAAGGAGTTATGCTATTCTGGGTCCTGGCCTGGAAACCAGTATCGCAATCAGGAAACTCAGACTGGCTCACCTTTGTCAGTGGTGAAAAGTCCAGAACCTCAGAGTCCACCTGACAAAAAAGACCCTGTTCAGTCTCTTTCAGACCCAGCAATGGAAAGTGTTATTGGGGCAGACAGTAGCACCTCTTATGGCTACCCCATGACAGGCCAGAAAAACCTTCACCCCTCCAACAACAGCGCCTTTTCTCGACTCAGCCCAACACAGTCATCATCACACCAACCCTCACTTCAAGAACCATCCTCCCCATCAAAACCCCAGGAGCTGCTGGATCAGCAGCCGGCATCCCCTAGAAAGAGCAACTCCAGTCCTGAGAGTTCAGAGCAAGTGGTCTTTGGCCAGTTCCTCTTGAAACCAGTGAACCGACGACCCTGTGATGCCATCGGTGAACTGGAAAGCATAAACAAGGAGATGGAAGACACGATCAGCAAGAGACCCAATGGAGCTCTCTTTAGTGCTGGTCCTGAACCAGGCAGGGAAGCAATCAGTCTTCCACCAATGCACACAGAAACACCCCATAGTATAAAAGTCCGATCAAGGTCTTTGGCTTCCACTGCTGATCTTGATTCCATGGATGTTAAGAGTGCTTTCTCCAGATCAAACAAGATACCACCATCACATGAGCTATCCAAAACCCAAAACCCAAACCTCATACCTTCACTGACCCCCAATAATGAGTCAAACCGTCTCTACAGACAAGACATCCCAGTTCCTCAGGAGTCTTTACTAAGGGACGTGGGGTTAACGGTCTACACTGAGACTCCTGGTGGTCCTGGGGAGCCGATAAAGCGCTCACTCTCAGTCCCCTCCCCACTTGATAATAAGGAGTTGAGTGAGTCAGTGCAGCTCTCATGGGAGAGCGGGACGTCACATGTTAAAAATAGTTGCAGCCCTGAGCACAATTCAAATAAGGAACCTCAAGCAGAGGAAAAGGCTAAATCAGATATTGGTCCTCCATTTAGAGGGGAGGTGAATTTAAGTATCCGTAGAAGCAGAAGTGAAAACAGCAGATCACCCAAGAAAGAGGGTTCACCACGCATCGGCAGACTCACCAGGGAGGTGTCTTTCATGCTCGATAACGATGACGATGGAAGATACGCAATCTCTGAGCCCATGACCTACAAGAATGAGTCAACCCTAACAGACAAGCACCTGGAAAACTTGCTGAATCAAGAGAAAGCAAATTCTTTACCCGCAGAGGATCTCAGTAACCTCTATGAAGTCAAATGTGCAAAGGGTATCCCTGAAAATGAGTCCATCGAGGAGAGGGCTGCTCGAATCCTGGGTATTAGTGTTCCAGTTGAGGCCTTGGTTGACAAAGAGACTGAAGACAACGAGGAGGATGCGAAGGAGGCCACTGTGAATGCTGCTCAGATCCTGGATGTGGCTGTTCCAGTGGAGGCGTTAGATGTGGCTGACAAGGGGTCAGAAGACATCCAAGATGTGGAGGAAACCTCTGAAGATGGGGGACTACAAAATCAAGAAGAAGAGACTCAGCAGGTGATTGGAGAGTATGTGCAAGTCAAAGAGGAGGCCCCGGTTGACCTGGGGGCTGAGGTGGAAGAGGTTAAGGAACCAGAATCAGATGTGGACCATGAAGAAGTTGACTCACAAAAGCACAGAAGCAACCCTAGTGAAGAAGCTGAAGGCCAATCCCTGGTGGTTCTAGACCTGCCTGAGTTCCCACCTAGTAAGCTTCTCTTGTCCCTTCCTGTTGCCACAGATGACAGGTTAGCACTTAGCATAAGTCATGTGGAGAAAAAGGGACGAGGTGGAGCATCCAAACTGATCGAATCCTTGCAAGACAAGCTAAACTCTTCCGCCACTTCTGCTGCTACATCTCAGGGCAGGTCGACCCCAGAGAGAATGGCCCGTCTAAAAGAGCTGGACTCTGTGTCACGAATTCGACGCCTGAGCCTCAAGGGTTCAGACTCTGAGGAAAAGGAAGGTGACAAAGGGGAGTGTGAAGTTCCACAAGGGAATGAGGAAGACCCAAGGCATGGAGAAGAGGAAGATGGTCAGAAACCTGAAGAGGAAAAAGGAAAGGAAGCTGAAATCCCTGATGAGACACAACAGAACAAGTCAGGGGACTGTGAAGAAGATTGTACACCTGCAGAAGAAGCCAATGATGAGAAACTTGAGGAGACGCAAAGACAAGAGACGGAGGAGTTTAATGTTGAGATTGCACTACGAGAAGACAATGAAAAGAGTATGGAAGGCAATATTGAATTAAATTCAGTAAGGCAGGAAAGGACAGAGGCAACTGAATTAGAAGCAGAAAATGAGGAGAGCAAAGATGTAGACATCAAGTTAAAAGCAGAGGAAGAGGAGAAACAAGCTGCAGATGAAGAGTTCGAAGCAGAACATGAAGACAGCAAAGAGGTGGAGGTTGAACTCAAAGCAGAAAATAAGGAGAAAGAAGAGGTGTATGTTGAATTTAAAGTAAACGAGGAAGAGAGCAAAGAAAATGTTGAGTTAAAAGCAGAAACTGAAGACAAAGAAGAAGATATTGAATTTAAAGCAGAAAATGAAAACAACAAAGATGTTCAATTAAAAGCCTGGAAATGAAGAAACAAAAGATGTACATGTTGAGCCCAAAGCAGAAACTGAAAATAGCAAAGAGCAAGAGAATAAATTAAAGGCAGAAAAGACGGTAGAAGAAGAGGTGGAGCTGAAAATTGTGGAGGACGACAAAGAAAAGCCTGTGGAGAGGGTGACCCGGGGACAGAAAACGACAGTGGTCACTAAAGCTAACACCACACAAGCTGCAGGGGGGAAAAAGGTGCCCAAACCGAAGCAGCGCACCCGGCTCCAGAAGCCCCCGCTGCTTCCCAAACCTCGCAGTGTTCCCAAGAGAGAGATAACACTGCCGCTCAGCTTCAGCACTGGGACCTGTGGCCCCTCGAATCTGGAGGACGAGGATATGCTCTCTGTCCCAGGTGGGTTCAGTGGGATTAAGAAAATGGTGTTTAAATTTGTTCTTTTACTACAAAGCTGAAGATGATTGGAGCTATGCATTATGGAGCAGTCCCGCACCACATCCTGGGTGCCAATGACCACACTCACATTTGGTTGAAACAAGTCCCCACAGTTTTATATTGTTGGTAAATTAGGTTGAGTAACACGATTTATTGTTAATTTGTGTTTTTAACTGTTTTAAAAATCACAGTATAGGATATGTTTTTAATACCCACAAGATGACAGAGATTCAAAACAAGGGCCTCATAAAGTTAGACTGAGATTTATTGTAGGTTCATTTATAAAATGTAGGATTGCACACAACACAGCTAAACATGTGGGTAACATACCAAAACAATTTGCGAAAATCCCCTGCAAATGGAAGCTAGTTTTCTGGCACGCAGAGTGGCAGCATTATTTGGTGCCAGCCCTGGTACCATTTCCAAGTTCCATGAGACTGACTAAGTCAAAGACAGACTGTGAAGGCATCCCAGGAAGACCAGTTTCTCACTGTTACTTCACTGAGGAACTGTAGAGTTGATTCTGGCATTTTATTTTCAGTGTTTCCCACACGTTTAGCTGTGTTGCCCATTCCACTAATGATCAGTCAGTCCAAGTTGTGTCTTATTGTAAATGTGACAAAACAGACTTTCTAGCAATACAAAAATACAATACCAATTGGTAATATTAAAGAGGAGAAATAATTGAGCCGAATAACATTTCCATGTTTCCAAGCTTCTTTTTGAGAGTACACACACACATTTTAGTCCCTTTGTCTCACTGAAGTAAAAAAAGGTCAGGACTTCCAGAAAGTGGAAGTCCTGACCTGCGCCTGAAGATCAAATCCACAGTTGAGAAAATTAACTGGATTCTTCCATCCTGAGCCACATTTAAAGTTCTATTAAAGAAACACATCAGCTAAAGCAGTAGACTGTATCAAGGCCTGTGGTGCCTAAATGTTTAGAGAGTTCCAAAGAGGCTCATTTCAGTGTTTCACATTTGTTTGGTTTTTAAATGGGGCAATTTTCCACCAGATTGATCTCTGAACAAATTTCTCAAGAACTTTAAGGATGTACAATACATCTCTCCTACAAAGATGATTTTATCGAGTCACTACTGGTCAATAAACTTCACAGTGTGCCCATCAGTCCCACCTCTGTAGGACAAATGGTATTGTTCTGACTTGTTTCGATGGTATTGACTCGCCTTTTCTCTTTCTCTTTTCTCATTAGACTCCTACGACCCCAGCCGAGTGGAACGAGTGTGACCCCTGACTCTGCCTTCACCACTGTGGAAAAATGTCTTTCTGGAGTTAACAGCTTTTTCCAGCAACAAAGACTTTCATCTCACCTCATGGCTCAGTCAGCTGTGACCCTCCAATATTGTCACGCATTATCTCCCACAGAACTGACTGTCCTGGTGCTGCGAGAGCATTGTTCGAGCCAAATAAAGGCACCATGTGGTGCCGTTTCCCCAGGCCTTTCAACCACAACACCCTCGTCCTTCCATTTTCACCTCCACCTCTCAGAAAGTTGATTTGCTCAACGAATGGACATCCTCCCAGCGAAGTTGTCTTATTTTGCTTTTTGGAAAAATGCATGTCATTCTTCCCGTCTGCACTTGGGCTCCTTCTTGAGCTTGGGTGTTGAAATATGAATGTAAAAGTGCTTCTGCTTCACAAACTAAAGTAATGTAACACAAAAAATAAGGCAACAGTATTGCATTACAATCAGTATTAACCTACACCAAATGTAAATAAGAAAGAGTTATAAGATTTTATTAAGAATATAAAAAATCAATTTAAGACATTTAATTGCTGAAGAAATGTATATTTTCATATCTGTTAAGAAAAGACTAGATTTTTTGGAAGTGTAGTCTTTGGGTGTATTACTAATAATGAAACCCTGTGCTCTTTATTCTTATACTTGTGTGATAGAGAATGTACTCTGAGAGCCTGGATGCAATGAGAAACACTGTGGTCCGTGAATAGTTTCACTTAAGAGCAATATAGTCGTCGTATGTGGGATGTTTGTGACATGATTCAAGTAGTAAGTCTCCATTTCACGGAGCTCATCGCATTTAAACGTCTGCTTTAAAGCTCTACCTTTTGGTACAAGTGTTGGATTTGCACTGCTGAGATTATTGGCTTTATGCTACCAGTGAGCGCCCTAATAATCTCCTCAAATACTTGGAGATTATGCTCGGAGGATTCGTGTTCACACCCTCCCTGTTTTCCGGTGCCGTCACTCTCAGCATCAGCAATCACAACGTGTATCAGAGAAGTCTGATGTGTTCTTTTTTCATCCTCATACTGTTGAAGAAGAAAAATTATATTTTGTGGCATTAACAGAAGTCTATATTGAACCGTGTCTGTTTCTTTAGTCACATCATAGATTATACGTGATTTCTGAAGTGCTTTTTGCAGGAAATGATAGATGTAGCTATATTGATCGCAGTGTGCCTTGTACACACTGTTTCTGTGGAGAACTTCACTCGTGTCGAACACATTCAGTATTTTTGTTTAAGGTTTACAAATCCTACTTTAAACTGGACGTCAGTATTTCATCTCTTGTGGAAACGAACATTTGAGGTTAACTGGCAATAAAAATGTAGTTTAGCTGCAGAAGCTCAGTGTTAATACTGTAGAGAACATTTCTGAGGATGCTCAGCATAGTATCCAAACATGTTCAGTATTATAATGTACACATATCAGTGCTTTATAAGTTGTGGGCATAGCTGGCCATGGAGAGCGTGAAGATGTGTATGCTGCATGTTTGGCTGTGGTCGCCATCTTTACAAGTGCACACGTGAAACAAACTTTGTTCCGTCAATGGAGCATTTCCTTATGTGATGCTGACTCCACTTGTCCAGATTGTAGTTAGCTCTGGTCTTAGGTGCTTTTTTTCCATCGTGGTTTATACTTTGATTCTGTTGGGTCTTCATAGCACAACTGCAAGAATGTTCTATGATGTCCAACTCAACAATTACTAGAAGTGCTTGGAGATCACAAATGTCCACTAAGGCATTTCAACCATAGTTCAGCAAGTTGTTGTAAAAATGTGTTTTTCACAATACATTATACATCAAAATATAATCACTACTCCCATGTGTCATAATCACCATCCCTTGAAAATGTCCCCAAAATCTGTTCAGACCTTTTTCAGTTGTAAGCAAAAATGTGAAAAACTGCCCTATCTCACAACGTTGGCAAATCTTAAAAAAATTCCTGGATCCACATCCAGATCTGGATCACCACCAAAATCTCATCATGTCTTCCTTGTGCCATGACCAACATCCCTTAATGATTTTATCAGAATCCATCCATAATCCCTAGTTTAGATACTTTCCAACCTGTCAGTGGTCATCAGTGTCCTTGTGTGCCACATTTAAGTATTTGAACACTACCATAGCTGATACCAGAAAACAAACCAGGTACCAGATGGGATCCCTGATGGAAAAAGAAGAGAAGAGTTGAGGCTAGTTGAGCGAGTACCACAAAGTGGAGATGCACCATCATGTTAGTCATCATCATCATTCTTAGTTTCCTTTAAAACTCTAGAATTAAAGTCTACCATGATGGTCTTATGAAACTGAAGACCTCCTAATAATATACTGTTGAACACCCATGCATCTGTCTTTGATACAGCTACAGGGGCTGCTACCTATCCCAGCTGACATTAGGCAAGAGGCAGGGCACACCCTGGATTTGTCATCAGTCAATCACAGTGCTGACATATAGAAACAGACTACCATTAATACACTTAATCACTACTAAGGGTCATTTAGAGTCTCCAGTTAACTTACAAGCATGTTTCAGGTCTTTACCCCAGAAAAACTTTTAGAGAACATGCAAACTCCACACAGGAAGGCCCTGTCTGATCAAGAAGTGGAACCAGCAACCTTCTCACTGTATGGCACAAGCACCATGTGATACCACTTCGATTTTGATTAATAATATTTAGTAAATCAGTAAATTATGTGCGTTCAGTATTTTTTTTTCTCTACTGTGGTGTCAAACAGCGATTAGTGTTATTACCTCTGCCAAGGAGGTTTGTTTTTTATGTTTGTCTGTCTGTTTGTTTGTCAGCAAGATTACTCAAGAAACTACTGGACAGATTTTGCTGAAATTTTCAGGAGATGTTGGTAATGGAGAGCTTTGTATATGGTCTGCTCTGAATTACGAGAAGTGTCTCCTTTGAGAAGATAAATACGCTCCTGCAGTTCCCTTATTGTGATTTTGCAGATTTTGCACCCATCCACTGCTCAAATGCTCAAGTTTGTTTGAAATTTTTAGGTATATGGGTGGTCAACCTCTTCAGTGTCATTGATCCATTTCCGAGTTTTCATTTTATACAAATTGATATCATCCATCACCAAAATGTATCTTGCTTGCCTACCGTCATTTTCTTGCTCAGATAAGCTGTTTTCAGAACCCCCCCCCCATCCCACTGTACACAATGCACACTGCATTTGACAGTAGTATGTAGTATGACTGCCAGTCTGTCATCTTCTCCACTTGATGGGCCAACAAAGCCTAGAGATTTATTTGGACTTCCTTTTCAAAGCTAATTATTTACATGTCAGAGTTCATGCTGACGCTCATATGGCTGTAGCTGTAGATGCATGGTTTCACTGTCGGCCATTTTGACAACTTGTGGGAAGTGGTGCTGTATAGCAGAGTTTCAGGAGCAGGTCCACACCTCAACCACGCCTCTTCCTGTGTTCCTATAACTTCAAACCTGACAATTTCCTCCCTTTGTTTCGTTCACACAACGCACCCCTCCCAACCACCTGCTTTTCTATTTCATCTTTACTCCTTTCCTTAGGGTCTTAAAATTGGGGGTTCGTCATGCCCGGGAGCTATGGCGAATCCCCCAAGAAGTTTCCCAAAATCGGAATCTGCGTCATTTATCTGTTACAGTGCTCAATATCTGCTACACGGAATAAATAATTGTCAACTCACCCTGTTGAAGGTGTGGTCCTTACTAGTGAAACAGTATGAGAGAGACAGACTGGACAGATGCACACTCCTGATGTTTTCATAAACAGTACAATATCTGCAAATATCACATTTGTTCATATTCTGCATTTTGGCCAATTCAGTATGTCCTGCCAGTGGGTGCTTTGAATCAAGTCATAGTGTATTTTTTAGCTGATGTCTTTTCAGCCATTTCCTCGTAAAATAAATTTACTGTCTCTTCCTGTTCACGTGTATGTCCCAATGCCAGCTAGTTGACTAACAGCTAGTTAAAAAAAGGTGTTCTTGTAAAGATGGCTGCAGCTCAACATGACCTCGTCTTCACGCTCTCTGTTGGTCTACACTCCCTTCACTTATGGGGTAGCAATACAATACGAACACATACCAAACCAAACTTTATGCTATGCATTTGGACATCCACATTTACTGGGTTTAACACCAAATTCAAAGCTAGAACTGAAACTTCTGTCTGCTTGTTAGACCCCTTGGCTCTCTGGTCCAGCTGTATTTGACGCTGACACGGTTGGACCTGGTGTTGGACTTGCATGGAAGTGTCTCTGACTGGAGTTCAAACACAAGGTTTTGTCTTTGTCCTGTTAACCAGCCCAGTACCCGTACCTCTGTGTTCCAGGTTATTATCTGGTCATTCTCGTAGGTCTTTTTGTACTGCAAGTTCTTTGTAACATGATATAGACTATTGGTGCACATCTTGCTTTGATATTTTCTATTTTCATACAGAAGTATGTACAGCTTCTTTTGTATGCGCGGCATCTTTTTTTTTTTTTTTTTTCTTTATTTCGGTGCATGAAATGCGTAAGACGTCACAGAGAGAAGGTGTATTTGCATATAATTGCATTTGGTACTATATAGTCTATCCAATAAACAACTGTTATATTTCATATAATGTATATTTTATTTTCAAAAATGTTATGGGACATATTTAAAAGGTATTTTTAGATTATTGTGAAAAGGGAAGCGTTTGTGAGGCACAATATTTGTCTATATGTGATCATTGAGAATGATCAGAAATGAAGACAAATGTGTGCTTATGTACAGTCCAGCAGAGTATTCATAAATAAAAGTCTTTGCATGAAACTTTTGGTCTGTGATTCATTTATGATTACTTGTAAAATACAGTTAAGTGCTTTAAAAAGATAATTAGACACATGTAAATGCTGAATAATTAAATATAACCACATGGCATTAGTAACTGGTTTGACAGGTACGCCATATTCTTGAGCAGGAAGATTTCACACCAGCACTTTCTGGAAGTCCTGACCTTTTTAAATATCAAGTCTTTAACAACCACAGACCTTGCCTTAACTAGAGCTATCAACCACCTGACCTGGAGTCAAGTACCCTCCTGTTGCACCACAAGACCTGCATCTAGGTAGACCATCTGGACCTGCAATGGGCATCTCTGGCTACCAAGAGAGCCACAATTAAATCATCCTAATTGCCAGTGGGACACTAAAAAGAGTAATATACACATATGGCATAAGGTTACTTTATAAACACAACTTAACAGAACATTCACAGGGTATCAAAGCTTATTTTACCTTCAATTTTATTTCTATTTTGAAAAATGCACGAGAGCGAGTGAACACAGACAAAGCCAATAAAAGCCTATGTCCTTGAAAGTATTGCTGTTTTTGATGCTGTCATGATAAGCTTCATCAGGTTTTCTCCATGAACATACCTTTTTTAATACTTTGCATTGACTAGAGCTGCATCAATTGAGTAAGAGGGGCCAAATGGGTCCCTGAGCTGGACTGCTTGAAGAGAACTAGCTCATGGCAGTTCCTAAAGATTACAACAACAGAGCAAAGTCTTAAGAACAAGAATTACAATGAACAATACATTTTTTTTCTGATCACATAATATTAAATTGTACTTTTTTTTGTTTGGTCCTTGATCAAAAACAATATTGGCAATAAAACACTGTTTACCAAAAAGACTAAATAAATTGAACAAATAAGAATATCAAAAGTTATTGGTAAAAAGTAAAGGCTGTGTGGTTATAGTGATGCCCTTAGAAAAAAAGCCCTACATTTTGGCTGCATCTACCTGTTGCCCCAGCTCTGCATCTCCATAAATGTTATCTCAATAAAGGCTTCTATAGAAAGTTTAGGAAGAATACAATAAAATACAATTACTCTCCCCACAAAGGAGTTGATTCATTAATTTACTGACTCGGGAAAGCTTCAGCAAGAAAGCATTTTGAATGAACAAGGAGAATTCTTCCACAGAAAGATCTAACTAAGCTTTAAGTTTGAGAGGCACTTGACATATATCTGTATTTTCTGTAACATATTTTACTCCTGTGGACTAAGATACCTGCTGAAAAAAAGGTAATTATGGTTCTTTTTTTTTTTTTTCTTTTTTGGCTGAGACTTGCAAACGGCTTACGAAAAAAACAGGCAAGCCTCCTGTTCTCAAGATTTTCAGTGCATTTTCATCGACACATGCGGCTAATGCTGTCTGTCTAACTTGATAACATGGTCGCTGAAATGAAAACACACACTGTTGCTGTCACACAAGTAAAATGCACCCAGTGTGAAACAGGCCTGAGCTGGTGGACGTGTCCTGGACACAGAGGTGTCCAGTGGGCCACCTTTCTTTACTTTGGTCCACTCATTACTTCATCTGAGTCTTAAAATGCAGAATTATCCCCCAGAAGGTCAGAGGATATGATCATAAACTTCTACAGGGATGTAGGCCCAAAGCAAAAGAAACTAGCCTTCTGTCCATGAAGCTCTTAATACCATGAAGTCCCTAAATCCACTTCACCAACATGACCTACATCAGCAAAGAGAATCACAGCATATCATGCTCTGCATCAAATCACGACATAAATTAATCCATATAGGGGGTTTTAGAGGAAATTAGGATTCAAGTCATTGGACCTTGAAAAGACAGCTGACAGGATTTTCTGTGGCTCCTGGCTCTGGTCCAGCACGTCGACTGCATCAGAATATGAATCATGGCTCTGAAGGCCGCCATGCTGACGCTCGACCTTTGATTTAGCTCTCGTTTGCATTGAGCCATGATTTAGCTCCGCGGCTATATTTTACAGAGGAGTCAACATGAATATGGCGGGCTCTGCTTCCTAATTTACTGGCTTACTCGCAGTAATTGCCCTGGCTGCACCCGATTACATCCAAATATCGATTTGGAGTCGTTGCTGAGCTCGCTCTTTGTTTATTGCATGTTTGATTTTACTGATGTTTATTACAGAGGCTTTGTTCGTTTATCCTCTTACGTGGCACAGGTGACCTTGACTGCATACCATGGCACTGAATAAAGTTTATTATCATTATTGCATTATCTTTTCTAATCAAGATACCACTCCCACTCATAGTGTAGTCTAAAATGAATCTGTTTGGTTTGTTATTGTGCTCCATGAAAAATGGTGATTAAACTTTCTTTTAGGAGGTATTATTTTACTTTACTTTACAGTCTCAGCTTTGTTGTAATTTTACAGATGCACAACCTGCATGGAGGTAGACAGAGAATGAGCTTGCTGCCCCCCTCTGGCCAAAAAGAGTACTGCAATAGAGAGACCTACTTCACCAATTGACCATTAAAAATTACAAAGATCATTTAAAAATATTTGTCCTTCAGTATACAGTAGGAAAATCCTCCCAGAAACGGTCTTGAGTGGAAACACTGCAAATATGGACAGTTAGCCCTTGTGCATCCCTCTACATTTACTACCTCTGCTTTAAAATCCTCATATATCAATACCATTTTTCTGTTTTTTTTTTGTTTTGTTTTCTTTTCTGTCTGAACTTTAAAACCAAACACCAAATAGTATTAAATAATTTTTCAGGATTTTAACCATTTCAATGTCAGTGTGGTTACATGTTACCATTTCTATTAAAAAAAGCTATATTTTTTTTTAATATAATGAATATGAGGGGGGATAGGGCATTGCTGGTGATTAGAGTCTTGGATATGACATAAAAAAAGTAGCAGCAAATTTAATGTGATGACATTATTATTTCTTATGTGGTGTCAGATTTAAAATGTTGTACCCTCTAGGGACCCTTCAGCCAAAACTGAACAAGCAAAGAAACAGCTTTAAAATCAAACTATATCAATATTTTTTCATTTTACTCTACATCTCTTAAACCACTTCAGCTTTGCTCAAAACTTCTAAATATTTAATTATTTGCAAATTTTAACCTTTCAAATGCCAGCTTTCATTAATGATGCCACTTGTTTTGTTAAAAAAAAAAAAGAAAGAAATTTTTCATTAAATACATGGTATTTGCAATTTTAGGGATATGTTTAATGGGTCTTTGAAGGAGACAGATAAATGCTACACTAACTTTTCCTCTTCCTGTAAATTTTATTGGGCTCTTTTTTAATCCATAGGGACCCCCAGCCTGTAAATTTGGTGGTCATGTTTGCTGTGTTACAGCTAATTGCATGAATTTCTGCAAGAATGTTAATTTTTGGCATGTTTTTTGATCTAATGTCTGTTTCTCCATCAGGTCAATCATTACTGCTGTAGCATTTTTACTCTGTGGGGACTCTGTTTCTTGTCAGATTTGAAGTGTTCACATTTTTCAATACATTTTTACACGTTCCTCTGTGTGTTTTACATGTCTACTCTGCATAGAAGAGTGGCCTACTTCTATGCACAAGATAAGTCTATGGTACCAGGACTTGAACATTTCCTACCGTGAAGAGCTTAATTGAATCAGAATGCCAAGCCCAGTGCAGAGCACAGAATATAGAAAGACCTCACAGACTCTGAAAACATGGCGCTGAACTTCACCCTGACCAATTACCACAGACGGTAAACCAATCAGAGCAGACTGGGTCTACATGTTAAAGGGGGCATGATAGTGAACAGAGATCCAAACAGAGCATCTCAGATGGTCTGGGAGCAGCTGGATCAGAAATCAGGTCTCAAAATCTGGAGTTTTTTCAGTGTAAGTGATTTTGAATGCACTCTTGCAGTCATTTAAGTCAAATAATGAACCTAAGTTAAGGTAAACATGACTGCCTTAAAGTATTGCAGCCTTTATCAGTTTATTTTCAGCATGTTTATCACATTTCACAACTCATCCTGTATCACCTGAGAAAATGTTGAAAATAACACCATTAATGTATCTCCAAAGTTGCTTTTTTTCTAGTAACACAGTGATGCTTCTTTTCACTTTTTATGAACTGACTTGAACTGCCATTTCTGCTTATCCTCCTTTGTCTGATCATCTTCAAACGTAGAAAACAGCTTCAAATATTCAGCTTTTTGATCAATTCTGCATGTGACTGAACTTATTTAAAGGTAAAAGTCTAAGTGTTTGTGTACATCAAAGTGAATAAGAAAATAAATCAGTGTTATTCATATTTTCTTCAGTTATGTACAGATTTATGAATCCGTCAAACAATGACATCGAGAATCTTGAAGTGCTCCTGTCATAATAAAATAGATTTTCCTTTCAGACATGAATATTCTCTTAGAGACACTTTGGTTATTAGTTTTCTTTTAGAAACTTAAAATCTTCCACAAAGTTGTGTTATTTATCTTTACTTATGGTTAATATGTTTTTGCAGTCAAACACAGCAGATCAGAAAAACACTCTAGTTACAGTGAACTATTTTTTATTCCCCTGTTTAATTGTTTTCTGTTATTAGTGGAGCCAAACGGCAGCTTTTCCACAAAATAAAAGATGCTCAGTATGTGAACATTGTGAAATATTTGGAAAACTATTTTAAAAAGTTTTATAAATGGTTCAACATAGCACATCACTTCACAATGACATTCCTCTGATGACTTAAATTATGCTATTAAGTGTTAGTGTTAATAAAACTAAAACTAAAACTAAAATATCAAACTCAGAGGCACACCTGTGGTTAATTGTAAGAGGTCGGGAATTATTACTGATCACAGTTTCAATGTGCTTGTTTTCAGTGTCATGTAAAAGTGTTATGTTAAAGGGATAGTGCTGATTTTTTTAAGTGGGGTTGTATTGGGCACATGGCATTTGCATGAACTTAAGCCACAGTCACAAACCTGAGATCAGTGTCTTTGCAGGAAGAGTCGGCACAGAAGTTACATTGATGCAGATGTTGCAACCAACTTGGTCAGTTTTACGAAATTTGGGTGAAACCAAACCAGGAAAACATTAACAGTGAAGGGTGAGTACAGATTATTTATTTCCCAGTCCTACTGTGGCAAAAAGAGAAACTATTCAAAGCGAGTTTTCCATCTTTTAACTACTTAAATTGCAAACATAATCTCACAACTGTTTATTTTTTATGGCACAAATGCTAGTCTTGCATGATTGCTAAAGAAACTCCAAATCGCTGTCCAGTTGTGCTTCACTGTGCTGCACACTGCAAGCAGACTAGGCTGGTATTGAGTTAAACCATAGTGCAATGGTGATTTAATGGACCTGGACCAAGTTGAAGTACAGGGTCATTGTCACCAGAGCCAGTGGGCGGGAGACTGCAGTGCTGTGAGCGTGCAAGTCTGACTGAGAGTGTAGTTGTAGCTCTTGTTGTGCCATGCTCACTTCTGCTTTTGCAACACGGTAACAGACTGTAGGTCAATACAGTCGATAAAAGATTTAGCATTAATGATACTAAAGATGATATGAATGATATAAATGTAAAATACTGTATTTTGTATCTGAAGGCCCAAATTTGGCTATAAATACTAGTTTACTTGATTTTCATGGGGATGTAGCTCAGTGGTAGAGCGCATGCTTCGCATGTATGAGGCCCCGGGATCAACCCCCGGCATCTCCAAGTCTTTAAAAGTCAGCAAAGTGTTAATATCAAAACCACTCCTGCAGTGTACTTGTAGCACATCTCTGCTGTCAAAAAGCTGCTAGCCTCCTCTGGCCCTTCAGGATCTTGCTACATCCAAGGAGGTTATGTTTTTGCTGGCGTATATTTGTCTGTCTATTTGTTTGTTAGCAAGATTACACAAAAACTACAGGATGGATTTTGCTGATATTTTCAGGAGATGTTGGTGATGGCCCAACTTAATAAAATTATTAGATTTTAGTGGTGATCCAGATAACCATCATTAGAACGATTATTTTTGCTCAATAACTAACTAATAAAGATATCAACATGATTCGTAGTGTTAGGTGTGGGTTTTCAGGGTCAAGGAATCATTAAGATGATAATTTTATCATGGAACTATTGTTTATAGATGTAACAGCAATATGTGAGCTACCTTGACGGAGGTTTGAGCTCTCCGAGAACTTACTAGTTAACCTTGCAGTGCAGCTTTGTTTGCCAGTTTCCATGTCTGTCATCAGGCAGGTCCATCTTGCAAAGCTTCAAGCAGAAGCAACTCTTCCTGATCAGAAAACGACAGGATTTTTCAGCATCATTTTAAGAACAAACAGGCTGTAGCTATGAAAGTAAAGTTGTTCTGAAAGCAGGGACTGTCTTCAAACCTCTTGCTGGCCCGTATTAAATGTGACAGACAAAATATTAATTCAGTCATCCTCTAAACTTTTTTTTTTTAAATGTTCTGCTCTTCCTAATCACTTTCTAAGGGATGTTGCCCATAGACTTGAGAAATCTTGTATATCCAGTGGATATTCGACAGTCCATCTGGGGTGTCAGGTTGGTATCTTGTGGTGCATTCACAGTAAGTGCATGACTGCCTTCCCACTGTAAAAATTTATAGTACATGATGACTCTAACCTGTAGTTGTTTACATGTTTATCTTAAGTCTGCACGGCACAGCCAGAGATCCTGAGGCTGATGTGCATGCCAGCTATGGTTCTCTGCACTATGGTTTTCATATGACGTGTGTGGCTGCATCTCCCTGTTACCACAGCCCTGTCTCTTTGCAGGGTAAGATCTATGCAGAGAGTGTCAGACTCCAAGGCTTTCACCAACACTTTTTTATAATCCATCGTCACCTTCTCTTGCTGGCATGTTGACGTTTCAAACAGCTGTAATATTATGTGTCCTTCAGGCTAATGTTGGATGTTTTTTGGAGTTTTTTTTCTAGTTTACGCCAAACAGTAACTTAGTTTGATGGGTTTATTCTGCATACCAGGTATGACTGAAGCGGGCAAGGGTAATACAACAGGTAGCTGCCATCATACTGTCCCTTCTTTGTCTCACTAATAGCCTTGTCTGCCTACACTGTGGGGATGCCACTGGATGATAAATTTCAGATTAAGAGGAACAATGTTGCCTAACTTTCAATGCTCAACTGTTAGAAGGAACAGATAAAATTCATTCACTGCTCACACTACATAAACTCATGTTAGCTTTGCTCTATAAAAGATGAGTATTGATTAGCCTAATCGTTTGCTAACTCTGATATGCTGCTGTGATCTTAGGTGAAAAGATACAAGGAAATTTGCACAACATAATATGCTAATAATCTAGAGAGCTTTTGGTTGATTTATTATTCTGAACGCACCCCAGGGAGCACTCATGTTGAGAAAGGCTGCTCTAGATATACACTGGGAATGACAAAAGTTGGTTTTGTTCCTAACTTTTGCCTCAGATGCAAAGACTGGAGATGCCGGAGGTTGATCACGGACCTCATATATGCAAAGCATGAGCTCTACCACTAACTTACATCCCCACAAAACATATTAAAAATTGTATTAAAAAAATCACAGAACACATAAAAGAGAAATTATATCTAAACAAAGAATACTTAAGCTCAAACGTGTGTTAGTCTTATCTTTTAAAAAGCGATCTGGCTTGTATGTACACAACATTTCAAGGATCCATACATCCAAATCTTATGTTGCTCACCCAGTTTAATGATATTGAGGGTGAAGCCTAATCTGGCTGTAATGGGTCACATCCTAGACTGGTCACCAGTGAATCTTAGGGCAGGTACATACAATTTTGACAGGGTAATGAGACTACTACTTCACAAGATCATGAAGGACAGGGAGATCCAGACAGTTGACGGAGAAGCTTGATGTGTCAGGAGGTTGGAGAAGATGTGATCCAAACACTTA
This sequence comes from Cetoscarus ocellatus, assembly GCA_037902135.1. Lineage (NCBI taxonomy): Eukaryota > Metazoa > Chordata > Actinopteri > Labriformes > Labridae > Cetoscarus > Cetoscarus ocellatus. The sequence goes on along the minus strand of JBAMNC010000760.1, from coordinate 1,614,283 downwards.
GCTAAAGTATAAAGGATGAAGATGCCGGGGGTTGATCCCAGGTCCTTACACATGCAAGCACGCACTCTACCACTGAGCTACATCTCCACAAATATACATGAAAAATCATATTAAAAAAATAATAAAGCACAAAAAAGAGAAATTAAATCTAAACAAAGAATACTTAAGCTCAAACATGTATTAATCTAGTCTTTTAAGGCCTCCTCCTTTAAACGACAGGGGCTGCTCATTCACAACACTCCAAGGATCCATCCATCCATCCATCTTTTATGTAGTTCATCCAGTTTGGTGATATTGGAGGTGGAGCCTAATCTGGGTGTAATGGGTCAGATCCTAGACTGGTCACCAGTCAATCTTGGGGCAGGTATTACCAAGTACATAGTTTGACCAGGTGAATGAGATCACTACGTCATAAGATCACGAAGGACAGGAAAATCCAGACGGTTAATGGAGAGGCTTGAGGTGTCATGAGGTTGGAGTGGATCTGATCCAAGCAATCAGATGAAGTATAAAGGATGGAGATGCCGGGGGTTGATCCCGGGGCCTCATACATGCGAAGCATGCGCTCTACCACTGAGCTACATCCCCCACAAATACACAGAAAAAAATCACAAAAATTCACAAAGCATAAAAAAAGAGCAATTAAACCTAAACAAAGAATTTTAAAGCGGTTATCTTGTGTGTAAGTCACATCTTATCAAAAGAATTCTTTTAAACGATTGGGGTTGTTCATACACAACACTCCAAGGATCCATCCATCCATCTTTTATGTCGCTCACCCACTTTAATGATATTGAGGGTGGAGCCTAATCTGGGTGTAATGGGTCAGATCCTAGACTGGTCATCAGTCAATCTCAGGGTGGATACATTCAAGTTTCACAGGGTGAATGAGATCACTACTTCATAAGATCATGAAAGACAGGGAGATCCAGACAGTTTATGGAGAAGCTTCATGTGTCAGGAGGTTGGAGAGGATCTGATCCAAACACTTAGATCAGGTGAAAAGGATGGAGATGCCAGGGGTTGATCCCAGGGCCTCATACATGCGAAGCATGCGCTCTACCACTGAGCTACATCCCTGCAAGACATATTAAGAAATCACAAAACATATAAAAGAAAAATTATATTGAACAACAGAATATTTAAGATCAAAGTGTGTTATTCACATCTTATAAAGCCCTCCTCTTTTAAACAATAAAGGTTGCTCATACACAACACTCCAACGACCTTTTCATCCATCTTTTATGTTGCTCACCCCGTTTAATTATTTTAGGGGTGGAGCCTAATCTGGGACACATCTCAGACTGCTCACCAGTCACTCTCAGGGCAGATACATACAAGTTTAATGTGCTATGAGGTTGGAGAGGATCTGATCCAAACACTCAGATCAGGTGTCAAGGATGGAGATGCCGGGGGTTGATCCCGGGGCCTCATACATGCGAAGCATGCGCTCTACCACTGAGCTACATCCCCACAAATATACATAAAAAAGGAAATTAGAAAAATGACAGTATAAAAGATAATGGAGGAATCTAGTCTGCATCTAGTCTGCATCACAACACTCCCGAGGCTCCACCCCTCCATCATAAATACAGCTCATCCTGTTTGAAGACATGGGAGGCTGGAGCCAACCTGGACTGTCATTTGGAGAGAAGTGCAGTACATCCAGGACTGATCACCAGTCAATCACAGGGCTGATACAAATTCCCCTTAATGGGTTTTATTTGTCTCTTATAAGTGACAGAAAGTTGTTTTTTTAATTGAATCCATCCATCTGTGGTCAATACGGCCATTCCCTTTCAGGGTCACAGAGGGCAGGAGCCTGCCTCAGTTGTAATTGGATCAGAGGCAGGTTACATCCAGCCAATCATAGGGCTGACATACATACATGGAAAAACAGCCCCTCATGCACACAGTCACATCTAGAGACAATAAAGAATCACCAATTAATCTCAGTGAGCATATTTTTGGTCTGTAAAGGGGACCTGGATTACTCATATCCCCCATATGCACAGAGAGGTCTTGAAAAATCCCCACAGAACAGCTCTCTCATTGCAGGAAGTCAGTTCAGACAACTTCTTGCATTGAGGCAAAAAAACATCTCATAAATAAACTAGAAAGTACTTGGAGAGGGCAAACCTCTACCAAGGTAGCTCACATATTGCTGTTACATCTATAAGCAATAGCTCCATGATAAAGTTACCATCATAATATGATTCAATGACCCTGAAAACCCACACCTAGCACTTGGAATCATGTTGTTACCATTATTAGTTAGACAGTTATTAAGTAAAAGCAATCATTTGCTAATGGTAGTTATCTGGACCACCACCAAAATCTGATCATTTTTAAGTTGGGCCATGACCAACATCTCCTGAAAATTTCAGCAAAATCAGTCCAATAGTTTTTACGTTATCTTGCAAACAAACAAACAAACAAATTTACTTGATTGAGGTAATAATTTTATTTTTGTTCCATATTAGTACTTTTAGCTCTCAGCAAGAAGGCTTATAAAACAGAGACAAAGTAACTCAGACATTTCATTTAATTGCAGAATTTTGGATAAATCTTGAGTGACTGCTCATAATACTGTATTTTTTTTTTTTTTCTTAAATTTTTGTTTACACACTGCTGCTTTTTCACAAAAAAATATGTGTAAAAAAACCCATGCAAGAGTTCAGACTATCTGTATGAAAAAATATAAGGACTGGATAATCCTACTACAGTATTTATAGGTCCCACTGTTGGAAAATTAACTTGTCTGTGATCAGAAAATATTCTTTCACTGAAACTGAAGACTGTTTCCTCGTACTTTAACTGATATAAGTAATTTCAAAGATGATTTGTTTTAAGCTCTATAGGTAGTGAAGGTGCTCTAGTAAACTTCAGGATCTGCTTGTTAGATTAATGAAAATCAAGAATATTCTCTTTCAAAGCTGCTCTGAAACTACATCCTCTTTTTTGTCCTGGATCTCCTGTAAAGGATCAGGCTGGATTGACTTTGGTGAGTCGTTCTCCTTCTCCTCCAGATGGCAGCATAAGCCTGTAATACACACATGGCCTCAGAGGGTGTTTGGCCTTGTTCTGCCGCTGCTGAAGTCAGAGCTGATGCTTCTTGGGTTTCCATTGTATCTTCACTTGAAGGCAGAGATGCAAGCTGGAAAGATAGGGTCCCTCCAGCTTTGTAATTGCATGGCCAATAACTCAGGCATCCCACAATCCATCGGAATTTAGAGCAGAAAGATCCAGAGTCACTAGAAAGGACAACAGAACTGAATGTGAGAGCATTGTTTTTTTTTTTTTTTTAATTTTTCCTTGAGGTGTGACAGGCTGCACATGTCAACTATATATCAATATTTCATATTCAGCAATTGCAACAACTGGAGATGCTGGGGATTGAACCCAGGACCTTGTACATGCGAAGCACACGCTCTACCACTGAGCTACATCCCCACAAAATGTTGGAAGAGTGAAATAAAAACATTGGTTTGTGAAATGATGAAAAGGCAATAGTAGTGTTTACAATTCCAATGACTAATTAATCTAAACACCCACTGACAATTATCGACAATGCAGGAGAAAACTTTAGAGCTCAGCAGAACCACAGGATGATGAAGATGATGATGCAGACAGTACAGCCTGCTGTTAATGCTTATTGCCCTTATCTTGTTCTGTAACTAAGTCCTTAGTTACAGAACAGTAAAGTATTAGTTTTTCTTGATGAATGAGGTTTGACCAAATCATTCAAACAGATGCAGCCACTTAAAACTTCCCCTGATAGGGTCATGGCTGGTCTGTAGCAGGTCCTTGATAAGGCCTGCCCACCCTGAAGGTTTTGTATTGTAAACTTCACACTTTGTGTGAATTTGCACTGTCAAGTTTCCTCTTTATTGATTTATCTTGATTATCTTGTGAAGGAAGCACCACCTTAAGGAGACACCCTGCAAATGCATGAATGAGTATGTTTTTAGATGAATTTAGGCACTTTGAAGTTGGCTGGTAAATGGCTGGAACTGTTTGGAAGTCTGCAGGCTGCTGGCTGGGAGAGGAAAATTGAAGCGACTGGATCTGTAAATCCTGATTATTTAAAAACTGACAAACATCTTACAGGAAAAGTTGCAGCATGATAGCAGCCTGAGTTTCTCCATCATCACACACAAATATGGATTCATCCAGGGTTTACTCTCCCCCTGGATGACAAAGCTGGGCCTGCACTCTGCAGAGGAGCATGAAGAAGCACAAGAGCAGAAGATCCAGCCTGACATTTCAGCTGTTACACTCTTCCAGGAGGACACAATTTTTCCTCAATGTTTGGCAGAGGCAGTCAATAAATTCACAAGAAAACAAAAAAGCCAAACTATAAAGAGTTTGCATTACAAAGTTGCATCTTTTCCACCTGCTGGGTGTCAGAAAGCAATGTCTGGTAACTGAAATGAGTTAATTAATCTGAAAAGAAGAGGGATTTTAGACATTTTCTGTGGTCCTAGTTAATACTTAGGATGTTTATCATGGGAAATGTAAATTCTAAGCTGATATGTGCTTAAAACAAACTGATTAAAACTTTTGGAGCCATAAAGTTATGTTTATAATGCAGTATTAATGAGCCAGAGCTAGAGGATGAAGCCCTGTTTTGACTATAAATTTGTATCTGTGTGATTTTGCATGTATTCAAAATGAGATTGATGCTATCAACTGTCTCTAATTCATCATACAAAGATGTTGGTCTTTCTGTCCTGAATGGTGAGGCCTGTTTCACACTGAATGCCTTTTACTTGCGTGACAGCAGCAGTGCGTGTCTGTTTTAATTTCTGCATGTTATCAAGCCAGAGCTTTCAGACTGGAGGCGTGAGTCACTTGAACTCAGGTGAGTTTCCCATGCCAAAAATCTTAAACATGGCATGCTTGCCTAATTTCTCTCTCAACGGCACAGATTTCTGGGCCCAAACAGACAGAAAATGACAAATATTTACCTTAATCCAGCTGGTATGTATGTCCACAGAGGTAGAATATGGCACAAAAAAGATATAAACTGTCCAGTTACTCCTCCTGTTTTCTCAGAGTGCTTTCATTCTGCAGGTTTCCAGGTAAGTTCTAGAATAAATCAGGTTCCTTGAGGATAATTATAGTGGTTCTTCCTAAACATTCAATAAAAAGGCTCTTAACTCATCATTGTACTCTGTACGAGCGAGTTGGGTGGGCCTCAGATACGCTTTCAGATATGCTGCTCCTGCAGACTGGAATCTGCTACAAGAAAAACTGTGTCCTGGAGAGCTGTTGTCTTTACATTTTTTTAAATGCAGATTAAAGGCTTTAGAGGAAGATGAAGCAGGCTACAAATGCTCTGACTGAAAATTTTCTCCTCTGTGACTCTGACTTAACTGGTTGATATGTATGTATCTGTGTCTGTAATTGATTTATGTCTGTAACTTTCAAATGTGCTGCTGTCTTGACCAGGACACTCTTGCAAATGACATTTTTGATCTCAATGAGGCTCTTCTGGTTAAATAAAGTTTAAAAAAAAAAAAAAAATCATTACTGGGGTGATACATATGAAAAGATTGAACAAGAAGACGAGCTGAGGCTGCAGGACATTCACACTCCTGGTGTGAAAGCTGTGACGGCACTCAGAGCTGAAACACTTGGGAAATTTTTCCAACATGAAATGGACGTAGAGGTTTCCAAATTCTTCTGCCTGCAAACCCCAAACTAGCACTGCCAAAGACTTGGACCCCCCACTGTCCTTAGGGGTTATTTAAGCTTTTAATACTGTAGCACTGCCAATGCCTGGCATGCGAGATGTGTTTTAATTTTTCATTTTTTTGCATTTTTGTGCACATGCAGCATCACTCTGCATGCTGGTTGTTTAACTTGGCTGTTGCCCCTCCTGCTGTGAGCCTGTTTGTGTTACCGTCCACTGGCAGAGACTTGGACCTTGGGCAGCAGGAATGAGTCAGAAATACTTGACACATATTCTCTTGGTGAGTTTCCCCATACGTCTTGGCTCCTGCTGGCTCTGGTGGGGCATTTATGTGGTCAGGGATCGATGTCTGTTGGAGAGATCCAGGATTTTAATGCTTCTTCGACCTGAGAGGACTTTGGATGGGCAAAGTCATTCTAAGCAGAACCAAGACTTAGTATGAGGAAACATGCATGATCATCACACACATAGATGTTAACAAAGTGAGCATGTATGCATCTGCAGAAAATAGAGTCAAATTCTAGATTACAGCTCAGAAGAATCTTTGGTCAAGTTCGTTCCCTGAGTAATGAAAAGAAAAACACAAGGGGAAGTGAGACAACCTAGATTTCATGGCGTTACCACAGAAATCTGCTTCTTTCTGGATGAAGCAACCGTGGTGTTGCCCTGGAATGGCCTCAGTGTTCAAAAGTTTGCACCCAGGGGAACAGCCGCTCCTTCGAACATCATTTCATAGCTTCCAGAAACACAGCAACAAACATCCAAATCAAAGAAAACAAACTGGGGGGACTTTTGTCACCAGAGGATTTTTCTGTGTGACTACAAAGGACACATAAACAGCACTGACACAAAGACTCTTTGAAGACTCAGTTTGTGGCTTTAAGTGACTTTCCGCTCTGCATGCCACCGTGTAGATGATCGTGTGTTGTCATTGGCAATATCAGGAGTACACAGACTTCCTGCTGAGAGTCTATCCAGGGACAGTGGTATGACTTGCACATTGGCAAGTGAATAATCTGGTTTATTTTAAAGCCATTAAACATCAGAAAATGAATTCTTTGTGGGCTGCAGCAAAGAACATGAGCTGCTAAAATTACAATCTGTCAAAGATTGTGTCACGGTCTTTTTCACCTTGTTTACATTATGTTTTAACATCCAAACTGAACATAAGGATGCTGAGTGCAACCCCGAATGCTCGGTGTGGATGTACTTCTATACAAACTAAAGAATATTTGATGTCCTTTTGCTCAGATTGCTTGTGGTTGGATCTTGGATGCCTTCATCTGGATTGGTTTATTAGTTAAAGTGCAGCATGACCAACAATCTGTTGTAATTCTCCAAAGATGGAGACTCGAGTTAGAGACTCGCACATGAGTTGCTCTCAAGCTACTCACAGAGGTGACTTGAGACTTGACTTGGACTTCAAACTCCATGAGGCTTGAGGCTGCAAAAATCTGAGGGGTTTCTTAAACTGAGGTTTTTCAGTGTTTTTCTGTCCTTTTGTCCACACATCTTAGGTCACTGAAAACACAGATTTTGGGAATCTTCTGCCAAGATGAAGACTTTTGAAAATGCCATTTTGGGCTTCAAACACCAAACTCTGTGCCAACCTCTTCATGAGGTGATGTCACTCTATGTGACATTCTCACTGTTGTTCACATGCAGTATGTTATAGCAGAGATATTTTTAACTGTTGTCATTTTGAAGTCTTGATAACTTGACCATTTTCATGCAAACACAGACTCTCTGTTGCTCCCTCACTTTGATGCTGACGGTACAAATGCTGCGGACATTTAGGACAAGACTCGGTGTTGTTGTTTAACAAGTGATCGTGTTGACTAGTGACCTTTGGGTGCATGCTCTGTGGTGGCTGTGTTAACAACAGTTGTTGAAACCAACAAGAGCATCCATGAAAATGTTCAATAAGATGACTTGATAAAGATTATCAGATGTCTTCAATCAAAATATAAACAAGGAAGTAATTACTCAACATGTCTGCTGTCACCAGTTCACATAGCCACATGTTAAACTGTAACACCAGTCGGGACATGGTGTGAGGAATAGTTATGAGAATAAAACTGCTTTAACATAGACTAGGGAAAAGGTGCATGTTATGGACATAGTTACAAGGTGATATAAAGTGATATGCCAACATTTTTTAATTATTTTTGTGTCTTGCCTCACTCCAGAGTCCATGACAAGCTGATAGACACCATTCTTTCGACTCTGGGTGCAGGAAAAAGAAGAGATGGGAAGAGCTCATGCACTGCTAATTAGCTTAGCTCAAACACTGGCAGTCAATGGGAAGTGTTAGCCTGCCTCTGCCTACAGTCATCAGATAAACTCTTCAGCAACTCTAAATGGTCAAATATGCTTGTTAAGAATCTCTTTTTTTAACCACATTATGTTACGTTATCTATTTTTAGACAAAGATTTGCACTTTATGTAATTTTCGAAAGAAATACATATGGAACTAAACCTTGGGGTGCATGCGCAAACCACTGCAGACATTTGTGTAAGTAGGTCAACAAAACAAAGCCTCTGTTTATCAGTAGAAGAAGATAATACCATGATAAAAGATAACTTAACATAACATAATGTAAAAAAACAAGTCACAACAAGCACACAAGACTGTTTAGAGTAGCTAAAGAGTTTGATCTGATGGCTGTAGGCAGAAACAGGCTTATACTACCCATTGACTCCCAGTGTTTGAGCTGAGCTGATTGGCGGTGGGTGAGCTCTGCCTGTCTCTTTCTTGTTATTGAACGCACAGTCGAAAGAATGGAGTGTATCTGCTTGTCATGGAATCAGGAGTGAGGCAAGACATGAAAACAAAAAAAAATGTTGGTGTATCCCTTTAACAGTGCATTCATGTGTTTTTGTGTAGATGGGGATTCAAGAAAAAAAAAAAAAAACACCAGACATTAGGTAAGAGGCAAGGTACATCCCGAACCAGTCGCCAGACAATCCATCCATTCATCCATCTGTCATCCATATGGCTTATCTCTTTTGGGTCACAGCTGGAGGCTATCTCAGCTGGGTGAGAGTTGGGACACACCTGCCTGGTCAACAATTACAGAGCTGATATATAGAGACAAACAAGCACTCACACACACTCACTACTAAGGGCAATTTAAATCCTCCATTAACTTAATGGGCATGTTTTGGATCTGTGAGAGGAAACTAGAGTATCAGGAGAAAACTCCTGGATGCACATGAAGAACTTCACACAAAGACTCTGCCTGGTCGTCAAACCAGCAACTTTGTGGCTGTTATGTTCATCTCCCCCAGAAATCACCTTCAATCACTCCTGACATCTTATCAGGACGAAGCTAAAACCTTCATCAACATAACGTCAGGTACAGTTAGAGCTGCTGTCATGAATACACTTCCAGAATCCAACCACAAAGAGCCATCAGCAGGCCGCTGACAGTGACGGCTGTTGGTACTTTCTGTGGTCTGCAGGAGCAGGTTCTTACCTCTCATCAAACCAACAGCACGGACTCCATCTGTCTCACATTACTGACTCAGAGCTACTGCGATGAAGGTGTTCCTGCTCGGAGGACGTTTTAAACATCAGAGAACCCAGAGACCCCCCTGAGGTGGATATCACAACATCATAAATGCAAAGCAGGTACATGATCACAGTTGGCTACTGTGGAGGCCAGGACAGTGGCTCCTGCCCCGCCATGAGGATGATGACTGAGAGTTTAAAGCAGGGTTAATCAACCACATTTGAACAAGGGCCTGTATTTTCTTGCCATATGCTTTGGGGGGTGGATCTAAGAACTGAACTAGAAAGCACTCGGAGAGTGCAGACCTCCGCCAAGTGCCACAGTTCCTCCTATTTGTCATTTGCACCATAAATATTAGTCCCACATTTATTTTGACTAAATTTTTAGATTCCTTGACCATGAAAACATACCATTGGCAACTGAATTCATAATTATATTAACATTAGTTCAGCAGTTATTCACGAAAATCAAATTTTCCTTAATGGCGGTTTTCTTCTGGATCTAGCTCCCTAGCTTTTGAAGATACAGCAAATCCGTTGGCACCTTCCAAATTCCACAATGTCTTGGTGTTTGTTGCATGTTTATAGCTTCATTTGTTCTCTTCCTATGATGAAAATTCCAAAGGTCCCCTATTTTTTCATATTCTGGATCATAGTATCCAGAATTATTCCTTTATCCGGATCAGACTTTCATATACTGTAGAGCATGTTAGAAACTTGTCCTGTATTTTTTTCCCAAGTGCCCTGACCATTATGTGTGGAGTTATATGCACAAATGTCAAAAATGGCCCTATCTCCCAATGTTAAAGAATCCTTTAAAAAATTCCTGGATCCAGACGGAGATCCAGATTGCTTCCAAAATCTAATCATTTGTTCCTTATCCCAATCTGGATAGTCCCTGAAAATTTCATCAATATCTATCCATAACTTTTTGAGTAATGTTGCTAACTAAGTAACAGACAGACAGACAAACAAACCCTCCCAAAAACATAACCTCCTTGGCGGAGGTAATAATAACAGTAATAATAATTATAATAATAATAATTATTATTATCAAACAATTTCATATTATTTATATATTTTTAATTTCTGACTTTTATCTGCTATATTATAGCCTTTAAAAGGAAGATCAGTCCCTATCACCTATCCTGCAGCCAACCACATGGGGGTAATTAATAGTTGTAGGAGTTTAATGACGAAAAAGTTTCTTTAAAACCACAAAAGAAAAATTCCCTGCACATTTCTAAATTTGTTAACAATAGAAAAGGATTAGGGGCTCTGAAAAATAAAATAAATAAATGAAAAACAGAGGTTAAATGCTTTATTTAAGTCTTTGAAAAAAGTCTGAATTTTGAGATTTAAGTAGGAATCCTGGAAATAATGTCAAAATGTCTCGAAATTCTTATTTTAATCCCAAAATTCTCCCTCCCCCCCCAGAATTGTGTTTTTCTCAAAAGTCTTCTTCGAACTCTGAGTTAAGTCACAAAATCCAGATCTTATTAACTTATATCTTAGAATTTAGACTTTTTCACAGATCAGGTTTGGGAGCACATGCCAGGTTGGGACCGGCCACCAGTTGGTGATCACTGGTTAAAAGTTTCATTCAACATCAGTGATATAAAAGCTAAACATCAACGACATGAAGTCTGAAACTAAGAAGAAAGTTCAAGTTAAATGTATTCAGTTTATCTTCACTGAGTCAACACTTCACTGTAAAAGTGCGCTGACACATTCATGATGATACATGACTGGTAAAGACAGGTGTGGCAGATTTACCACTAAAGGTATTAAAAGCTTGCTCTGAGTAAGACTCTTCATTAAAGCCTCTTCTAGAAGCATTATTAACAGTCTGATTTAGCAAACAAGTCACACAACAGTCAGTTAGTTTTAAGCTCAGAATAAACTTAATTGTTTGATTTTGGCCTTTATGGACTACTGTCTCTGTCACAAAACCAGACTCAGAAACAAGGACACCACACAGTAGTCAGATAAGCATAAGAGTTTAATGGTTTTACCAGACAGAGCTCGGTACACAGTAGAGCAGTCAGATCAGGCAAAGGTTTCAAAAACATGAGACAAAAGGCAAGATCCAAAAAGACAACCAAGGTTTCAAAACAGCAAGACAAGAAAATGAAAGTGCTGGGACAAAGACTGTGAGGTACAACGAACTGGCATCAAACAGAGGAAGACATGAGGTTAAATATGAGAGGTAATGAGGGGCGACGAGAAACAGGTGAGGAGAAACACTCAGCATGCAGGTGTGACAAGACGGGGGCAGGGCAGAGAGGAACAAACCTGGAACAGAGACAAGGGTTAGTGATTTCAAAATAAAACAGGAAGGACAAGACAAAAGACATTATTTAAAAAAAATAAAAGAAAACTTGACTGACATGACAAAAACACAAAAAGAATAGACTGCCTGTTTGGCCATGTCTGTGGTTACAGGTCCACAGACTTACAGGGTACATCATGGTGATGGCACACTGCTGGAACAGACTTTGGACCTGTATGGAGATGCTGGGGATTGAACCCAGGACCTCATACATGCGAAGCATGCGCTCTACCACTGAGCTACATCCCCACAAAACCAGCCACTATTTATTAGTAGCAACTTGTTTTTGTTACATGCCATCAGAAGATGGGTACATTGTGATTATAAAGGGATGGGCTTGGTCTGCAGCAACACTCAGGAAGGCCAGGACATTTTAATGATGTGCCAAGAAAATATCCCCCACACTGTCACACCACCAGCAGCCTGAACCATTGATTCAAGGCAGGATGGATCCATCTCTTCACGTTGATTATTCCAAAGTCTGAGCCTACCTTTTGAAGGTGCAGCAGAACCTGTGCAATACAACTGGTGTGGGCAAGTGTGCAATCATACATTAGCACCTTTATTGTGACGTGCAATATATCAGCACTTTAGCACTTCAGCACTTTAACACTTCATTTTGTACATTAAACAGCTCAAGCACTTTAAGCCTGAGGGACTCTTTGTTATGGTTTGTCTTGAGCATATCATTTGTATTGTTGTATGTGTGTCTTGTAATTTAATGTATATTTCATGTTATGTTGATCTGTCATCTTGCTGCTGCCTGTTACTGTTGTTTTGTGTACTTTGTGTATTTTAAGACTGTGCATACCGGTACAAATGCATTACATCAACCTGCCAGGGACTACAGATGGAAATTAGCCTGTGGCTATAATCTGGCACATTTACATGTCAATGTTCATTAATGTGCACTGTCCTCTAGTTAAATAAATAAATAAATAATAATAATAATAATAAATGATAATAATAATAATAATAATAATACTAACCCAGACTAATCAGACCAGGCAGTATTTTTCCATTTCTCTAATGTCCAATTTTGGGGATTCTGTATGAACTGTAGCCTCAGTTTCCTGTCCTAAGCTGATAGGAGTGGTACCAAGTGGGGTGTTCTGCTGCTATAGCTATTTACATGGTCCCTCATGACATGAACAACATTATTTGAAGATGTCATCAAAATCTGTTGAGAACTCATTAAGTTATTTGTGAAAAGGTTAAAACTTCCCTGTCTTGCAAGGTTAAAAAATTATTAAAAGAAAAAAATATCCAGGATCCGCCTCCAAATATCCAACAAAATCCAACTGGTTGGTCCTTGGCCCATTTCTAACCTATCCTGTAACCGTCTTTAGATCATGTCCATCACTTTTTAGTTATGCTGTTAACAAACAAACAACTTTGCAACCAACAAAAACACATTCTCCTTGGTGGAGGTAATAATGTTTTCAAATTATAAAGCGAGGCAACATCAGATGCCTTGTATGTTGTACAATGAAATTTTCAAATCCTGCTTGCTTGTCACAGATATTATTTCAGGTATTCATCTGAAAAGCTATTCTAAAATACTCTAGACTTTGGAAAGGGGAAGCAAAAGTCTTATAACTTACTTCTGAGTTTTAGGACTCATTCCTGCACCACTCTGTTTCTTATCAAGATTCAAACCACCTCCCAAAGCAAATAAGGGAACAAAAAGATGACTCTATGCCGTTGTTGGTAGTACAATAAGGCACAGTAAATGTTGCAAGTTACCATTTAATCCTAATAAGTAACCAGAGACATGACTCAAAATAAATACTAATGATGTTCCAACCTAATCTGATGCCATCAGGTCAATGCTAATGGATTTGTAGTGAAGACCCCAAATGAACCCAGAAAAAGTCAAACCAGAAGTAAATGAAAAACCATTCCAAATGCTGCCCTAAGCAGGATTGTTTGTTTTAAATCGAACCACATACAATCCCAAATGTCCAAATGCACTGATGAGGAGAGTGAATTTACTATCCACTGTATGCATTCTGGGAAAACCGCTGGATGTGATTCAGTGCCATTACTTAACCAAACATCCAGTCATACTTCAGCTTCTCTGTCTGTTAACAGTGTTTGTTCAGCTTTAATCATCCACAGTCTCATATTAAAGATAGTTAGCTTTATGACTTCCTCTGTCTGAAACTCAAATCTTCTCTGTTTTCCCACTCTCATGAAAATCTAGAGCCTACTCACTATTTGTTCTCCACGACATGGAGCGGGATGTGAGCTTTGTCCGTGTAAATAAAGGTGAAATGAGAGATGGAGGGGGATATAGGTTAGATTTAGAGGGACATGCCGTGGTTATTTTACTGTCTCCTTAACTTTAATCCTTATTCCAGAGGACTTGGCACGCATCTAAGCTTTCAAACACTGCCCGGCCAATGTTAATACAAGCACTAAATCTCAATTAACAACAAGGAAGTATATTCTGTGGCTGCTGTGGAGATTTATTCTCAGCGGTGGACGGACTGAGGAAAAGAGAAGGAGTATTAGGGAGGATTGAATGTGGAGTCTAAACACATTGTACGTGTTACAGCTCATTAAACAGCCACTGGTTTCACACACAGCTCTGAGTGTTTTTACTTGATTTATCAGAGTGCACCAGTGCCGATAACAACTCCTAAAGCCTGCAAAGGCAAACAAAGGCACCAATATGACTCTGGAGGTGAGTTTGTTTTAGCAGCAGGTTCTTCAGCAGAGCTATCCGTCCATCAGAAACCACTTCTCAGAGTTGTCTGGGTTTTGTACATGCTGTAGAGATGTGTTCGTGCACAGTAAGATGGCTGTGCAAATGGCTGCAGCTGCCTTGTGCTCCCACAGAATACTTATTTGGTTGCAGTTGACACCAGGGCATGAATTTCCAAGAATGCGGAACACCAATTTTTCCTGCTATTTAAGCCTTTTTAAATTGAAGGAGAATCTTTAGAAGTCTTGTGAATTTACGCAAAAGCACAAAAATGAAGCTACATCAAAATTAACACCTAAAGATTCATTCATATTCATTTTTTGGGTGCAATATCATTGCTGTTGGATACAAACCTCCTGTCTCCATTTATTTTGATTTTCATTTTTTTAACATAAATCAGTCCTGTTGGTCTCCTTTCATGTTCCTCAGTGGGTTTTTATAATTTTTCACCAATCAGGACAAAAAATAATTTGTAATCAGGAAATAACAATTTTCATTCATTCAGTAAAAGAGCATTCGTTTCCTGAAAAGTGGCAGTTTTATACATAAGAGGTTTGTGCCTGACAGCAACGATATATCACTTGCCCTCGCCTGAATCGCCCCCAGTCTTGTTAATAAGTCGGTTTCCACAGCCTGCACTTTTATCCATCTGGAGTGGCCAGCAGAACACTTATCGCTGGATAGCTGGCAAGATGCTGCAGATCTATGTTCAGAGGAAGCTGCTTCAAATCCGAATCAATCTCCACCAAGCAGATTGACCCATCACAGGAAAACAAGCGCTCAGTGTTTCCAGGTCATTTCAAAATTACAGTGAAAGTGGAAATACTGTTGATGCCTACAGCTGTAGAGTCTGCAGTCAAGCTTGCTCACTGTGTCCTCACTCCAGAGCTGGAAGTTTGCCACCAGCAAGATGCATCCAACATCTATATCACTTTTTCCTTTCAGGGTTGTGGAGGGCAGTAGCCTATCCCAGGTGACATTAACAAGAAGCAGAGTACACCCTGGACCAGTTGCGAACAAACTGCAGGGTATCATAGAGAGATATATAACCATTTATAATGAGCTTTACTTAACCAGAAAAGCCTCAGCGAGATTAAAAATCTAATTTGCTAGAGTGTCTTAGCCAAAACAGTCAGCAGTACAATTACACAGTTACAGACATAAAATATATACTCTCACTAACACCAATTCAGAGGCACCAGTTGACTAATGAGCGTGTTTTTGGACCATGGGGGGAAACCTGAGTATCCAGAGAATAACAACACATGGACAGAAGAACATACAAACTCCACATAGAAAGGCACTGACCAGCATGGGGAGCTCAACCCATCAGCCACAGTTTAATTCATCTCTTTTATATCATATTATGCATTTTATGTGTACACAAAATTGACTTAAATGTGGGGATGTAGCTCAGTGGTAGAGCATATGCTTCGCATGTATGAGGCCCCGGGTTCAACCCCCGGCATCTCCAACTCTTATGACATCCTGCTGATTTGAGAGGTTCACTGTACATGAATCATTCCTGCAGCACCTCTCATATACCCAAACCGCAGCACTGGGCATCTATCTGTTCACCTTCTGCTGCTATTGCAGGTAAGAAGCATAAATTGTATATCATTGGGACAAAAGTTTTAATAGTAGCCAGGAGCGAGCAATTTTTTAGTCCCAATTTTACTGTGATGACCAACAGACGAGATGTGTGTGGGCCCCTGAAGTGGGCCCCAGATATTACTTTATTATACCAACACTTCTCTACTTGTTTACTTGTTTGGCTCTAATCAGCTTTGAAGTTGATAAAAAAAAGGTCTACATGCCTTTGGGTGGTGACACACTGATATCTCTGACCTAAAAGTAAAGTTCAACCTATCCTAAAAAACGTAAGGATTACAACAATAAAGACCTGAACCTTTGTAAGAGGAGGAGGCTCAAATTTTGAATTATACAACAATAACATTTTAACTGTGGTCAGTTTAGTAAGTAGTGACAACTATTTCCAGTTAAATAAAAAGTAATTACCCATTTAGGAAGACCATGTCTTTCATGTCCTTCTTTGGCTCCTCCATGACTGGTCCAACAGAAGTGCTTTCTGATGATTTCTTTGAGATTGTTGGTGTGGACGGCCTGTTGCTGTGGACCTGCAGTGTTAATATCTTAGCCTTTTATTTATTCCTTTAATACTATCAACACAGTAGTTAATATATACTTCAGAATGTTTATTAAATCCTGAAGTTATTTCTTATATTACTTAAACCATTATTATCAACATGGATGACCTGCTGGTGTGGATTCACCTGGCTCCAACTGCATTATCCTACATTAAACATCACTCACAGTAAAATGAGTCATTTATGAATCTATTTAACTTAATACTCAAATATAAAACAACATCAATCCTCTATGGAGAGGTGCATGGATGGCGTTAAATTATTTTTGTGGACCAATCCAGAAGTTAGCTAGTTCCCTTGACTAAAAGCCTGTGGGGTTTTCCAGTGTGCTCTCGGATTATTGCTTTAATAGGGTTTGTGGATAACCAAAGTTAAAAAAACTTCGAAATTTTGTTCATCTTAATCTTCATGGATGGACTTGGTTGTCACACTTTTTTTTTATTTCAATGTACTGGTTGAGAGTAAAAACTATTATAAGGCTATTAATAAACTACAACATGGCGGTTCAACTAAGGAGCAGCTATCCCACTTCCAACCCATAACGTCATGTTGTAACTTCTTGTTTTGGAATTTGTTACTAATTAAATGACCTTATTAAGTTTGTGCCCACTGCTTTGGCTAATGTGTTTGTGTTACTGTTTAATCCAAAAATAATCAGAAATGACTGAATTGGGTATCTGGCCATTTTTGTATTCCTTGTTAGCATTTCATTAGCAACCATTCTTTTAAAAACACAGTTTTAAAGTAATAATTAAAAGCTGGTCCACATTAGATGCATTCTTGTTGCAAACGTTCAAATCTCGTATGTATGTACTCATCTTGAACCTTATTTCAGGCACTTATCCTTATGGTATTCCAAAAAACAGTCTTTGGACCATGGGAACCAGAAGTAGTAAAATGCCAAAATGCTAACTCTTCCACATTTCTGGGCTAATTTCTGCACACTATTTCAAAACCAATATAGTTTTTAAAGTTAATATATGAACAATCTCTCCATCCATGGATTGAAAAATATTGCACAAAACAGATATCCACAGATTGTCCAGGAATTACAAAGGGGATAGTTTTGGGATAAAACCCTCTCAGCACAGTATGTGAGGCCTTGCTTGGGCCTAAAGCTGGATATTTGTTTTGAAACTCAGTTGTGACAATTCTGAAGAGCTGAAACATCCATTATGGACCATCATCTGAGGACTTCTTTTCTCCCACAGCTCCCTTATTGAACCTACACTTTGTCCCTCTGGCTAATTCACATTTCGCTTTGTTAATGTCTGTTTGCACGGCCAAGTGAGTCTTTCGTCGGATCTGTAGAGTTCACAAAGATGTTTCATGTCTAGAACAAAAGATCTCACAAAAGAGAAAAAGCACAGAAACAGTCAGTAGAAAGCAGGTGGATTTATGTCTCTCCTCTGTGATTCCCCTGACCTTCTCTGCTGCCTGTGTCCATCTGTTCCTCCGAGTGCCTTTGCTCACACATTCAGCCTGTTTGCATCTGCGTGTGTGTGATACTAATCGTCACTCTGCCTCTCTCGTCTGTCCGGCATGTTTGCCTTGTGCTGACATACGGAGCGGCGGCCGTTTAACTGCACCTTAACTCGACACACAGGCTGTTAGGAATGTGTGTGGGAGAGGACAGCGCTGAGCTAACAGACTCTTCTCCCAGCGTCCTCTCTGTTTACCTGCTATTGTTTGCAGCTTCTGTGTGGAGATGAAGAGAATGGAGTGATTTATGTGCACTGTGACAACAACAAGTGTTTGGGCGACAGCGGCGCCAACGTTATCCCTTATCCAGTGGAATCAGCTGAAGCCTGGAGGCAAAGTCTTTGTTTGTTTATGGAAACTTGCAACAGCTAGAATATCAATGGATGCTATTGATGCTGTACTAATTATTCATGGTCAACTTTGAAGTGAAGGAAATTTAAGCAAAACTTGATTTCTTTATTTATTTCTGACATGAACTTAACCTAGAAAGGACCCAAATGCAGGACACAAGGCGTTACAAGTTTCCAAAAATCTTGGTTTAATGACAGTTCCAAAAAGTCGGCACACAGTGATGGGAAACAGCCGGGGAAGCACACTCAGGGATCAGGTGTGACAAAGCCAGACAGGAAGCAAAACCTACGGAGACAAGGAAAGACAACAGGAAGCACAAGACAAGACACAAAACACAAACACAATACGGGTAACCAACTAAACACAGAAAACAGGATCATGACAGTTTTATGTTTATTTGTGTAGGGAAAGTATCAATTAGGAGAGCGTTGCTAAAAATTAATAAAATTACTAAAGTTGTGTTGCACATAGAAGTTTATTACATAAGTTCACCTCAATTAATGAAACAGTTTTTTAAAGTCAGAGAACTCTTAACTTTCTATTGACCTATTTGTCCAAGTACTCATTTCTGAAGCTGGAGATAAACTTGCTGCACTTGTACGTATGATGGCCGCCACACATCCCCTGTGTTGATTCAATGCGTCAGTTGTGCACATCACCAGTAGGATCAGTGTAGAGGCAAAGGAGAGATGAGAGATGGATCGCAGCAGCAGGAACAATAGATAGTTTAAAGGACTGATAACTGATAAATCAAGACCAACATCTGAATAATATGTAAGGCTGTACTGACACACACATGACAGTTCATCCAACTGATGACGGATAAATTCTCCTCTTAAAGTCGGGAAACAAGGAAATATGTTCGGTGCACTGTTTCGACTGGTGACCTTGCTGTATTTTCTCACATAAACTAATGAAATAATCTTTGATACAAAGGTTAATAAAAGTGAAGCACTCACCCTCTTCTTTTCTGGTGCTGTGACTATGGCATCTATCAGTACAGTCAGCAGCAAGGCATCAGATCACACAGTAACTCATTACACCAATACACCAAGACAGTTCTAATGGGGCACGGAGAAAAATGTCCCAGAAAGCCTGAGGTATTTTGTGCCTTCTAGTGGTGTCCTCCAGTAGCACGCATCACATACAGGTAAGTATTTAAACAGAAATGCTGATGGCACCAACAGATGCAAACGGGACAAACTGCAGGTTTATCTTCAGCTAAAGGAGTGGTCCACATCAAGATACTTTGGCTGTTTTCCAACTGCATCATGCAGGGTCAAATATATGTCCATAAAACAGGTGGAAGAGTGCATGAGCACAAAGTTTAACAGTGAGTTTATCTCAGGTTTTACTTTTTTGTTCATCACAAAGACAGAGAGCCAGAATGTGAAGTCTGCACAGTCAACCTACACAGATGGACATCTGAGGATCGGGTCATCTCTTCAAAATAAAAAGCCTTTCAATATTAGCTAATAAAGAAAAAGAAATTAAATCAATTATCATTATTTCTCTTTGGTCTGGTATCAAATGATCTACAGAGGGGATGCATGATATTGGATTTTGCCGATTTTGTGTAAGGAACAGTTGTGAACAAGAAAAACAGCACCTCAGTCTTAAAAACATTTAATTCTTGCTTTTTAAATGTACCCATGTAGTGATAAGTGCTGCAGTATGGTACATTGCGTTTTTGTTGATATTCCAGCTGATATATGGACGATTTGCAAGGCTGATATATTGACTGTAAATATCAACAAAAATTTCAATGTCAGCTGATACCGATATACCAATCATAGATCAGAGGCTGGTTGGTGGCCTCTGATCTAGACAATGTGAGTGTTGGACATAATTGCTTTGAGTGGGAAACAGGACAAGAATCAGCGCTGCACGCTAAAATGCCTCGTGTCAGGCGTACTTCAGGGATCTAAATGTTTTATCAAAGACCACTGGGTGCAGGAACGGTAATGGA
Source organism: Cetoscarus ocellatus (assembly GCA_037902135.1). Lineage (NCBI taxonomy): Eukaryota > Metazoa > Chordata > Actinopteri > Labriformes > Labridae > Cetoscarus > Cetoscarus ocellatus. The sequence goes on along the minus strand of JBAMNC010000760.1, from coordinate 1,594,059 downwards.
GGCTCCTTCATGGTTTGTGCTTCATATTAGCGATGGACCATGATCATTCTCTGCCATCTGCTGCATGTCCTGTTGCCCAAGCCTGACGTCATAAACAACGAGACAAGATGACATAAAGTTAAAAATTAATGAAGAGTGCACAAGCATTATAACTCTGGCCTGGAGGCAATGTCTCTTATTTGTTTGTGAATGTTTGCGAAAATTCTAAACTACATATAAAGGAACGTTCTTTATGTTATGATGGTTTTTCTACGATTATTTACGGCCATCCTCAAAGCACAGGAAATGAATGAAAATCTTGATTTCTCAGTGCGATAAGTGGTATTTTGTGTCTCTTTCTCTTTTGAAATAACACTCAGCAGGCCAAGAATTCCATGGGAAGAGACAGGCATCGTCTCTTAATGAAGTCAAGTCGCCCACCAGCCGTCTCCCCCCACCCCCCCATCCTCTTTCCTATGCTGCATCTGATATTGTTGATGTTGTTTTTCTTTCTTCCTCTCTGAAAAATGAATAGCGGCTCTGTCACGCCCACCAGCGCGGGGTTCTGGGTTGTCTCCTTCCTGTTGCCTGTCTTATCTCGCGCACAGATCCCGGCCTGGCCTGCCTCACCCCCCCGCCCCCTCCATCTCCACCACCACCACTGTGGAGACAGGCGGGTTGGGGGTTGGGTTCGTCTGCGGTGCCCCCCAAATTTCATATTCAACTCCCTGAGAGTTTGGAGCAAAGGCAGGAAGTTCATACCAGCTTTTTCCTCACTGGGACGCCGGGGTTTGCTTTTAAATGGAAAGACGTGAGATACCAGATGAGTGGGGGGTCGGCGTGTGAGGGCTTTTACTTGAGGCCCAACCATGAGGTCCTCATTTGTTCCTGGGGCCATTACTGTGACAGACTGTTTACTATCAGCGACAGATTAGGTTTACTTTAGGATTTATGTTATTCCTTTAGCTCAAATGTATAAACATGGCTGATGCTTTTCCACCACCCTGCTGCTATACATTAATACTGCCTGGCCTGACTGGGGGGGCTTACTATAAGCTGCTGAAAATGTCATTTCTAAACTTTCTGTAGGAAAAACATGTTCTAATTCTTCCCCAAAGAGATTAAATGAACTGGGCTGCTTTGGTTGTGGCTGCTACTTGTACTCGGCTCTGCTTCTGACCGCTCCTCATGTCTGATGATTCAACACCTCATCAAGACCTGTTACCTGAACCAGGACAGGTCCGGTGCCATGAGGAGGTGCAATGAGACATTTGGAGTACATTTTTAAATGTACAATAGAGCATAATTGTGACATACAATTATTTATTTTACTAGTTTGTATGCTAATAATAATGTACAGTGTCTTTTGTGATTAGCATCTCCAGGGCTCTCAAGTCTCAGGCATTCAGCATGTGACACACGCATTTTGACCTTTTCACATGCTCACACACCAAACCTGGTATTTCTCACGCATGAAAATTTATTGTGTAACACCCTCCGAGTTACACCGCTACATATGCATTTATGGGACATGTAGCAAGACCCTCTGAGCATCATAGAGCACAACGGGAGCTTGACACAACCCAGGTATAACAGCAACTACCCATTAGCCAATCAAATACAGCTATACATCAGCCAATCAGATAATAGCACTGCTATTGGTTGAACTGTAGGCAGCGACGTTCTGAGATGAGGATGCATACTCCACCCTCACGGTGGGAGAGCCTTATCCCATCATTACAATAATTTATCCCGTTGATTTTGTAGCCTGCTGAATCAGGAAATTACTTATTGTACAAAAGGAAAACGAGAACTTATTCTTATTCTTCCTCCACACACTGCAATTGAACAGTAAAGCGAAGTCTAATCACAGTGACATACAAACTGTGGTTGCCAGGTATCATATTTAAACAAAATCATCAGTGTTAAGTTAGTAAAGTTAATAGTTATACTTAGAACACAAGAAATGTTTGGCTATAATTAAAATAAAAACTGCACATTTTTAGTTTGAAAGAGCATGGTTAAATGTTAGAGGTAAATAAGAAAAAAGAACATCAATAGCAAAAATCTCTCTCTGACCTGAGATCAAAACTTGAGAGCCCTGCATCTCTCTGCCAATTAGACTCCATCATGATGTCTTGGTGCACTTCAGGGTTACCGAGGGTGAATGCGAGATAGGAAATCAAAGATGTGAGGAACACATGATATGATGAGGAGTAGACTTCTGATGCTGTTGAGCCTGCAGGATGAGGTGAGGTGGCCAGACTTCTGAGGTGTTGGACCTGGACATTGATAAGACAGTTGGAGGTGCCTGGGTTGGAGGAGAGTTGCCGAGATCACACAGCACGACACCACAACACTGGTTGCAAATGGTGGCGGTGGTCTGTTGACTGGCCACAACTATTATCAATTCCCCATGTGACAGCAGTTGAAACAAAATGGATGCTGGAACTGTGCTCTTTTTTTTAAATTTATATTTCACACAATGTTCCCACTCTATGTAATATGCCGCTTTTAAACAAAAGTGGATTTTAAGTCAGCACTTTCTGATTCATCAAACACTGTTTTTGCCCCAAAATGCAACAAGCAGAGGGGCTTAACCAGCTCATAAAAAGCTTCAGTGAAGTTCAAAGAATTTTAATTCTTCTTTGGTAAATCCATAAATCCATTTACAGCTACTTAACAAGCCGATCTGTAATAACATGCATTCTGTGGGGTATTAAAAAGCATGGACTTATTTGACCTTAGAGAAACTCTGAACTGAGAGATGCAACAAGATTGGACGAATAAAAGTAATAAACCTTTTGATCTTTGATAGCCGTTCAGAGGATGATTGGACACAGAGCTTGAGGACTACCAAAACTCTATTTCATGTAGTGGACCATAGATTGTCTTTTTCTTTTTTTTTTTCTAATTTTGATTTTATTTGAGTTTGAAAAGGCAAAATTGTAAAGTACGGACCTCAAATTTTTTGTGGTTTACAGAGGAAGGGATAAATATGGTCCATGTTAGTCGGGTGTGAGTCCACTCAGTTCTGATAGTCTCTCAGTCCTTAACTTTAATTTTCAAGAGTGTGCATTACTCTTCATTTTTGCAACACCTGTCCGCATTCAATTTACTAAGTGTATACTCACTGTTTACAATGAAAATAAGAACTCAAGAACTGGGAGAGCTTACCATTGAAATGTATACCTTCAAGTGGAAAGAAGGAGCATGAGGGATCTGGTGAGTTGTACAAAATCTGCACGAAGCAGAGTTATATATACAATCCATCCTCGAGTAATAAGACACACTGTTCAACATATTTCACTAGTCCATCTAGACGACAGCCCATAGAAAGTGTTTGGGAGTGAGCAGAACCTTTTCAAAGAATATCCAGCAGGTGATTGGACGATCATTCTCTCAATCACATACATTACAGGCCGATCACATAATGTCATAGGCAAGTAAAATACAAAATGTGAGCTGCTATTTAGGATAAACCATCGTCAAAATGTGTCCAAAGTGGAGTAAAAGCATCCTTTCTATCAAGAAGTGCTTCATTGTTGTTTGTTCTTCATATAATACAGAACTGTGATCCAAATTCTGAAAAAACTGCTACTGAAGCTGTTAGCATTTATGCTAATTTCTGTGCATGCAATCACTTCCTGCTGTCATCTCGCTGGTAGCTCCACCTCTTCCTGCTCTGAAGGACCCTGATTGGGCTGTCCCACTTTGGGCCGCTCACAGTCATTGTAAATTGGAGCTTGGCAAGATGGATCTGCCTGATTACTGAAAATGAATCAGGCAGGTCAAGCTGCTGTGCAAGGTAAAGGTTAATTTCTCCATTTTGAAAATGTTTAGTATTACACCATATAACTCTTCTAATGTGGGTGGCCCTGGTTTTAACCAATTTTCAGTAAGGAGTTTTTCACTTGCTACCAATAGAGCCTGAAGCAGCTTTGTATCACTCCTCCTTTTAAAGCCAGTAATGTGACTCAAGTAGGGACACTTAAAATGCAGGGGTATATGAATTTGAATAGATAGATAGATAGATAGATAGATAGATAGATAGATAGATAGATGGATAGATACTTTATTAATCCCCTTGGGGAAATTCAGAATAAATTACATGTTTTATGAATACCGTTCCAGTAAAAACAAAGTTTGGGGCAATGATTTGCTGCTACTGAACCACGCTGTCTCCAACATGATTGACTGTTGTTTCTGTATTTTTCTTGATATGATGTTTTTAAGTCCCTCATGATGTTTTTCCAACAGCATTCCCTCCAGACCACAGAACTTGTTGAGGACCACTTAAATGAACAAACTTCTTCCCTCCTCTGACAGCCTTATTCCTGCTTCTTTTCCAGCTTTTCTTTTATACTCATTTTTGCATTGAGAAGGGCAATACAAAGTCAACTCTTTTGGTGTTGATCTATTGGCAGAAATCAAATATTTGTGAAGCTCATTTTTAGTTCCCCAAAGTTTTTCATGAGTCTCTGTCCTCCTGTCCTGTCCTGCAGTCCGGCTTCATTAAAACCACAGCTCCTCTGATCTTTAATTACACGTCTGAGCCCCGTACAGTCACAGAAGATCTACTCAGCATGGAGAGCAATGGAGCTTTTCAATAATCAAAACAGAGGATGGCATCATGCTTCCTCCTCTGCTTCTACAGAGACATGGGAGGAGAAAAAGGGATTCTGTTCTGCCTGTCCTTATTTGTCCTATTGATTAATTACTTCCAGATAGGAAATGATAAACATATGAAACAATGACAGTGTATGACTTAATGCAGAGTCTCTGCTTTTATGTCTATGATGCTGGATCTCTGCTGTCATCTTTGTTTTACTGCCGGGCAAACAGTGGAAGTAAATGTTGGGAAAACTGACATGATTATTTTAACAGATTTATGAAACTCCTCCCCGTTACTTTGAACTCACTTTCTTTATTTTTACAATAGCTGTCCTCCAAACCACACGACATGAAGTTCATTAGCACGCTGGCCTGTAATCCATGTTTTTCAAATTTGAAGGAACTTTGGCTGACCTACGGACCACCTGCATGTGGACTCTTTTAATTAATACACCTTTTTTTCCATAGGTCTGTTTGCTCTAAAAGAAATAAAAAAAATGAAAGAGGAGGGACATGGCATCCTGGGCGGGTTGGTATCCGGACTAAGGTTTGGCATGCAGCTCAGTCAGACCACAGACATTCCCCCGGACTTCCATCTCTTCTTCTCTCTCTCCCCCTCAGTGTATCCGTCCTCCTTCAGGCTCCTTCACACTCTTTACAGCTCTGCTAACACTGGGGGACATTCACAGCTCTGTCTTTCACGCTCAGGTCGTGACCTTCACTGACAATGCTGCTCCCTCCCTTTTCTTTAGACGTGACGAGGCTCGTGACTCTGACAGAGAAGATAGTGTTCTGTTCACACATGGTGGAGACATACGTGCACTCACACATGTGAATACACAGATTGGTTTGTCTCGTTTCTACATGCAAACAGCCACAGTCTGTATGTGTGGCTCTGCATGATCTCTGTGCATAGATTTATGGTGTGTGCTTTTCTAAGCATAACCAGAGAGAGCCTCTTCCTTAAATTCTGAACAACATCCAGAAGGTTGAAGATTTGTTTAGTCTACTGTTTTGGAAGCTTTGATTAATCTACAAAATGCCAACAAAATGATGCTTAAAACACTTTTTTGATTCCAGATTCAGAAAATTAGACACTAGAGGGGTCATATTTTGCTTCTTAAATATTCATTTTTGATGACTGCAAGGGTACCGTAAAATACCAAATAATAGCCGAGGCGTTTATTGGTTTCAATCACTGAGCAGACCAGGCGTTTATTTGGGACCAGGCGGCTATTTGGAAGAGGAGTTTAATTCCTTTCTCACAAAAATCTTGCTTAGCAAAAAATGAAAAAATATGTTAAATGTTATCATATTATTTATTTACACCAGTATGAATATCACCTTTACATTTTCAAGGCAAGATTACAGTACCATAGTTATACTTTTGTCTTCCTCTTTCAACTCAGCACTCTCTAAACACTCTTAATACTGGTAAGGAACCAGATAAGTTAAGGTCTGACTTTTTTTCGCTGTACCGGGGCCATGGCGATCAGCAGCAATGTACTGTTAACTGATGTGACTGGCCTCCTGACGTTAGTTAAGGGTAAACAACATGCAGCGGCAGTGACAACGTCTTCTTTGAATTTTAAAAGCCCTAGTATGTAAGATTCTGGCTTTCTGCTCTCTAGCGCCCTAGACGTAGTGGTCGTTGAGTGTAACTGCACTGTTATAAAACAGAGCGCCTCACACCAATGTGCATTTGTTGACATACAGAGGGAGGCAAAGGGGTGACAGGACGTCCCGAGAGAAAAATAAACCATGTGGACTGATAAGGTACAGTCTGATCATGTTTCTTTTTGAATAAATCACTTTTCAAGCATCAGCTGTCAGTTGGTAGCTCAGCTTAGCGTTTATTTGGTATTTTATGGTATGTACACGATAACTTGTGTTCATAAAAGCATCTGGTTTTCAAATACCAAGTGCCCTTGAAACAGCTGTATTCTCCCTCTGTCTGGGACGCTCTGCTAAAGCTCCTGCCTCCCATGTTGGCCCAGTCCACTCTGTTGGATTACAGCTCTACTCTGTGGTAATTGTTTAGTTCAGCACTGCATGGCTGCTTGATCACATGTTGCCAACAACCCTTTATTCATTCTAACATCTATGCCCTTCACCCTGCTTACTACCTTGAGCCAATAGGTTAAACTGACAACAAAACAAGGACATCTCACTGGTAGGTCTATTCAGGGAGAGTGAGACTCTTTGGGTAACTGCTGGCGCCATAAAGAGGTGAAGAAGGTGACATCCTGGTACTGCAGGGTTTTTGTTTTGCCCATAGAAGTGCTCTATCATGTAGAGGACACATCTTAAATACACTAAAGGGTATATATAAAACTTTAAAAAGCAGACTATGGGCTCTTAAAGTTTGTAAAAAGCAGCAACCTGAGGTCTTGAATGAAAGAAGATGTAAACAATTTAGCATTAAATGCAGTAAATTTAAGCAACATTACCCACTTTTCTTCTATTGTAAAACATGTCTTGGAGATGGGGGCTTTGTATGCATGGGTACAGGTAAAAAGAGAGATAAGTATGACCCTCAGAGCAGCAGAAGAGATGACAGTGGCTCACCTCCACTTTCAGCCAAATTTCTGGAACCAACAAACCATAAAGAAGCGTGGTAGGTGCTGGAAATGATGACATAATATTCCTTGGAAAGAGATAAGATGGAGAAGATGGGGACACAAATGAGTCATTCATGCTCCTGAATGTGTTAATCAGTTTGTCTTTATTCATCAGTCAAGCACAAGCTCCACTAAGGGCAAAATTTCCTTTACTTTTTTAACCTGCCATGGGCTGATTAGAATTGGACCACTGGCCGCAGTTGGCCCCAGGGCCATAGTTTGGACACCTCTGGATTAGGCAGATACAGAGCCTTGAAATCATGCAGTGACTGACTGACAAGCATGACAAACTACATGGCTTTACCCAGCTACTCGTACATATTACAATGGATGTGATGATATTAGAGGAGAGGAAACCAGACAGAGGAGTCATGGCGTCCCAAATGATGAAGTTTTGATTGTCATTCAGGCCGCCTAAGGAGCAAAATGTTAATTTAAGTTGGGGATTAATTGGAGTACTGGATAGGGATAGTGGGTCAAGAGAGGTCATTTTGAGACTAGGTGTTTCTGTGGTCAAAGGGAATCAGTTGGTGTCGTAGATGATGGGAACAACAGTTATTACCGTAACACGAGTCAGTCATCTTTGTTTCTTTTGTCTTCAGTGACCATGTTAACTTTATTTCTTATCAGTTACTTGTAATAAATGGTAACATCACTCAAACATTAAGTTTATGTGTGTTTTCTAGGTTTGATTTGTCACAAAGCCTCCCCGAACCTATGAAAGTGACTTTGGAAGAAAAGCATGCTGTTTGCATTGGTAAAGCTCTGGGGCCCATAGAGGTTAGCAAGGACATGGTCTATCCTGTTCACAAGCCATGACCTTTTTTTTTTTTTAATCAAAGCTTTTTGTTGCTCTTATTGCCATGAGTAATATGAGCAACAAAAAGCTACAGTTTATTTACTCTTACCAATTTATTGATGCTAAGACCTGCTACAAGCATTTTTTCTATTCAACTCCAAAGCTGATATGAGAAAGCATGCATTACTATTTATTACCATTAACTTTTTTAATGTTTTTTTATTTTGGACTTTTTACCTCCACCAAGGAGGTTTATTTTTTGCCAGCTTATGTTTGTTTGTTTGTTGGCAAGATTACGCAAAAAATACTGGGTGAATTTTGCTGAAATTTTCAGGAGATGTTGGTGGTGATACATATATTTGTCTGAATGCAAAAAGAACTCCTAAAATTTCAAAAAATCCCATGAGTTCACATTGGGTGGAATTTACAAAAAAAATCATATCTCTGCCATTTTTTTTTACGGAATTGCTTCCAGTTTTACAGGATAATATGGGGTCCATGTCTCTATCATCAAGGTAAGTTTCATCTGGATCAGATCCAGATTGACGTCACAAAAAATAAAAGAACATTGAACTTTATAATGGGAAATCCCATTGTGGGCATTCAATAATTCATATAAAATGAAAATATCAAGTGATGTTCCCAAAACTTGTTGTTTTCATACAGGATAATAACCTCCATGTATGTGATGAGTTTGTTCCAGATCCTGACTCTATTCTGGATCTGATGATCTAGAATTGTATCTTTTACAGGGATTGTGGAAAAGCCACTGCCCGAACTGAGCTGCTTGGTGGAGGTCTGTGCTCTGTGAGGGCTTTTCTAGTTATGCCATAATTTGACTGCAAATCAGAAAGACATGCAGTAAAGAAGGCACAGGTCAGATATGAACCTAGCCAGCCACTTCAAGAACTACAGCCTGTATGCATAACCCTTAGGCCTCCTGAGGAAGGCCCGTGTACCAGGCTTTTCTGTGGGCGGCCCTGAGTATGACACACAGCATAAGAAACAGCAGGTTCCTGGAAACCTTACTGACATGTGTTTTAACAATTCCAGAGTTCACCATGTCATGAGGTTTGTTTTTGTCTTTGGTGGGCCTGTTTGACACATCCTGGGCAAACGGTGCCAACACACCAAATATTGTGCCAACACGGGTATGACACAGCAAACCTGGAAGGTTGTGTGGGGTTCAGTTCAGAGGCAGACACAGTGGTCCTCTGTGAGATTAAAAAATCCCTCCTGAAGGCCTGTGTGAGAGAAAACTCTGCATTAATGTCGTGTTTGATCTGCACGGCTAAAGGCGGAAACCACTGCCTTATGTGTAACATTATTCAACATCTGTCAATTCCAATCACACAGCAGGGGTTTCTTTCATAAAGGCTGGTTTATACATCTGACAGAGGAAGCAGACAGAGAGAGGGGCCGGATTCATGAGCGCTTGGGAAACACAGAAACACGTTAAGCTGCCCCTTGTGAGGAAACAGAGAGGAGGAGGAAACACTACAAACATGGCCGACAGGAACTCAGCTGACTCACATCCCAGAGGCTTCACCATTGTGTGGAGAAGATGTTTATTTTTGGATGAATCAGTCCTCTTCAGATAGTGCGGTGATTCTGTAAATGGTAAACATGCATGTAGCTTTAACGATATATCTCTATATTTTTTTGAATATGAAATATTTCCTTGATTATGAGATGAGAAGAAGCTGTTTGTGGTAATAAAGTTTCCTTTGTTAAAATCATGCGCATTGTTTCTCCTGACTTCATTAACTAAGCTTCATAACATCTAAATTCGACAAAAGCATTCAATGATGCTCCATATTCTTAAATATTCTTTTCTTCAACATGGTAAAACCTCTATTACTTGAAAGATTGTTGACATCAAAATGCACAGAAGCCCATCCCATTGGGCGAGAGGAGGGTACACCAGAACTGGTTGCCAGCCCATCACAGGTCCACATAGAGACAGACAACCATTCACTCTCACACTTGTACCTAAGGGCAATGTGGAGTCACCAGTCAACCTGATGAGCATGTTTTTGCTCTGTGGGAGGAAGCTGGAGTGCCTGGAGAGAACCCATGCATGCACAGGGAGAACATAAAAAGTCCGCCCTGAGATCCCCACAGGGATCAAACAGACAACCTTATTACTGTGAGGCTCATGCACTACCTGCACTACAGTGTTTCCGATCAAATTGAATATTTTCCATAATTTTTGACATCATCTCAGCGCCGGTGACTTGATGCCATCACAAAAACAAGAACAGCAGGTTAAACCAGGAGAAGGGAAAGGGGGTAAAAATACCAACACAACAGAGAAGGTTAATTTATCTATTTTTCTTTACTTTACTTCTCTCCTTAACCTTTGTGTGAAAGTTTTCATTAACTACAAAAAGGAATAAATGAAAAAAAACCTCATGTTTAAATCTGTTTGTTTTTATATTATCTCGGTTCATTTTTTAAAATGCTATTTTTCATTTCAAAGTTTTGGTTGGTTTAATTGTTTATCCTCTCAAAATAAGTCCTTAGCTTGTTAACTTTGTTTTTGTTTGTTTGTCTGTACTGTTTGGTTTGTATGCTCTAATTGGTGAATAAAGACAGAAAAGAAATAAATGCATAATAAAGTCAACTTGATGTTGACAGTTCCAGTATTGTGATGACCTTTTTTTTTCACAGAAAAAAATATGACTAGAATTAAGAAAAAAATATCAAAGCATAACTTTTGGCCTATATTTCCCAGCCCTATTCAGCACTAAATAGAGTCCAACTAAAATACACACCAAAGACAGGAGGACCATCCCATCCCTGAGTCCCCTAGCTTCCTGTTTTCTTTCAGACCGAGGGGTCAGTGGAGACCTGAATGTGTGATTTGAGGAGGATGTTTGGCTTGGTCATAGATTGTATTTAAACTGACAGGAAACAAGCTTCATTGGCTCCTGGGAGGCAAGTTTAAACCCAACGTCGTGGGCTGCTATGTGAAGATAGGGTCTCTTTGTTTGTGGGGCGTCATGGACTCTTTTCTGCCTTATGCTGACTCAGCAAGGTTGGAGGCAGAGATATTTGGAGTGTTGAGGTTGGGCTGTTGCACAAGACCTGACGCCGTGCAGGACAGGATAAGTATAGGACAGAGCTAAGTGGTGTGAGCACAGCGGTGGGCTTGTTACTTATAAAGAAACACAGAAGTATTTTAAAGTGACTCAGGTCCAACCTTCAGACCCTGAACAGACAAAGAAAGTCTATTACAGTAAAAAACACTGTGGACGTGGTCGTACTGTAAAAACCTGTGAGTCTCCTTCTGCAACTTTGTGTGGCTTTTATGACCAAAATGACGCAGAAGTTAAACAAGGACCAGCCATGGAGTCTTGTGTCTTTGGGCAATGATTTTACAAATCAGACTGATTGACTGTGCTGTTGATTTCTGACAGAGGTCTTGCAGTAGGGATGCATCTTTAACTCTTGACATTGTCACCCATTTTAATGTTTCTTAGGTCAAGTGCTTCACGACACTTCTTTTAAAAGTTTTCTTTTGTTGGAAAGACAATGACACATATTAACAGAACTAGTGTAAAGCTAGAGTTTCTCCTTTCAGGCCCCCTGATTGGTCCAATCTCATCAATCTGCACTAATTGGTCGGTTCAGTGCTGCTTGTTGCCCTGTCTGCAGTATCTTTGCTTTTATTTCACTGTTTCCACTCTGAACTGGGCTTACAAACTGAAGCAAATTAGTTTAAACTGCTAATGAAGCCATGGTAGAAAATGAAACTGGTAGGTCTATTTGGTAGGGCCAGGGAACAAGGTTTTAGGCAGCTAATGGTGCTGCTCAGAGGGAGAGAGGGAGAAGTCCTGATGCCATGGCCATTTTGTCTTGGGCAAAGAAGAACTCTTAAGATGCGTTCACACCAAATGTGACCTGGACGACCACTCTCCATGCAAAGTCAATGTACAGCCTCTTGAGAGTTGAAACATTTGAACTTATGCCACGACAGCCAATCAGCGTTGTGTGGGTGTGTGACAACACCCACAACTGTTTTTATTTCAGCTCATATTACAGAGACAATCCATGTCCGTGTGGGAACATTAATTAGGGAGTACATTAGTTCAGCCTTATTCAACAGAAACAGGTGGTTCTCTGTGGTCCTGTCCTTCCTCAACCTGTGTATCAGCTCGAGGGAGACGAGAAGGGCCATCAGCCGCAGTGTTTTACGGTTGGTAGATGAGTGAAAAGGACACAGTTCTAATAATGTCAGCTAATACATACAAATATATGCTATATGATATGATATCGAGCAGGCATGACGTCACTGAGTGACACAACGGTGACAAAATGAGCTATTTTATGGACACGTGATGCGTCTTGGTTGGGCGACATGATCTCAGTTGCCAAGTTGCGTACGGTGTGAATGCAACTTTACATGCAAAATAGGTATGGAAAAACACTACAAACCATATAAAATTCAATAAAGCAGAATATGAGCTCTTTAAGATGTCATAATTCCATTGGTAATATCTATGTATCATAGGTAAGGAAACTAATGTCCTAACATCATAATTAAGGATAGGAATCAAAAACTAATTCTGGTTAAGAATCATTAACAACTCCCTCAAGGAATCACAGTCATTTATCTTTCTGCTTAACATTTCTCAAACCAGTTTCTTCCATTATGGTCTGCATGCCTTGTCAATCAATACTTTAACTTCACATTGTAGCTAATTTCCCAGTTCAGTGCACAGATTGAAGTTTTATTCATGTGTGCTGATAAAATATGTTGGTTTTCAATAAAGGAGGTGGGTCAGGATGATTGACACTACGAGTGTCACATCCCGCTCGGAGTTCAGACACTCAGAATTTTGAATGGTCAACATTTAAACACTCTTCTTATAAACTCCAGCTCCCAGAGGATGAATAAATAAAATATTTGTTGATGATGCTGATTATAGAAAATGTAGATTCCAGTCTGATTTATGATTAAAAATGATTGGATACATTTTTTTAAGCTTAAAGTCATGTTTCATAATGCAGCATTAATTCATATTTGCCATCAGATGAAGCCCTGACATGACTATATCTCTGTATCTTTGGTATTTTGCATTTATCCAAAATTAAATCTATGTATGCAGACTTTCTTAAAGCATAGGGGATTTTTACTGAAACCCGCATTTCATGACAAATATGTAAAAATAACTGGCCGAAAGAAGGTCATATTAATATAACTATCTAATCAATTTGTGGTCAAAAATTGTCAAACAAGCCATTGTAATTAGACCTTTCTGCTTTTTATACCCAACAAGCATGAAACTATAGCCTGTTGTCCTCAGTGTCTTGTCATTAAAGATACTGATGTTTGATTTTGTAATTTGCTGAAATTTAATGTCTCGATTTTCCTCTAGGCGGCACCTTGGTGCAGCAGGTAGTGCACCTGCCTCACAGCAAGAGTGTTGCTAGTTTGTGTAGAGTTTGCATGTTCCCTCGTTCATACGTAGGTTCTCTCCATGCACTCCAGCTTCCTCCCACAGACCAAACAATGCTCATTAGGTTGATTGTTGACTCCAAACTGCCCTTAGGTATGATTGTGAGTGTGCATGGTTGTTTTTCTTTCTATGTGGTCCTGCGATCTGCTAGTGACTGGTTCAGGGTGTACCCCACCTCTCGCCAATGTCAACGCTCTAACGTCCCTGAAAGGGATAAGCAGAATAAATAATGGATGGATTTTCCTTGTCCTAATAACGGGGGGAAAGAGAAAGAAGTGAGGTCCATATTTATCATTTCATGAATGTGTGTACACTCAATGATACTGTACCAGTTGCTACAACAGCACAACTCCATCATTGTTATAAACCAGCTTCAAATGTTACAACAATATCAGCTGAGGATCTGCACTACTTTATGTGAACATTATTAAATAATCATCACAAAAACTCACTTTTCAGCTCACTTTGACTGCTTTCTACTTTCAGAAAGCTGTTCTCAGTGTGCTTCTTGCCACTCAGTGGCTCACTGTTTGGGATCTGACTCAAAATATAATTAATTCTTCACTTCTTGAAAACGTACCAACACCAAAATTATAACTCCTCTAAATCTGCTGTGTAGGGATACATTAATCCTGCAGATTTCAATACAGATTTCAACAGTGGACTATATTTTTCTCTGCTGGCACTTGATGCAATGTTTAGACTTGCTGCAACATTTGGATGCTCCTCATATGGCTGACCTGAGGACTATTTCCAGCAGCAGCATTGGCAAATATCATGAGTCTGCACCCTACCAGACAGAATCATTTTTCAATCTGAGTTTGTAAGTTACTATAATGGCAGAACCAAGGCACCACAGGCAGAACCAAACTGTCTGTCAGATACGATCTGTCCACCTCCTCCATCTTCAGCTCCACAGCTCACAGGTTGGTTGGTCACGCCTTTCTGCTTCTCCGTTGACCCGAGATAAAACATGGTGGAAGTTCTCCATCTGCCCCCTTTAGTTACTCTGTGCTGACAGCTGATAAATTCATGCTCTTGTAATTGGTTGACCTGTTTGCACATAAAACAGTTGAGGAGACGAGATTTATGCAGGTTGAAACACTGAGACTCCTGTTCAGTAACGGTGGGAACTGCAGTGCGTGTGTTGGAACATGTATGTGTGGATCAGGGTTGATTTTCTGCTTCATGAGGAGAATCACATGTGTGACTGTGTGCTGATAAAAACATGGGCCAACCTTTAGATTTCAGTTGTTTGACATCATGAAGATACTCTAGACCTTTTCTAACAACATTAGACCAACAAAGTGGAGTCCTGTTACACTGGACGGTGAGTTATACACATGCTAGACATACAGAAGGATAAGAAACGGAAGGATTTACTGTGTATACACAATCCTGATACTGTTGGGTCCGTCTCAGTTTGACAAATGTAGGTGATGGTCAGAGAGGTGGAGGGTTTGCAGGGCTTTAAGGTAAACCATGACAGGACAAGTTCAAACTTCCCCCAGATGACAAGATTTATCATGAATAGCATTTCATGACATTTAAAACCGTAGTAACAAGTTTCATAAATCATATTTATTGAGATAATTCAGTAAGATAAGATAAGATAAGATGGCCTTCAGCCCTTGTCACACGTGAGCCAAACATTTTTAAGATGGCCATAAGCTGCATTTACACTTCAATGTATAGTAGCTGACATTAAGTGATCATCAAAATTTGGGTGAAAGTATATTCCTGGGGTCAATTTTGTTGAGTTCAATACAAGACTGTGTATCCAAGGCGAAGAGAAACGTTGTGCTGGTAGAGTGTGATGTTTCCTGATGGTCCCCTGGCTATCTGTAGACAGATTTCAAGCATTCCCTGAACATAGATAACTTAGAGCAACTTTCCCTAATAGAGATACACATTGTAACGTCACCCAGTGAAAGCTACATAAAGCGGACATATATGATGTCCCCAAAAGGGCGCCTCAAGTCATACAACAGAAGTCCAGCCCTGAGGAGGAAGCAGCTATACCCGAAATAGCAGATGTACATTGAACAATGGACAGGCAAGTCCCAACATTTGCCAACAGAGGTGAATGCAGCTGTAACTGAGGGCAGCAAAGGTGAGCAGAGGTCAACTAAAATGCTGGTATTTACGGTCTCATTGGACCAAACGTTAGAAATTTTTAAGCATGCGTAAAATATGCCATTGCACCTGACAAACATCAGCGTTGCCCAACTGCCGATACCTTTGTTTTGCGTGGCCTGAATTAGATCAGTGTTTCTTTTTGTTGGTGAAGGTTGGCCAAAACATCAGTGTTTGAATGCAGCTTAAGGCAGTCAGGCTCTACCAGTAAGACTGACTATGTTTATCCTGTTTTTTGAAGGTCCTCCCTTTATTTATGAAAATAGGTTCATGTGTTTAAAGACACAACCATCACTTCATACAGAGGGTGTGTTCTTAGATCTTCCCTGCTCCCTCTCATCATTCCAAATGACAACACAGAGTTTAACGTTGAGAGATCTGGCATTCCTTAAAGTATTACTGTTTGTTGTGTTTTTTTGATTTAACTTAATCTTTTGCCTACCCAGTTCAATAATGGTGTCACACTTCACAGCTGTATTGTATCATCTTGGTTTATACTTAACGGGGTAGTTTGGGTTTTTGAACTGGGGTATCTTGAAGCCTATGGTACTAGTAAATATGATTGCCACTAAATCACCCAGACAGCTTTGTCCCTGAGGAGAGACAGCTGGGTATGATATATTGCAGTCAATGTGGCAATGAAAGCCTCGTAAGTAACCCACTTTAGGTTAAAACCACACAAAAAAACTACATTGTCTCGACTAGATGCCACAGTAAGATTCTTTACAGTTTTTCACTTTTCCTTGAGAAAGTCCCTGTGCTTTGCTTTAGAACTTTTGTATGTTGAAATTTAGGGGTATGTAACCCCCTGACATCAGCTGGTCAATTAGATCCACTTCTGTATAACCCCATTCACACTGGCAGATTATGTTGTTGCAGGCATTTGTCTGTCTCTTAGCAAGATATCTTAAAAAGTTATGAATGGATTATGAAGACTTTCAGAGAGTGTTGGTCATGGCACAAGGAAGAACTTATTAGACGTTTACACGTTTTCCATACTTAATTATTAACAATCTAAGTTTATTAAATTAAATTGGAATCAACAGTCAATTATACCTTGGTATCTTGGCTTTGACTCTCTGTCAGTTTCTGAGGTCTTGTTTCGGTCATCAAGTGTGTGGTCTTAAAGTCTGGCTGAATTATCTGGTACAAAAAATATTGAAGATTAAACTGCCCCAATGCTCGGGGTCTTGGTTGAGATTTAAAACATCGTCATGTGTTGTCAGCCTAACACATGCACAGTCTTTTGTAATTCATAACAACACACTTCTGCTACAAAAGCTACCATGTTGATCCTTGTACACCTCTTGGTTTGATGATCTGTGACCCTTGTCCCCCCTCCATCACCTTGTGTCTGCTCTGGGACATTTGGGGCCCCCAACCCGCTGAGCATGTCTGTCCACTGCCTCCAGGGGGGGTCCTGGTTTCAATATGGTCTGGATGCACTGACACTCCATCTCCCTCTTGATCCACCACACACACACAAAGAGACAACACCTCCCTCTGAAAGTCATGCCTCTGAGTGATGGAGTCAGCTGGGCTTGTCTCAAGGCGAGTCGATGGGGGTCTCCCACATTTCTCTCCCAGCCCTCCCAGTCCTTTAATAAGGCCTTTCTCTGGGTGTCAGGGGGAGATGGGAGAGGGGCCTCTGAGGGGAGGTGTGGGTCACAACAAAAGAAAGTTTCCCTGACCATGTTGGTAAATTTACTCAGATTTAAGCTCTTTAAAGACACTAATTACTTATTTAAATGAGACTGGACTGATCTTAAAAAGTGGGCACACAAACAATGATCACTCTGTCATCCGTCCTCCAGTAATTGTTGATCTTACACTGTTTTTATTAGCTGTAAGTCATTCATCATACTGCAGCCGCAGTGACCTTTTTAAATTCCAGCCTGTGGTTAAGTTGTCTGTCAGAGTGTGAGCTAACAGGCAGTGTCAGTCCAGAAAGGTCGACTTGTTAACAAATAGAAAATAAGTGAAACCCGACCACTACAAGTCTGTCAGTGAGTTTACATGCACAGTTAAGTCAGGGTAACGGTAAAGCTCAAATATTTTACTCTATTACAATAATGTTCTTGTACAAGTTTACAATCAGAGACTTGTAAAGGTACTTTTGATGAAAGTTGTGATGACTGATCTCCTATCCTGTCTCCTGTAAATGTCTTGCAGTCAAATGCAGAGGACAGGATAGGATTTAGCGACATATTTTGGCTGAAGATTGCTGTTAAATAATGCTGTGCAAAACTAATCCTCATCAGCACCCATTCAGGTGTATAAACAGTGCTTGAAAAAAGTATTAGATCACTGTCCAATGTAAGGTTAATGCCAAAGCTAAATTAGTAGCATTGGTAATCACAAAATCATTTTCTTGCAAAAACCAAAAAACTTATATTTTTTTAAGCTAAGAAGTAATCATTATTTTTTTCCATAAATTTTTGATATTCAGTGTTTTTCCCCCCCCAAAAAAAAGAAAAATAGTTACGCATATCATATTGTTTTTGATTAAGATGTCAAATTCTAGTTATTTACTTGCATTCCTAAACCAAAAAAAACCCAAAATAGTTTTATTGGTTGAACATAATGCTTGACTCATTTCTGACTTCTCAGAGAAGCCCAGTGAGCGGCTCATATTGGGGTTTAAAAAGGTCAAATGAAACCTGCTCATTGGCAGGGTGGAATAAAACATAAATTTGCCATGAGTCCTCTGTTGCAAAGTGGTCCACAGAAAAGATAATCCCCTTTTCCCATCCATTAAAATACCAAAACTATAGTGAGGTATGCATTGCTAAAGAGTGAAAGTGCAGCAGCAAGCCACTTTGCCTCCATACCTTCCAGATTGATTCAGGCCATTGTCAAGTCAGGGAAAACATCTGTGAAAAGTTTGACTAGTGAAGAGCCAATATTATGCTTTTTCAGGTTTAGCTGCACTTTAGTATGTTTAAATGTCCCCATCGTGTAATAGAGTACTACCATCAATATGACAAAAAGTCTGCAGCATCAAGACTTCTTCATCTCACCCTGTTTACAGCACCAGTGGCTGGCAGAAATGGCTCATTCCCCCAGCTCCCCAAATAGTCCTGCCAGTGTGATATCATACCACTGTTCCTACAGCAGTTTAAGCCCATTGGTTTGGTGTAGCAAGCTTGACAAAGCATCAACTGTAGACAGAAAACAATCACCGCAGAGCAGAGCAGACCAGTAGATCCAACTAGGCCAATAACAGAGCTCAGAGCATTTTAGACAGAGAGTGAATATGTTCTTTTAATTCTGGCAACTGTGACTATACTGTAGCAGTTACTAACATTTTATGTAGGAACCTGAGTTATTAGTAAATATGGGTTCTTGAAAGAGTTCTTGACCTATCAAGTATGATCAAGGCATGATCATGAAGCCCACGGATATTTGACTTGTCCTTTTTAAGATCTTACCAACTTGTTCTTGAGTCAAAGTGGATATTTGTGTGAAATTTAAAGAATTGTATGGAAACCATTTTTGAATTATTGTGTTCACAGGCAGGAGTGAAACATGATCCTCACTACCTTCTGACTTATGTTCTCCACAAGAGGTGATACGTCAACATTTTCCCCTCAAGACAACATTAACAAAATGACAGTTAAAAAATAATTAGACTAAATTAATAAGGCCAACAGAAATCTGTTGTTACACCGCCCACTTTGGTCTTTACACATATCAAGCCTCTGACATAGCACGAGGCCAATCAATGTGCAGAATTTTGGATTGGCACATGTGGTGGCCAATCAAATTTCCAGGGGGTCCATGTCCCAAATTTGGCCACGGGCCTGGGGTGTGACTACGTCCCCCTTGGGTGTCAAGCCCAACTATTTAAGAAACACTGTAACAGACTACGATGGATGAATAACATTGTGAAGTCTGACCTTTACATGCAAAAGTCTGGCTTTTTCAGACCCATATGAAAATTTAATGTTTGTCATATAACCAAACTTTGTGCATGTTGAGACTTGTTGCAAAGGCATCCTGATGTGGTTAATGGGAGCCATTAGTTCCACTGGCAGCATGTTAAAGGTGATAAGTGCTTGTTCCCAACACTGAGGGCCAGTTTAATTAAGAATACAGTTCAGAGAGGAAGTCACACTGAGATGGAAAATAGGATTATAATACTAAAGACGGCAAAATGCAGTGTAGGCAAATGTCAGAGGTTGGAGTAAAAACACAGCGAGTGTTTTGGGGAGAGAACTTTCCCACACACCCAGAAATCCACACACACTTCCCTCCGCTCAGCCTGAGTTAAGATTAACCATTTTTCACAGCCGCCACTTTTCCACACAAAGGCCGGTTTGTTCCAAAGTCGTGTTTGCACAGTTTATTAAAATAGATGCTGCGCTAAAGTGATCAAACCCCTCGCTTCGCCCTCTAAATCTAACTAGTCACTCTAAAAATATTTAATATGCACCATCAGCGCAAAAGCAACAAGCTGCCTCTCAGCCTCCCCCAGCGCCTGCACTTTAAAACAACACACACAGACGCTGAGGAATGCGGCCGTATCTCCCAGATAAATCCAGGAGCTTTTGATTTTTCTGCGATGCTTCTGGTGGAAAAATGCCCTCTCTGCGTGGAATGTCTCTCAGCGTTCGCCTCGCTCATATGTGACCGATATTGCTTTAAGGAAAAAACTGAATACAGACATTGTTTGGCAGAGAGAGAAGCAGAGAAAGGGCTGATAATGTTGGTGTTGTGTTGGCCCGGACCTCCCTTTTGCCATGTGAGGCTTTATCTTCTTCCCTCATCAGACCAAGTCTGCTTTGGGTTATTATCGCTGACCTCTGGGTGCTTTAGCCGGCAGACAGAAAGCTTTTAACCCTTCTATAATTTCCAGATTGTGTATACCATGCCTTAACCATGTACACATTCTTGGTTTAACTTATGATCATTACTTACAGGGAGTTTTTGACGCTGCAACTTTTCTTATAAACGCTTTTAGTTAGTGTAAATATTCCGCCGCTCAGGGCTTTACATTACAGCGTGATTAATCCCATGTACTCCCCATGACCAAAATAAAAGCTCGCCTGCCGCCCCGCTCCCCATATGGATGAATAAGAGAAAACATCCGTGTTCTGCTCGACCCGAAAACAAACCCGACATTCATAATATCCACAAAATAAATTACCCCGCTCCCTCTGAACTCCGGGGGAGCCGTGTACAGTGAAACATAATCTGCATTCAAAGTGGCGTGAGCACAGGCCCCGGCTCTGTCCCTCAGTGGTGCCCTCCTGCTTGACTCCAAAAAATGACACACACTCAGAGCAGCACTGTCATCCCCTTGTCCTGTTCTCACCCCTTCAACCTCCCCTCCACCCCAACCCACAATGCCACCACCCTTCCCCGCCCACCCTTTCATCCGAAGAAAGTGCCCATTGTGTGGGTGGATTGTTGTAAAAGAGGGGTGTAGCTGTGCCCGGTTGGCGGGTGCTGAGTTTCCGTCTCGGAAGAAAGGACATCGCTGACTTGTTTTGACTTCAAGCTCTTTGGTTCAGCGCTCAAAGGAGGGGGTTTCTGGGTTATCTCTGAAAATACTGTGCTGTAGAAGGACATGGAGAGCACTTATTTCAAGGATAGTGCTTGCAAAATACGTGCACCAAGACTTAGCTGGTTTGAGAAGAATGCAGCAATATTCGGTACTTCAGAGAAGCAGTAAATCCAACACTTGGTAAACAGATTATAAGTGCTTTTGTTTCAAACAGATAATTTATACTATAATTTTAATATGACTGTTTCTAAGGCTGGATCACTCGTATCATCAACAGTGAGCAGTAAGAAAGTAAATTTACTTAAGGAGCACATTTTTTTGTTATCACCCTGGTCCATATGTTTTGCTCTAATGCTGGTGTATGTTCAAACTCACTTATGTTCAAAAACCCTTTAGGTTTTAAAAACTGAGGACCCCTGATCCATCTGTATTCTCTCTCTGTCTGAGACATTCTGTGACCCTCCTCTATTTGGTAATTGGTAAGTTTAGCACTTGCAGCACCATATTGTCAACAACTCTGCCCTCACTCTGCTGTCTCTGCTCTGCACTGGGTTTGCCACTGCATGGGCTTAAACCAACGATGTAACAATGATATGACATCACGCTGGTAGGACTATTCAGAGGGGACAGGGAGCTGTTTCAAGCAGCTATTGGTGGCATAAACATGGGGAGAGGGAGAAACCCTGAGCCTAAAGACATTTTGTAATGTTTGTCAAAAGTAGAAATGAGCTCTTTAAGCCACAGTATCTTGGAGAAAAATAAACCAAGAACAGATATTGTCACAACTTTCATACTCAGTCCCAGATGAGTATGCTACAGCTCACTAGCCAAGGAGCTAACTACTGTCCTAGATAAGGCTGTGGATAAAGATTTCTGTTTAATAATGCAGTGCAAAACTGATCCTCATCAGCAGACATTCATATGTACATATGGTGCTCAACCAATTTATAAGACCACCACCCATGGCAAGGTATATGCCACAGCTGCCCTAAATTAACAGCTTTGGTAATTACCAAAATATTTTTTTTTACATTTTTGTAATGTCAGTATACCAGTATGTAGAAGCTCTTTGACTAAAATATTTTTAAAGCCACAAAATAATTATTACTGTTATGCATGAATTTTCAAATGCACTGTTCTACAAAAAACAGAAAAATAGTAAATCATATTATTACTGTTTTTTATTCAGATGTCAAATTATAGTTAATTACTTGCTTTGCTGAACAGAAAAAATATATTTTTAGTGGTTGAATGTTATGCCCGATTAATTTCTGACTTCTCAGAGAAGCCCAGTGAGTGACTTAAATTTGGGTACAAGAAGGTGAATTCAGTTTGAAGTATCACATTCCTGTTCAAAATGTACTTCCAATAACAGTAACCTTTTTTAGTTTTAAAAAGTTTTGAAAGATTGCTTAAATATCTGTTTTCTTTGTTTCTATGACAGGCGGTCTAATAATTTGGCTAAGCACTGTATATGTATATAAGGTCCAGCCCTTAGGCATGCACTGCTTTTAAAAAGAACAACACTCTGATTGGTTTGAAACCAAAACACACTTATGTTAAATTATGGATCATAATCTATCCCCATTGCTTTTTGTGCCAGAGTAGTGCATCATCTAGGCAGCAAGTGTAGGCCCACACACTCCAAAACACAGCATTGAGATAACATGCAGACTGATGCCTAAGAATACTCTGTGTTGGCACAGGAAACACATTTAAAATATTCTAGTAAATGTAATGTAACTTGCTTTCCAGGCTGATGCATCCTTCAATGTGCATAGTGTGGTTATCCCCTGAAATGATGCACAATAGCTGGTGGAAATTAAATTTCAAAATAATAAGAGCTCTCAGGCAATGTGCACTGAAAATATTCCATAAAAAGTTGCAGACACTATTCAAAAACGGAACAGTACGTTCATTTTCAGTCCACATCCCAGGATTTCACTTGTAAAATGCTTTTACGACAATATTAAGAACCCTCTCTTACAGGAGTTGATTCTTCACAGTGTGAGCCTCATTTTACTTTCCCTCCTTTTAACTTTCCCTCTTGGAAAATCCTCTTCAGCGGGGCACACAAAGCCCGTCTTCACGGAGGAGGGGAAGGAAGCTGTGGGAGACTGGAATACCAAGTCTGCCCGCGTCAGAGCCTCAGAATGGAAAGTCATTACAGTATAATCCCCACCGAGGAGCTGGCATAATATTTACAGTGTGTTTGTGAACTCACCGGGGCGCCTATTGCAGGAAATGCTGCCTGAAGCATCAGAGCCTCAAACGTGAGGCATCAAGTCTCATCAGGGTCCTTCTGTCTGACTTATATATCACAGAGCCCACAAGAGAAGAACCAGTACAGCGCATGAGGGACACCTTTATCTTCTGGGTTTCCACACTAAAACATGATCCCACTGACTGTTATGATGCTGCCGACAGAGATTATAGATCTTAGGCTGGAGGACATAGGGGCAGTACCTTTGTAACACATTGGGGTGGTGGTCTTTTTGACGCATTGGCTTTCATTAGCTCCACCTGTGGCCATGTGTATGAAAGCTACATGAGGAAGATGCCAAAAGACACAAGACACCGGAAACAATTAGAGGTTGAAGTGGAGCACTGTTGGGAGCCCTTTCAACCACTTCATTGACGATTATCAAGCTCCTGACACCAACTTCAAAATACTGAACTATCCCTTTAATCATTATGCTAAAGGTAAGGTTTCTATTAAAGGGGTCATATTTTCTTTTTGAGTTTTATACACCATTAAGTTCTTTCTCATGATAGAGTCTTATCTTTGAACAAGATAAGCCCATCATCGGGCATCATGACTTCTCACTCTGCCCTCCTTTGCAGCAACAGTAGCTGCCTGAAATGGCTAGTAACCCCAGATCTCAGTGTTAAATCCCGCCTTTGTTTTGTCGGCATTTTAAGCCCATTGGCTCAGGGTCATGGCTCAATGCAGGGTAGAACATATAATACAAAGGTGCTGAATTCAGTGCTTAATAAATTTATTAGACCACCTCCCGATGTAAGGTTTATGCAACTGCTGCCTTAAAGTAACAGCATTTGCCAAAATCATTTTTTATGTTTCTGTAATGGTTAATACACTAGTATGTATGTTATTTACTGCCATTGCTGAACAGAAAAATTAGCTTTAGTGGTTAAATGTTATGCTTGATTCATTACTGACTTCTCAAAGAGGCCCAGTGAACTGCTCAAATTTGGGAATAAAAAGGTGAATTCAGTTTAAAATTCCTCATTCATGTTCAGAATGTACAAATGCAGCCACTTAAGACCTCCCCACTTTCCCTGATAGGGTCTTTGCTGGTCCCTGACAGGTCCATGATGGGGCCTGCCCACCCTGACAGTCATGGATTGTAAACTCTAGGCCACATTTGGGAGAATTTGTGGAGTCAAGTTTGTTGGAAGATGATTTAATAACCAAGGAAAAGGCTGAAGCTAGGCTCTTGTGAGGAAATGGATTTTGGAGGTGGGGAGGCTTCCAGTGGCTGGTAACTGGCTGGAAGTTAGCAGGGAACTGGCAGGGAGGGGAAAATTGAAGCAGCTGGATCTATAGGTCCAATGTCAATAGCAATTTCAGTTTTAAACATGTTTTTCAAAGATTGCTAAAAGATCAGTTTTTTTGATTTTTATGGCAGGTGTTCTGAAAAATTTGTCAAGCACTGTACATTGTGCTAAACAGTGCTAAAGTACTCAATAACCACAAAATTGGGGTTTAGCTAGTCTGAACAGACATATTATCCAAACATTCTGATGGTCCAGGTTGTCTTGATGAAAAGATGTCTTTAACTTGATTGTGTATGAAAGGGTTGAGGTTTTACATGCATTAAAAAAAAGGCCGGGCAGAAAATGGGATGGAGTTACAAGGGTTAAAGACCAGTCTTTACAAATGTCTCTAACTATAGGTTCATTTATAACATCACATATAAGTTGGGATAGAGGCTGTTGTTGTTGCTGCAGGTTGTCGAACTTCCCTCCAACCTACATCATCTTTCCTGCATGCCATGCATCACTCTCAGTCCTCTCAGTGTTCTGACATATCTTCTCTAAATCTGAGAAAAAGGCCTAAAAATATGTGTAAGATATTTATATATATATACATTGTGACTGGTAGTTAGACATGTTGTAGAATGATCTTGTCTCTGTGATGTCAGGTTTCCATCAGCACTGCTGCAGCTTCATCAGCTCTCTCCACACCTACAGCCCGCACATCCATGAACAGTGATCCAGGTTCAGGTGGCACTTTCTGTGTGGGATTTATTTTCTATTCATGACTCTTGAGTATAATTCTGCTCTTGTCCCACATCATTCACTCTTGGACAGTATCTCTCCCTCTTTCCTCGCTCTCTATTTTCTCCCTGGTGGTCCCGGCCGGGTGTAGACCACAGCAGCAGAGAGATGAGCCCCTCTCTTTGAAGTCGAGCGCCTCTGAAAGTCGGCCTGACTCTTTTGAGTGACAGAGCCCGCCTGCCTGGCAGACATCAAACAGACAGGTCGTCCAGTTCCTGCAGCGACGTTTCAACCCCACCCCCTCACCCACCTCGACTCCTGGACCTCTCAAACCCCGCCATCCACATCAAACTTGAATTTTTTTTCAAGCTTGTAATTAAAAGCAGGCAGCCTGTAACAGAGGTGAGCTGTTTAGGCTACAGACGTGCTGCTGGGGTCGGAGGTCACGTCGGGTTTGAATCCCTTTTTGTGGGAAGAGAGTGGCCCCTGATGAACAGGGTGTAGGATACATGAAATGATGAGAAAAGAGGAAGGGGCGGCGGTGTTCAGACAAATGCATGTAGTGAAACTTAACCAAGACGTGACCATTCATATGACTCAGGATTTATGCTGAGTCTTACAAAAGACTGGAGGTTTGACTTATACAAAGATAACAATAATGGATGTGAAAAAAGATTAATCTCTCTTCATATTAACTTCTGAGAGGTCAACAGTCATTTATTCTTTGTGGTTTTAAAAAAAGCACGCTGTCCTTAAATGTTCATTAGACAAATGTTTCATATTCGGTAAGTCAAAACCGATAATCAGGAATTTTGATTAATGATTAAAAAACCCAAAGAATATGTGACGGCAAATTTCTAGGAACAGTAATAGATATGTTATGCCATAAACTATGCCATGTACACTCACTGGCCACTTTATTAGTTATATTAGTTGGCATACCACAGCCATTCAGTGCATCTTGTTGTGGTCAAGACAACCTGCTGAAGTTCAAATTAAGCATCTGAATGGGAAAAAAGGTGACTTAAGTGACTTTGAACTTGCCATTCTGCTGATTCACTTTGATTTTTGCACCCAACCACCCTGGAATTTACATAGACTGATCTAAATAAGAGGAACTAGAAAGCATTTGGAGAATGCAAACCTCCGGCAAAGTGGCTCACATACTGCTGTTACAACTATCATCATAATATGATTCTTTGACCCTGAAAACCCACACCTAGCACTCATAATCATCTTGATATCATTATTAGTTTGGCAGTTATTGAGCAAAAACAATCATTTATTAATGGTGGTGATCTGGATCACCACCAAAATCAAATCATTTTAAAGTTGGGCCACTACCAAGATCCCCTGAAAATTTCAGCAAGATCCATCCAGTAGTTCTGCGTAATCTTGCTAACAAACAAACATATGCAAAAACATAACCTGCTTGGCAGAGGGAAATATCCAGTGAGCAGCGGTTTTCTGGGTGAAATTGCCTTGCTAATGCCGGAGGTCAGGGAAAAATGTCCAGATTGGTTCAGCTTGATAGAGAGGCAACAATCAAAGTGCAGAGGACCATTTCTAAATGCACATTATGTCAAATATTGAAGCATAAAGGCAACAGCAGCAGACGACCCCAGCGGGTGTCACTCCTGTCAGCTAAGAGCAGGAAGCTTTAGCTGTATTTATTGCAGGCTCACCAAAACTGGATGTGTGTGTAATCCAGTGTGTTTTAGATTCAAATTAAAAGGACGAATTCTGGTAGAGAAGATGAATAAACAGGAAGTGATTCTATGGCAGAAACCCCTGCCAAAGCATTTCTGAAAGTCAGTGATTATTCAGAATGTTGAAAGCTGCCCTGATGCCAGTGATAACATTTGTTATATTAAAAATTCCACCAAAACATACCTTGGTATGCTTCCACATTTGGATCATCACCAAAACTGAATCACTTCTTCCTTGTGCTATGAGCAACATTTCCTGAAAATTTCATTAAATTAATTGCAAACTTACTGAGTCATCTTGTTCACAGACAGACAGACAGATGGACAAAAGCCAGCAAAAACATAAACACAGCAAATGTGTACAGCCAATTATAGTTTATGTTTAGCAAACAGAACATTTACCAACTTAAAACTGCTTGATTCAGTTGGTTTTATTTGGAAATTTGTATATTTAAAGGGGCCATATTATGCTTGCTCCTGAGTGTGTTCCTCCTACGCATGATAGAGCACTTCTATGCACAAGACAGAAAGTCTGCAGCATCAGATCCTCTCCCTCTCTCCCTTAAAGAGGGAGAGAGGGAGCCCCCTGGATGGCCCAGAGCATTGCCGAACTGGCCAATTACCACAGAATAGACTGGTCAGCTAATCAGAATGGACTGGGCCCATGTGAAGAAGGCCCCTTAAAGAGGTGGGAGCTCTGCCAGAGCATCTCAGACAGACTTAGAGCTAGTATATGAAAACAATAGCTTTTTTTAACATTAGTGATTATAACAGTACTCTGTTTTTGCCCAAATTCTACTACGCAGATGCAGAGTGTCAACAATGATTTTTGATCATTTTTGATGTTGTGTGTATGCTTCAGTAAAACATGACTTTAACCAGAGCATCAGCATAAAGAGTCCTATGAGTGATTTGCGTGTTTAGTTAAAGAGTAAATTGGGAGAAAATAAAGGGCCAACCAGAGTTTGGACCAAAAACTAAAATTTTCAGTGCAAATAAAACATACGAGGTTGAAAGCCAACACTTATTGATTCATATTACATCCAAAACACACCTTTGCATGATGAGGACACATAATCTGTGCTCACTGGGTTTGGTTTTGTGCTCAGATTGAACATTTTTTAGACTCAAACCTTTGTACACCAGCTGCTTTTTCACTTTATGCTGCTTTTGACTCTTTCTTTTTTTTTTTTATTTTGTTTTTATTGAAGGTTGTCAAAAAGAAGAATGTTGACAGGCAATCTGAAAAATCAAAATTGTTGTTCATACATGACATAAATGTTCCAAAACCTGCCAGGATACAGTATACCCCAAAACCCCTACCCCAAACATGTTCCCAGTTCAACCATACACATACAAAGACAAAGATACACATGAATATGCATCCACACAATTAGATGTACACATAAAATGCATACACCTGCTTACACCCAATTTAAACATACATATCCATGTAAATAGTAAGATACGAATGACAGTGACAACAACTGATTGAGATGGTAAAATAATAAAAGAGACAGCAATTAAAAAAATGTTGAATGTAGACTCTGAAGTCTAACATCTCTGCTGCCTAAAACACAGACATCAAAACCACATTAAAATGAGATAAAACAAAATAAAATAGTAATTTTTTAAAAGGGGTTACTGTTACTATGGTAACAATAATTGTGACTCAAACCACACAAACAGTTGTGATTAATTTATTTCTTCTTCTTTTTATCCTTTTCCTCTTTTCTTTCCTTCGAATTGTGTATTATCTCTAGGTAACAGCAGCCTTTAATGTATATTGCACACATGGAACTTTCTTTATTGTGGGTCAAGGCCAGTAGTTTTTGAGTATTTCAGTCAAATAAAACTAACTTACAAATCATCCCTCTGTAATGTTATGTCACTTTTCTTCTTCAATGCTTTTTACTTTTCTATTGCCGAAGTCCAAGAGCATAAATGCAAAAGAAATGACTTATTTTTATGTCTCTAGAACTGGGACTGCCATTAAACCTCCCGGTTATGGGTTTGTGTGACCTCAGAGAGGCACTCAAATATTTGAAGTGATGACTCAGTGAAGTAAAAGCCTTAGAGAAACAATAATGTCTGCACGGGAAGCTACAGTCTACAATCATCAGGAAAGCACTCATGTCACCGACTTTTTGGGCTGGGAAAACTAACATTGTCTGAGATAGAAAACACACTCATCCTCACACTGAGTGTATTACGAGCAGCTTCTTAAGAGACTCAACATTGCGTGATGCACCCTCACGTCCTTTAAGTACCAGTGAGTAAACATAACCAAACTATCTGTGGGTTTTTGTTTGTACAACTCATTAAAACATGACTTTTATTAGCCCGGTGTTCCTTTTCATTGGGGCTTTTAGCTCCATTAGTCTCTTAAGTTTCCTTTTTATACGTCTGAGAGTGTTTATCTAACTATGTTGACTGGGCCGGATGAAGGGAAGGGTGCAGAGAGGGGCAAGATGAAACACAGCATGCCAAAACCAGTCACTCAGCGCTCTATCAGGGACGAGACGTCCAGTCTGAGATGTCAGAGTAAGCCTTTTGGCTGTAACAACCCCTCAACCCCACCTCTAACATCTCATCAGCTCAGATCTCTATAAACACAGGCTGGTTACCTTCACTAGTCCTCTAATTGCTAATTTGCCTAATGGATGTGAACTCAAGTGTCTATAGTTATCTGGGCTGGGGGAGACAAAAAGCATAGAGGGGTGGAGGTCACTGGAGACCCCCCTCAGGGGAATTTCTGCTCCGTCTGAGCACTTTACAGGATTATTTAGGCTAACTTTCATCTCCGTTGCTGCGGCTAGGAGCTTGCAGAGTGCTCTGACCCCCTGACCCCCGCCTCTGTTCCTCTCTCTCTCCCTTTGGAAGCAGAAATTCCAACATGTGAAGTGTCTCCCCTAAACGCTCTCTCATAAGTATCATTCTGGTTAAGCTCTGCCAGGTTTGCCCTGCAGCCAACAGACGGGGTGTCATTACTGGAGTAAGAACCCACAAGGTCAAGTTTGTACAAAAAGCTTTTTTCAGGGAGGTTAAGAGGAGCTTGTGCTGAGCTGGAGGAGTATCTCTCTGGGATGGTAGAGTTGTCATCCATTCTTGATTTTCACGGATTAGAAACTGTCACCTTAAAATATAAAGTCCATAATATTTAAATAATTTTTGTCTGTGCAGGCTTTTGAAAAGTTAAATGCTGCTCTTCGAAGGCTGCACACTTACATTTTAAGCTATTTATTGAATAAGTTGGAGACCATAAACAAATAGAGGATTTCATAGGTCATTACAATCCTCTGAATGCACACAATTTTCAATTTGGCCAGATCACAAGCCCTCACACGAGAGTGTGGTGTGACGACTTCATGGTCACAATTCCTCAGACTAAAGATCTGAAAACATAAATGTGATCAAACTTGACCAAAAAATATGTGCAAACGTAAAAGACGATTGATGTCCATGGCTAGCTGTCCTAACATACATTCTGTTTTTAGATGAAAAGGAAAAGGAAAAAAACAGAGGGGATGGACGGTCATGATTCATTTTATTTTTGAGCTAAAAAAGGTGCACAGCTTCTGGTTGGTGAGGCCTTCTGGTCTGCTTGTTCTCATTTGCAATGCCAGGCGTTTGGTAACCTTGCAGTGCAGCTGGATTCACCTGCTTCAAAGTTTGTAATTAGGCAGATCCATCTTGCCAAGACACAATCTACAACGACTGTGAGTGACTCAAAGCAACACAGTCCAATCAGTATCCTTTAAAGACGGAAGAGTTGGAAATAATGAGTGGGATGACAGCAGGAAGTCACTCCCTGTAGAGAGAATAGTATGGATGCTAACAGCTTCAGTAGCAGTTTTATCAGATTTGGACCAATTTCTTTATTGTATTAAAAACAAATAACAACAACATTTCTCAATAGAAAGGTTGTCTTCTTCTTCTGACATGTTTTGATAGAGTTTCTTCTATGAAGTAGCTCATATTTTGTACTGCCCACGCAGCAGTAGTGCCGTCTACTGTGTTATCTAGTTGGCGCCTAATGAATGTAATGATGGAACAATTGTCCAATCATCTGCCAGATTTGCTTTGGAAAGGTTCTGCCCATTCCCAAACACTTTCTATGGGCTGTTGCCCAGATGGACAGGTGAAATACAGTGAGTGGGCCATCTGGTGTGTCAGCTTAGGAATTTGGTCGACACAGGCACAATCTAAATTTATGAGCAGCAAATCAGACCCAAAATCATCAAGTGACTTGTGAACCAGAGGTTTGTCACAAAGATTTAAAGCTGATGATGCCAGTCAAGTCACATCACTTTTCCAAAAAGGTTGGCACAGGAATGACTAAGCCTGTGCATGCACCACATGTGACTCAAGGTGTTGAGATATTCCTCCTTAAGGGGCTGATCACAGAAAGAAGTGTGGCTAGAAAAGTATTTCCAGACAAACCATTGCTTTCCTATGTGCTATGTAAATTTTCTCAGCTGCTGCACATCCCAGTTTATTGCCATTTTTTGATAATATAAATAGAAGTTGAAAAATGTCCAACTCAAGATGCTGAGTCACAGCACTTGTTAATGCCACTTTGGTCAAAGTAGACCCAGAGAAAATGAAATAATAATCCCTTGTAATGTGTATTGTGGTGTGAAATGTTTCCCAATGCAATGCTATGGAGAGTCAGCAGAGTCAGGGTCACCTAATGACCTGGGTAAATGTTGGAGATCGGCATGCAGCCCCTTCACCCCCAGTCTCCCACCGCTTACGTCCTTATGAAGGAATGTAATTGTATTATGGCTGGACCTTTCAGCGTGCGTATCAGATATTGAATTGGTGTGGGAAGATGAGGGCTGGTGGGTGGGTCTAAGAGGATCACACCACGAAGGACAGAGGGGGACTGGAGACAAAATGGACAGGTCAGGGCTGTGATTGTCCTGGCATGGTGCCTGATACGCTTTAAAATGACCAAGACAAATGACAGCCAGAAGATATTTCAGGACTGACTGAAACATGCCAACTTATCAATCAAACTGTGCTACAACCACAACATACTACTTTTTAACTTTAAATAGGAACAGTATATACTAAATTACAGCATGCCATGTTGCAGAGGGTTTAAAACAAGAAGTTAGAACCATTTACTCACCGAGAAAATGTTGCTTAAGCCTGTCCCAGCTTATATCAGTCACACATTTAGAGACAACCATTCACACACACACTCACACCTGAGCGCAATTACAGTCACACATTAAACTAACCAGCATGTTTTTGGTCTGTGGGAGAAAACCTGGGTACACAGATAACAACTGCACATGCACAGGAAGAACATGCAATGGCATGCAACATCCAAACAGAAAGGCCCTGACACACTTGAGGAGCTGAACCAGCAGTGCTGTGAGGCACCAGTGTGAACCTGCTGCACCACAATGCAGCCCCACCACATCTGTATGAATTAATATTTACTTGGAAAACCTCAAAAATCAGATATTTAATCTTGATAAAATGAAGCTAAAGAAGTGCCAGCCATATTAGGATAACCGGTTAATCCTCCCGTTAACAAAATACTTTGTTTCTCACAGTACACAGTAGTTACACAAAAACAAGCAGGAATAACCAAATCTATCTATCTATCCATCTACGGAAACTTCTATCTGTCTAGACAGAAAGATAATTTATTTGTCCCAACAGGAAATTCTTTTTCACAGGCTGTCAAAATATCTACATCTAGATCCATCCATCTGTATAAAATACTCCTCAATAAAGTTTAGAAACTTTAATTCAGTAGATTATTTCCCCTTTAATAACAATTGGTATTGGATTTTACATCATTGGAAAGCCTACAAGTCATCTTTTCAACAAGGTACAATTTTTAAGGATTGTGCATTCTTGGAATGAGCAAAAAAACTAAAGAGGTGGGTAGCTCCCAAAAGAATGTATCAAACCCCCTTTTTCCCTGGTAGAAAGCCTATGGTTCCTCAGTGAAGCAAGGGTGAGGAACCAGACTTCTTGGGATGTTGTCTTACTGGGACATCCACGTTGTGATCTGTCTTTGACTTCACCAGCCTCACTGAACTTGGTCTTAAGTTTGGAAGTGATACCAGGGTTGACACCAAATAATGCTGTGACTCTGAGTACTGGAACACTGCAGCTTCCAGTTGCAGGGGAATTTGGCACATTATTTGGGGGGCGCTACCCACACATTTAGCTGTGTTGCTTATTCCACAAATGCACGATCCTTAAAGCTGTACCTCATTGTAAAGGTGACAAATCAGGCTTTCCAACAACATCAAATACAATACCAATTGGTAGTATTAATGGGGAGAAAAAACTGACCGAATTAGCATTTCCAAACTTTTTGGAGAAGTAGATAGATAGATAGATAGATAGATAGATAGATAGATATGGCTGATTATTGCAGGAAAACAGGGAGACATTTAAGGAGATTTAATATACAGTTGCTGAATTCATAAAGAAAGAGTAAGGCTTGATTTTTTTCAGCCTCTAAGAGACATACAGGCATAAAGAAGACCATCCATCCATTTCATATAGTTATAGACAAGCAGGTTAAGCAGGACATATTGATTAACCTTCAGCAGCCATTTATCTCATACCAGGGTGCACACAGTTTTCCTGTAGACATCACTCAGAGGCTATTAACAGTACCAAACAGACCAAATCAAGGGTGATGTACCTTTTTTGTTAATGTCCTTATCCGGTTAGACATGAATACACAGACACAATATACACATGAAGGCTCTGCATAGGGTCAGGATCACGTGTTCCCAATAGGGCAAAGATTTGAGACAGAATTTTTAGACAGGGTCAACTCAAGATTTTATTGCATGCAAGAATCTTTCTTGAGAGCCAAAGTAAAAATTTGTTCAGGCTTGTCTTTGCAATAAGAAATGTTGACAACCCTATCAGAAATCAGTAAGTTCAGGGCAAGTTTACTTCAAAACCAAGAGGCTATGCTTCTTTTATAGAGCCTCTGTGTTGTACATGATGGTATCAGCAGAAACAATGCTGAGCTCACTTTTTTATGTTTATGTGTAAAACAGCGTAATGCAAAGTCACTGCGGATTTTCTCTGATTAGCATCAAAACCCAACAAACCTGGATCTAATGCAAAGCCGGCTGCCTTCTTCAAACTCTGCACCCATCATTAGGAAAGCAATCATTGTCCATATGTCGGTGTTTCATGGTAAATGAAATAATGGGAAAGTAGTGAGCCAGAGGGCCCCTCTTAACAGCACACAACTGGGAGCTGGAGTCAGACTCAGCCCTGTTACCAGGATACCGGGGTCACCCCCTGTGGGCGGCTGAGCTCATTGGCTGGTCTGTGGTTGGGAAGAAGAGAAAAGGGAGGTAGAGCACGAGTACTGATCAAAGTTTAGCAGGAGCCCCGCTGCTCTCCAAATAAATCCCCCCACCACTGGGCTCTCAGTGCCAGCCTTGTTTCAATAAGTCTCCCTTATTGTACACACAGCCGGGGGTCTTTGAGCGGAGCCATTCACTGTGAGCTTCCCACAGGATTACATATCTAAATA
Organism: Cetoscarus ocellatus; assembly: GCA_037902135.1. Lineage (NCBI taxonomy): Eukaryota > Metazoa > Chordata > Actinopteri > Labriformes > Labridae > Cetoscarus > Cetoscarus ocellatus. The sequence goes on along the minus strand of JBAMNC010000760.1, from coordinate 1,559,448 downwards.
TATGATGTGAGAAGAGCCACTGCAGCCCGAGTGTGTGTTTGTACATGTGTGAGAAGCGTTTGGTGATTCTGTTAAATTAACAAGAGCTGAAGAGGATCAGCATGTTGAAGGGGCCTGACTCACACTGGCTTCTCCTGCATTAGTGGGAATTTACCAGTGATCCCACCACGCACCTACTGTTCATAACTCCAGCCATAATAAGAAAACTACTGACATTTCACCATGTGAGAAGATTTCCCAGCCTTCATTTACACCGCTCTTACATGAGAACTATCCCAATACTTGGCCTGAATGAAGGACATATATCAGTTTCATCAGTCTGTACGAGAGCTGATTCAGGAAGTCCAAAGCCAAAAAACAAAAACTCATTTAGTTTGGATTACATTTCCCTTCTTCCTTATCATCTTGATTTGACATTTTCTCATGGCAGAGAGACAGTTTCAACAACAACACCAGAGTTTCTTTTTTTAAAAGGATCTAAATTTAACTTATTCTGTGTAAATCCACGCCCTATTTTGTTTTTGACGTTTCATGACTCTGAGGTCAGGAGAGGTTTGTAACTGTCACGGGATTGTTGTGACATGGCTGTTCTGGCTGTAATATAATCTTTGGTGGGAAATGTGTGTGATAAAATCAAGTTAAGTACTTGTTTTTGCCCCATACTGGCACAGAGTTGTGTTCTTGGTGTAAAGATTATAAAGACACTTTCTGTGTTGTTGATGGTAAAACTGTAATTTTGAAAATAGAGACATCTATTCATCACTCTCCTCTAAGCAATAGTTCCAAATATTTAAAGTGGGGTCGTATGGGGTTCATGGCTTTAGCCTGAACATTAGCCACAGCGACAGAGATCAGCTCTGCACCTGTACAGAAAGAGTCAGCATTGGAAGCTAGGGCTATACATTGCTGCAGATCATGCCACGGACTCTATAATTTAGAGTTTTAGGTTAAAACAAGCCACAAAAACAGCATAAGGTGATTGTACACCACAACTCATTTACTCTAGTTTTCAATTTTCCATGACCAAGCTTGTTTGTTAAGGCACTTCATCAGTACACAACACAGTCAACCAATTTATCCAGCTTGTTAGTGGCTCTCCACCTCCAGCACCAACCAGCTTGCTTTGCAAGAGGAAACAGTCACTACCAAACTGGAAAGATGGATGATTTTTGCAGGAAACATAATAACATAATTTACTTTGAAAACTTGATAATATTAGCCAAAATAGTCTGCACAGAGGCTAGGGTGAGTCATTGCTGCAGATTGTGCCCCTGACTCTATGATATAGAGTTTTAGGTTCAAATAAGCCACAAAACAGCGTAGAGTGATTGTACACCATGTTAAGCACATTTTCACCAATTTACAATTTTCCTCTACCAAGAAGTTTTGTTGAGGCACTGCTTGGCACAGCCAATGTGTCCATCACCAGCAGCACCAACCAGCCTGCTTAACAAGAGGAAACGGGCGATTTTTGCAGTAAATATGACAGCTGTTTCCTTTGGACACTTGAGACAGAGATCAGCCCTGCTTCTGTGCATAAATACATATAGGGATACACATTTCTGCAGATGGGACCGCTGACTTTGATTTAAATAGATTTAAGTGAAAACAAGTCACAAAATCAGCAGCTGCTTACTTTTCAACTTGCCAGCTGCTTTGTTTTGGCACTACTTTTGTACGTAGTACATGCACGTGCTCCTCTGTCAGCAGCATACTGATCAAAATACGGAGTTTGATTTTGCTGAATACAATTATATCAAAACATCCCAAAAATAAATTAGCTTTGTGCCTTCTTGTCTCATTTGATCAAATAGTTTGTCTGTTTTATGCCTTACGGTGTTTTCTTTTAAGTTTTTCTATCTTGTATGTCTTGTTTTAGTTGTACAGCATTTTGTTCAACAAATGTTTTTAAATGGGCTGTATAAGTACATTTGGACTTGAAAATGATTTGGATGGTAAACACGGGATCCTTCAAAGCCCACTCCTGAAACATTGGCTTGACTATCGATCAGTTAATCTATCACCAGTTTGGCACACCTGTCATCCAAACACAATTGATTTTTTTTCATATATCTTATTGGCTTTAAGTTGTAGGAGTACAGTAAGCTGCTTCCCATTTCATCTATTAAGGTCGAGTTGAGCTTAGTAAAGCCAGACAGTCCATAAACTGTTTTAATTCTTGATTTCCAACTTTTCATGGAAGCATGCTTTTTTTGTGGGACCCCAAAAGGTGTAATATTTCAGGGCAATATTGATCCTGATTTGCTCCCTAATCCAAGGCTTAATGTAGCTGATTATTTGAACAAATAATCCTCAAATGTGTAGTGTTACCATAATAATTTATCTTTACTGCAAGCTTGAGACTACCCAATCTCAAGTAAAAAATACATAACCTGTCAATAATGCAAGATGAGGCTGCTTATACCAGCAAATACATACCAGAAAGAGCCAATAACAGAGTCGTTTATGGAGCATCCACCATTGGGTTTTAATACTTTTACTGCTCACAAACATGGCAGCTAACAAAACCTTTTTTTCCTCAAGTGTGTGGGTTGTGTACTATTTGTATTTTTCAGCTATTATTTCATATACACATTTATCTATACATTTATCTCTATATATTTGTGGTTCTCCCAAACAAAAATGCACCAACCAGGACTACCATGATGTTGCTTGTCCTCCATATTTGTGTTTCCTCTTTAGTCACATTTGTTGACACAAGTCTTGATGAGACCTTGTTTCTGTGGAATCCCCACCGTTGCTCACAGTCTCACTGTCTGGCTGAATCATTCAGTGTGTTTACAGCAGCGACTCACCAACTACATTTTCACAAGGGACAGCTTTTTTAAGACAGATGCCACCGGGGGCTGAATTTGCGGTAAATCGAAATTATTCAACACTTCAATTTAATTGATATATAATTTTCTAGGTATTCCTTATTTTTGAAGTCTTAGAATGACATTTAAAGAAATCAGTCCCCATCACACATTCAGCCGCTGGTCACACGATTATGTTTTTTTTTTTTTTTAATTATTTTGAGGCTGTTCTTAATTTATTTATTAGTTTATTTGGAGCCCCAACTGACATTATTAAGAATATATCCAGGGTCTGAAATGAACATTTGCTAAGAAATAAACGCAATTTGGTAAAAGTTGAGGGCTTATATGTCACAAGGCAGGGAAATGTTTGTTTCTTAAAGGGTACATATCATGCTGTTTTCCTTGTCATTATGCCAATCTGGGATGCATTTGGAGTATTTCTGTATGATTTGCAGGTCATAAAGCTCCTTCTTCGCCTCAAAATCGCGTTTAAAAAGGCCTCTCTCTAACCGCTTTTCAGGCTCCCCCTCAAAACGCTCTGATTCAGACAGAGTACACGTGAGAACCGAGACCACATGTTCTCTGTCCTCTGATTGGCCAGTTCTGTGAGGGCTGAGCCGGAGACGGAGCGGAGGGGGTGCCGAGGCCGAGCGGAGGCGTGACATACGGAAGTGCATTGTTTACTAGCCCCAGCTGTCCCCGGATCGTTGTACAAACTTTGCAGTTAACATTAAACTTTTGTTTGGCCTTTATTACATGATTAAAATGGCTACTTATGAGATTCGCCGATCGATCATGCACATCTCCATGAATACAGATGAGTTTTTAAGTAGAAAAAAGCCCACATTAGTTATGTGATTACACACAACAGTGAGTCAAACCGCTAACAATAGCTTCCCATTACTTTGAGCAGCTGAGGGGGGTGTGCAGACCTTTTCAAAGACATGTTCATCATAATAATTAAAAGATAGATATTTAAGTAACAAAGGATGAAGCGCCATTTGTGAGTTCTGCTTTTCGAGCAACTGTGTGGTTGTAAGAGAGCCCCACAGGTCTGAATTTACACAACACAGCTGACGCTAATGCTAAAGCTAATGCTAAAGCTAATGCTAACGAGCTTAGCATTGGCTCAACATTATATCATATATTTATTTACGAGTTTAAGTAACAGAGGATGAAGCACCATTTGTAAATTTTGCTGTATTAGCTACCGTATGGTCATAAAAGAGCTCTACAATTTTGAATTTACACAACACAGCTGACGCTAACGCTAACTAGCTTAGCATTAGCTCAACATTACATCATGGCTTTATTTACATTACTTCCTCTGATTACATTACATTACCACTTGTGGTTCCGGGTCTCTGTGGACAGTCTTCATGGAGGGAACTGCTCCTTGTTTGAGCAGCAGTTGAGATGCAAATCCTGCATCAAACTGCCCTCTGGGGTAAAATGATGAGCACACAGAAACAGCTGAGACAGCCGCTGATCTGAGGAAACAAGGGCTGTCCACTGCTTTCTGGTGTCTTCATTCTTTGGAAGTGAAAATAGTTGTGATTTTGACCCACAACCAAAAAAACACAGATGAAGACCCTTCCCAGACATGTCTTCTCTCAAGTATATAGCTCAGGGAAACAACAGAAAACAAACACTGAAACTACAACTGAAACTGCTGGTCCTGGAGAGGATATCAAGGGCTGAGCTTGGTGGGCGTGTCCTAGCTGCAGCTCGGTGCTTCAGGCATTACCGGGGAGGAGCTGCAGGGAGGAGCTGCTTTCTCAGGCTCGTCCAGTGAGAAGAGACTGAAAATACCTGACGTCAGGTTGCGGGAAATCTCGCGAAGATCTCGCTATGAGACGTTTTCAGGGGCGGAAATCTTGCTCCCGGATATCAGGGACTGGAGCAGATCTCATGTTGTGGGATTTTCTGGAGGTGTAGAGTCGGCAATTCAATAAACAACCTTATTTGTAGGTATTAAATCTTGTTTCTGCATGATATGACCCCTTTAACAACTATGGATAAATACATACTCATCAAATCCTTTTTTTTAACCACTGTCTCCATTCTTGACTTGATAAAAAAGACCAGATTTGTGGAACAAAAAGCTACCTTCACTCAATTAAATGTATATTGTGCAAAAACAGAACTGATTGTTTTGCCTATAAAAGACATGTTTGACTGCTGCGGCTGATTATTTTTTTTACCTCCACAGAGGAGGTTGTTTTTGTCAGAGTTTTGGTTTGTGTTTGTTAGATTGTGAACAGGATAACTCAAGGTTGGGAATTGCAGCACAAAGAAGCAGTGATCCCGATTTTTTTTTTGCTTTTGATTTAACAATGTGAGAGAGGTTAGTTCCACATTTTTGACAATAACTTGCCCGGCAATATTCTAAATGCCTTAGTGAAGGTTTGTGCCATCAGAGCACTTCCAGTTTTTTATTTACCACCTTGGCCCGAAACTAAAAATATTAATTTGGATCCTGGTAAATACTCTTCCTAAGGTTAATACCTACAAAATATTTAAGTTGAATTTGATAATAATCCTTTCTCTTACATTGCTCTTCACATATGAACATCTAAACTGTCCTTCTCAGCCAATATTTAAAAATCATCCAGTGTTTGGCTAGTATACTTGCTGTTAACTATGTGGACTTCAAGATGGCTGCCATGTACCCCCCCCCCCCCCCCCCCCCCATTGATTCAGCACGTTGTCCAGAATTATTGAGACACTGATGCGAGCTGCAGTCCACACATGACCAGTATGATCAGTGTAGAGGAAGAGTAGAGATGGCAGATTGATCACAGCAGGAGGAACAGCTCAAACAGATTGAAAGTCAAACTGACAAATCAAGTCTACAATCATCAACATCTAAATAATGGGTTTAGTGTATTACTATAACAAGTGACTGTGTAAACTGGTGACTTTGGGTTTTATTTTCTTATTTGACTTCTTCTGTGGTTGTGTTTGAAGCTAAGTTTCTTTGGTTGTATATTATTGCATATAAACTACTGATGAGTAGTTTGATACAATGCTCAAAAACACTTCACAATGAAGGATAGAAGACTGCACCTTCAGTTTTATCTGGTGCTTTAGCCACAACATCTATCCACACAGTCAACCGAAAGTCATCAGTTAACACGGTCACCATAACATCGAGGCAGTTATGATGGTGCACCCATAAAAATATTGAAAAGATGGAGATCAGATTATGCAAATGGTGACTTCAGACCACTGATCATCAGTTGCTGACACATATTCAATGTTTTTTACTTTTACTCTCAGAATTTCTGCCAAGTTTGCAGTTTACTTTAAACACAACAGGTAGTTACACAGCTTGAGGTCTTTGCACCCTCTAGTGGTGTCTTCTAGTAACATGTGTTACATACTGGCAAGTATATAAACAACTAAAAAAGCACTCAGAGAGCGCAGACCTCCACCAAACAGCTCAGTTCCAGCAATGGGTATTCCACAACCCCTGTAAAAGATACAATCTGGATCACCAGATCCAGGACAGTGCCAGGATCCAGACCAAACTCAGCACATAGATGGTGGTTGTTATCCTGTAGGAACACAACAAATTTTGGGAACATCACTTAAAATTTTGATTTTATATGATTTATTGAATGTCGTCAATGGGATTTCCCATTATAAAATTAAATGTTTTTTGTGACGTCAATCTGGATCGAGTCCAGATGAAATTTAACTTGATGGTAGGGACATTAAGCCTATAATAACTCTTCAAAATTGGAAGGAAAGCTGTAAAAAAATGATAGGGATATGATTTTTTTTTTTTAATTCTGCCCAATGTTAATTTATGGGATTTTTAGAAAATTTTGAAATTTTTTTTTGCACCCACACAAACATACTTAGCACCACCAAAATGTAGTAATTTCTAAGTTGGATCATTACCAACATCTCCCGAAAAATTCAGCAAAATCTGTCCAGTAGTTTTTGTGTAATCTGGCTAACAAACAAACAAACAAACAAACAAACAAACAAACATACGCCAGCAAAAACATAACCTCCCTGGCGGAGATAAAATTGCTCATGATGCCCATAGATGCAAATGGGAAGGCAGGGACAAACTGCAAGTATATTTCCAGCTTTAGGATCCATGGGTACAACGTCATCCAGTATTCTGATGCATCCAACAAGATGCAGAGACACTGAGCTGATGTTTCAGTGTTTCCAGAAATGAAACAGAGCTCTTGATAAAACTCATGCATACCAAGAGGTCTCTTTTTGTGTCAGAGTTAAACATGTTTTTTTCCAAAATGTGTAATAATCTCCGATGGTCCTGTAGCTCTCTTTAGAAACACGAGCATTTTATCCATCAAGTATTTTGTTGATACCACATCATGCCTTGACTGGTGATCAGTTCAGGGGGTTCAGACTCCTGGGTTTCATAATGGCCTACCACACTGTAGATATGGGTGAAGACTAATAGGTGGTTGGGGTTCCCACTGTCAGCCTGATGGAAGCCAAACACCGCAGTGAGTAATTTCATAAATATAGTGGCAGGTGGGACTTGTTGGACATGGCTCCTCTCTCCTTTACAAATGGTGGGTAATGTTCCTGACCTCCTCACCTCAGCGGGGGCCTCGGCAGCTGGGGTGCCTCAACCTATGCAACCCATACCGCTGACTCCCCTGTGCGTGTGCGGCCAGTGTGTATGAATGTGCATTTGTGCCTGTCTGTATTTATAAATGGACACACGGTCACCTAAGTTTCCTTTTATCCTGCATCATTTATTACCTCCGCCACACACAGACAGTTCCCAGCAAACACTAAACCTGAGACTTTTGTACCACTCCAGACCAGAGATGCTGGTCCTGCTGCAAGACCGTTACCCTCCTCCAGTCAAAGCAGCCATTTTGTGGTCCCAAACTTTTTAGGTCCCATAAAAAATAATTTTGGTGACAAAATGTGTGAAAGTGGCAACCCTTTTTTATGATGGTGTTTTGTTCATTGTCTAAAAGTTCGTGGCTAAACTGTTGGTGGTCTATATTGTGCTATACAGAGTATGCACAATCCCTGCACAAAGCCACGGGACAGAGTGCAAAGAGGGTTCATAATGTGCCTTGATAATACATAGATGTGTTTTGAGTGTAACTAATCAGAGTGTCAGTCCTCATTTCCCTAAAATAGTACAACTGTAAGCTGGCTTTTCATGTTTTATGCATTGTTGGCTCCAAACTCGAGTCAGATCACTTACTTTCACTCAATTTTTTGCTCTAATAAACACACAAAACACACAAAGGATGCTAAATGGAATATTTCTATCCTTAGTTTAAAGTTATATTTCACTAAAGCATTCCTCCAACATCAGACACTAAAAAAAGCACTACAAACACATCAAAGTTACACGTGTAAACCCAAAACATATTTTAAAAAATCCTTATAAAATTGTTTGGATCAGACGGGTTTATGATGTCAGATATTCTGTTTATGTAGCCTAAAATCAAGGAAGGTTGTAAACAACCTAACTGTAGCATATTATTGAGCAAATGTAGTGTTTTGAGTATTTTTAACCTGTAAGTGAGGTGATTATGAGGCTTTTGGTGGCACCATGTACTGCTATGTTCCGGCTATGCTCGGCCCCCGGTTTCCTCCCCTCAGTGACAAAGCTGGCAAGTTCCTATTGGCACTCAAATTTACTCGTGCTATGGGCCCCTGAACTAACCCCTTTAAGTCACTTCTTTTTGAGCCACATGGTCTCTGAAGTGTCAGAAAGACTTTGCTGCTGGGTGAAGTATCTTACTGCTGATATATCATCCTTTCAATTTAATTAGAGACAAAACAGCCAGACTCAACTGCGGTGCTTGAATATAAAAACAGCTGCCTCGTCAGACAAATAACAGTTTAGCTCTGATTCAGGATTATTTATTCTCTCCATAGATTCCCTGTTTTACAGCGTTACTCGTCCATGTAGTCAGAACGGCCCTTTTTTTCCATAAACTGTGTGTGGTGACTCTCTGTCAGCATTGTGCCTCTGTGGTGGAGATGATAAATCACGCTAACACTCAGTATAAACATGTCAGCGTGTCGACTCGAGGACGGCTGAGGAGATCCAGGGCTACTGCTGAGATTTGAGAGGATGGAGGGGGGGTGAGGCACACTGACAGGAGGCTGGGAGGTCATCAAAGAGCGGGGTCTCAGGCACAAATCACAAACTAGTGTCTCCAGTCAAACACAAATCAAAGCAGTTGTACAGATGCAGTAAATATCTACAATCAAGGAACTGTTTTTTCATCGTATTTTTCTCCTGTCTATTTCTTGACTTGTTCCAGGTGCCTTTGACTGAGTATCACACATTTAACCAACATAATTTTCCTACTTTTGACAAAGTTGATGTTCGTCCATCAATCATCTACACCAGGGACAGGCAAAGTGCAGCCTGGGGACCATATGCAGCCCTCCCCCTCACTCAAATCCGACCACAAGTTCATTTGAAATATCGATAAACTGTAAGCATGACAGAAAAGAAGACTAAATCTGCCATGAAAATGTTGGAAATTAAAATACTTCCTTAACAATCCTTGATTATTTAAATATATTTAATTATTTGCTTGAAATTAAAGGTGTAGCTGACTTCTTGTCTTTTTTTAATCTTGTATATGCATCAATGAACATATTTGAAAAAATATAAAGGCATATAAAGTTCAATTATTGCTCTAAAAACGTAGATTTGATCTGTTTGAATTCTTTGTTTGGTTCATTTATTGAAGTAACAATGAGTATCATGCAGTTTGTAGTGTGGCCCTTCAACTACATGGCCTTTAAAGTGGCTGAAGTTGCCCATCCCTGATCCATACCTCTCTATCCCTTTGAGGTAAATGGAGCCTATCCCAGCTGACATTAGGATCCAGTCAGAGTACAGCCTGGACCAGTCTTCAGCCAGTCACTGGGCTGACATAGAGGCAGACAACCATTCACACACACTCGCACCTAAATGCAATTCAGAGTCACTAATGAACCTTGCAGGCATGTTTTTGGTCTGTGGGAGAAATTTATAATTGAACTAGAAAGCACTCTGAGAGCACAAACCTCCGCCAAGGTAGCTCACATACTGCTGTTACATCTATAAGCAATAGTATCATGATAAAGTTACCATCGTAACATGATTCCTTGGCCCTGAAAACCCACACCTAGCACTCCGAATCATGTTGATATAATTATTAGTTAGACAGCAATTGAGCAAAAACGATCGTTTGCTAATGGCAGTTATCTGGATCACCACCAAAATCCAATCATTTTTAAGCTTGGCATTACCAACATCTCCTGAAAATATTGGCAAAATCCAATGAGTAGTTTTTGCGTAATCTTGCTAACAAACATTCAGACAAACAAACATACGCCGGCAAAAACATAACCTCCTTGACGGAGGTAAATACAAAAACCCTCTAAACCAATTGGGCAAGCAAGGCTATTGTTGGGTCACAACTCAACCCATCAGATTATTAGTCTTTTCAGCTGTATCCTAAGGCAAATTCTATTCTTCTCAACTGTCCTCTTTCTTTAAATGTTGAGTTTCAGCTGCTTTCCTCTGGTCTTCTGTTTGTTGCCCAGTACGACAAAAACAAATGTTTACAGACACTCTTTTGTACCAGCATCTATAGCTTTAGTTAATGAAGTCAGTATAAGATATGCACTTTGATATTAGAGGGAGATTTTAGATTTGGTCTGAATGTCTCTGTAAGCACTTTATCATGGCTTGTTTTATCTAAATTGCAATGTTTGTTTTTAACACTTTTAGTGATACTGTTTAAGGATTTTATCTGTCTTTTATCTATTCTGTAACTGTGAATTGCTGTTTTTATTATTGGAACGCTGATTATCTGTCCGCACAACAAAATTCAAAAACTGCATCCAACCACTGATACAAGGCAGGCTGGATCCATGCTTTCATGATGTCTTTGCCAAATTCTGACCCTACAATCTGAACATGGCAGCAGAAATCAAGACTCATCAGATCAGGCAACATCTCTCTAGTGTTCTTTAGTCTAATTTTGATGCAGCCTCAGTTTTCTGTTTGGCTGGCACGAGTGACATCTGGTGTGGTTTTCTGCTGATGTAGCCCATCTGCTTGAAGAGTTCATGTGTTGCGTGTTCAGAAATGGTCTTCTGCATATTTTGATTGTTGCTTTTCTGCAGTCTCCTCTGACCTCTAGCATCAACAAGACAAATTCACCCAGAGAACTGCTTCTTACGTGATATTTTCTCTTTTTAGGACCATCTTCTATGGACCCTTAAGTTGGCTGTAAGTGAAAATCCCAGCAGTTTCTCGAAGAAGGACCAGACCAAAAGCAATGCTACGTTCAAAGTCACTGAATCACCTTTCTTCCTCACTCTGATGCTCTGTTAGAACTTCAGCAGGAGGTCTTGACCATGTCTACGTGCCTAGATTCACTGAGCAGCTGCCATGTGATTGGCTGGTAGACAATATGCATTTATGGCTTGCCAGATGGGAGTACCTCATAATATGGAAAGAGAGTGTACTTCTACTCATACCTGTCAAGTCTTGGATTTGAAAATAAGGGAAATTTTCCGGTGTCCGCTGCAAGCCGTCCCACAACCTCAACCAAGCTTCAGTATCCCTTACATTTTCAGACAGGTGTACAAGAAATCTAATAACCACTTTGTTTTTCTTGGTTTGTTCCTGTTGTTGGCACTAACCTCGCGACAACTGCTACCCAGGCTGTAGGTGGCAGTCCTCGTGAGGCTTTTTCTTCTTCTTCGGTTTCCGGCGGCTGGCATCCATCATTTTGGTGCATTACTGCCCCATTCTCACGAGGCTATTGACAGACATAGACATAATATTATATATATGTATATTATGTCTATGGTGAAAGAGTTCAGAGTTTTTAATTATTATTATAATATGGGAGATTTACAGGAGAATACTGATATGGGAGGACGGCAGGAAAAAGGGGTAAAATACGGTAGTTTCCCGGCCAAAATGGAAGACTTGACAGTTATGCTTCGACTGCATGATTGCCACTAAAGTGCTCAATTTAAGCATATTTTAAGCATATTTAACGTTCAATTCTTTGGATTATTTTATTGTCCCAGGAAAAAATAGATTTTTGCTGTGCCACAAAAGTTTCAAGATACTTTTGAGGGTTGTTTGTCCATTTTTGTTTTCTGATAATTTTATCTTTCAAAGTCGAAAATTCTCCATTTAATTGTTTGTTTGTTCTTAGTTTTTTAAAGAGCCTCAATGAGGGGAATAATCTCCAGCTAGTGTCCTCTTGCTGCCATAATGGGACACAGGCAGAGACAAAGTGGAATTTGTCCTCCTCGACCATCAGGAGACAAGATATGAGTCTGAGTGCTGCGGCTGCTTTAGTAACGTCATGTCTTGGAGGCGGCGAGCGGAGCGAAGAGCCAGGAGGTCAGGCGTCACGGCGATATGGCGCGGGGATACCGTCATGTCTGCAGCTGCTGTGTGGTGAGGAGGACGAAGAAAGATGAAAAGAGAAGAGGAGTGTGTGGTGAGGGGACAGAAGTGGCTCACATTAAGGGTAGAGGAAGAGCCGAGGAGGACAAAAGAGAGACAACAGGAGGGCGAGACGAGACAAGAGGACAGCAGAGACAACCAGCAAGTGGACACAGAGTGGATTCTCAACACCCCTACGAGCCGCGGTCAGATAGCGATGTGTAATAAGATGTTACAGTAAAAGGCTAATGCGAGCCTCATGTGGAGAGGGACAGAGGGACAGAGTGTCTCCATATCCTCAGGCCGCAGGGGTCGCCTCATTAAAGCCAGCGTCCCCCAGCTGGAGACATTAGTGCTCTTTGAAGAGGCCGAGGGCTCCACGTCAGCCACGAGGACGGACGCAGATAAACTCACAATCTCTGCTGCTAAAAGCCTCTGTTGTTGAGACAGGGGGACGAGGAGCTGCGGGGGGGTGCTGAGGATGGCAGGGGTCCGACTGTGAGGAGAGGCCTTCAGGGGGATTAACAGGAGCAGATAGAGAGGCCTGTCCTCCTGAACCCTCTGAGTGAGACGATATAATGCTGCATGCTCAGTGTACAGAAACACAATGTCCATTGTTTTCAGGTTTAGAAATAGAAGCTAAAGCCTTTAAGTGAGTAAAAGTAGCTCCACCACAATGACAAATACTCTGTTTAAAGCTAAACAAAGTGTTTCACTGTATTGTTTTCTGAGAGAAAAGAAGAAATAAGAAATAAACACTAAGAAATTACACAGTGTGCTGTTTACTGCAAGAACGTTTGCTGACGGATGGATGTTCAACATTTTTAATTTTCTGTTTCAAAATAGCAAAACAGGGTTTTGAAAATGTGCAATATACTAAGCAGAATGCCAAGACGATTGCCATAATTCTTCTTGCTAAACTTAAGCCCATTTTATACCAGTTGTTCAAAAAAAAAAAAAAAACTTGCCTGTGATCTCATTGTGTTTCTTGATTGCAGTTTAGTGGTGGCCTAAAAAAATAATTAAAAAAATCAGATCAGAAAATGCAGCAACAAGTCAGACACATAAGAGAGCATTAAAATAACACACAAAAAAACACACAATAAGGAACAAAAAAATCAAACAATAAATATGGAAACTCAACAATAAACATGAAAAACTAGTTTAAACAGGAAAGATGCATTGTTGCAACCACATTTTGAATTGCTAACACAAATAAAATAAACAACAAAATATTAGAATAATAAAAACATGACAGCAAACAAAAATACACATCAACTAAGAATCAAAATTTCAAGCTAACCCAATATGTTACAGTAAAATAAAAAACATAAAAACAACAACATTACACATAAAACATTTCCACAGAAAACAAAAAACACAACAGTGAATACATCAGTCCATTTTCTTAATGTAATGATCTTAAAAATACATATAAACTAGAAAAGCACTCAGAGAGCGCAGACCTCCACCAAGCAGCTTCGGTCCACGTTGGCGAAAATGGTCCTATCTGGCAATGTTAAAGAATCCTTTAAAAAATTCCTGGATCCAGACGGTGATCCAGATCACCCCCAAAATTTAATCAGTTCTTCCATATCCCATTTCCGACGATTCCTGAAAATTTCATCCAAATCCGTTCAGAACTTTTCAAGTTATTTTGAACACAAACAAACAAACAGACAGACAGATAAACGCCGGCAAAAACATAACCTCCTTGGCGGAGGTAAAAATGCAGTATCAAAATGGCAAACACAACAAAAAATGGGGTAGACTAAAAAACACGTCAAATTACATTTAAGAATCAAACTGACAAATTGCCAATGCCCCCCCCCCCCCCCCCCAATAAATAAATTAATTAATTAATAAAATAAATTAAACAAAAACAAAATAAATTAAACACTTTAAATGCAATGGCAAACCAACAACCCTGACAAGAGGTACAATTCTTAAACATTCTGAAACACAACAGTAAAGTACTAATCAAAAATACACAACAAATAAAAAATGCTCCAACATATAAAAACAACAAACATTTTAATAAAAATCACAACAAATTAGGACATGCAATGACAAGTTAAACAACATCTAAAATGCAACAACAATTGATACAAGAAAGAGAGCAAAAACAAGTCGGAACACAATTAAGATACAAAATAACAAATTAACCGAATCCAATAAATAAACATGACAGCAAAAAAACAAAACACAACACAAAATGAAAGAAAATAGGATGGAACAACTCAAAAACAAATAACAAGTGAGAAACATCACAACAAGGTAAGAAATACAAGGACAAGAAGAACAATAAAAAATAAATAATAAATTAGCAAACACAAGAGCAAAAGGCAAAGATAGAAGAAAAAACACAACAACACATCAAAACACACAACAACTTAGTAAAATGATGAATCAACCACATATAAACATTAAAAAAAAAGATGAAAGACAAAGGAAAAATGAAAAAGTATATTAAAAACAACATAAAATTTAGAGTTATAGTTACCATGAAAAATTAAATCACAGATCAGGAGTTTCTGAAAAACCAAACCAGCCTCTCTGGCACCAACTACCATGACACATTCAAAGTCCCTTAAATTAGCATCCTTCTTTTTCTAATATTGAGTTTGAACACCATCTTGGTCATGCCTTTATTATATGCCTTTATGCTCGTAGTGGCTGCAATGTGATTGGCTGATTATCCATCAGCATTATCGAGCACTAACGATACAAATAGGTGCATGCTGAATGAATTGCTTTGTGTATATTTCATGTTTTTTGGTTGCATAAAGTAAAATTTGATCAATAATAATGATGGTCTGCCTGCAGCCATGTCTCATATGAGTGAATAGATGCTGTGAACCCTGACATTCTTATAGACCTCTCATGGTCCAAGCCTTTCTTCATGTTCGTTTGTTAGTTTTTTGCGTCTTTTCCCACCAAACTGTCTGTAAAAACATCTGATTAGTCTGAAAATCAAATCATCTTGGTTGCATGCAGAAAGCATCACTGATGTCACAGTTATCTCTGTTTTTGTCTCCTTCAGCTTTGGGAGTGGACGCAGGTCAAAACAGTGATCTTCGTCATTTAAAGATGAAAGACCCGCTCGACTCTGATGGTCCAGAGAAGATAACAGGTCAGCCTGCCAGAGCCTGAGCTCATGGTTTGGATCAGAGGATGGTTCTAGTACATGTGGAGATGATTTCTACTTCCTAGTGAAGCAACAGGAAAGATTTTGTTGACAAAACTCCTCCAGCTCTGATCAGTATTTGTTTTAGACAACATGTTTGATTCACGCTCGGCTGACAGAGCTCGAGGCCGCCGTGTCATCATCTGACAGTTCAACAGCTCCTCAAATACACGGGCTCACCTCAAATCACAAGAACACAAATGATCACACTGGTGAAAGGATAATCACAACCAGACTCTGGATTTCACTGACACTGGGAGAGGCTTCTTAACCAGGCTGCAGTTCACCCCTCTGTCCTGAGGGGGGGCAGTAAAGAGCAGGTCCTTTGACATGGAGCCTGAGAGGAGAGGGTCGACTCAGCGTTGATATCAGCGCTGGAGTGTGTGTGCAGCACTGAGCAGCTACAGCCTGTCACTCCAGACATTTCCTTAGCCGACTGCAGGTCATGGTTTATAATCAACAGAGAAGTCCAGACCATTCAGCTAAATATACACTGGTTTTGTTTGTGAAGTGTTATTTTGGATATTTTAATACTAATGTGTACTCTTTTAAATCAATCTAAATAATAATAATAATAAATAACAACTTTATTAATATGGAACCTTTAAAAACAGATGTTTACAAAGTGCTTTAATAGACAAAACAGAGGCAGAAAGAGGCAGAACTCTGGAGACAATAAATCAACAATCAGGTCAAACAGAGACCAAAAGAGTCAAAGGAAAAGGCACAGAGGGTCATGTTAAGTAAAGCAACAAAAGGAAAGAAAATGGTAACAGCTGAAGTAATTTTGGAATATACTAAATTAGTACAGCTTATTATGTCAACATGTACATATGAAGAACATTAGTAAACAAGGTATTTTGTTTTATACATAGTGATAACGAGATATTGAGACAATAAATAGATGATAGATTTATAGATACATAGATAAATTGATGACAGTTGATCGTTGATGACATTACATCAGGAAGAAGGAAGAGAAGAGGGTAGATCAAGGATGGATAAAAGAGAAAAAATAAACAAATACCTAAAATAAAAACAGGGAAAAAAAGAAGTATATTAAAACATGAGAAGATTGTCAAAACAGGACTAAAACAATGAAAAACTGGTGAGGACAGTAAGAACAGCAGAGTATAAAATAGTTTACTAAGTAATTGTAAAATAAGTATGTAGATAAAACAAATAGCTGACATGGATATAAACAAGTATGCAAGCAATAAAAAAGCATCATGTAAAAGCAAGTCTAAAAAAGTGAGTATTATGATGTGATTTAAAAGATGCCCCTGATTCAGCATGAAAATCAGAACAAACGTTTTTCCAAGATGCTTTTAAAAAAGAATAGGTCAATCCTTCTTTGAAATGTATTATTTCTTTCATTAATTTCATCTTATCTTGTTAATGCAGATCCAACATTGATCCACCATGTGTACAGCACTTTGCTGATTATTAAATGGAGAGGACTGGAATCGTAGGATTTGTTAACATTACAAGATAAAGCAGTTTTTCACATTTTTGCTAATCACTCAGGAAGTTCTTAACAGATTTTCATTACATTTTCAGGGGATAGTGGTCATGGCACAAAGGAAAACTGATTGGATTATGGATCCAGAATTGTGCCCGGAACTGCCCTGACGGAGGTTTGTGATCTCAGAGCACCTCTAGTTTCCATTATTTCCGCTGATTATTGAAATAATCCTGAAATTATAAACGCCTGTTTTCCTGTGTTGGGTCGATCTGTTGGGCAGAGATTAACACCAAGTTTAGGCGGATAAAAAAAGGCTTGCTGCATATTTCCAAAGATCAGCACAGAGCTGCGGGCATACTCTGATCTGCTACAGAATGAGCGAGTTGTAACGCTACACAGAACTAGATGGAAACTTGGGTTACACACATTTCAAGAGAACTGTGGCCCTCTGCCAAAGTCACAGAGTGCTGCAAGCAGGTGATGGAGTACTCTGTAGGTTAGATATCAATGCCTTCATCCCTGTTGAGATTTAATGTTCAATTAAATCCACTTTTCAAAAAGCATTTTAAAAGGGACAAAGTTACATATTGTTGCTTGAACACTCAAAAAAACATTTGTTTATTCTCAATATTCTATCTGATGCTCCATAGACTTAAACCTCATTAAAAAACAAGGTGATCACCACAGTGACTGCCATATGTATTGAATTTACTGAAATAAATACCTTATATTTGTATTTTTACATCGATTTGACTCTGCTTGTCATTCATGCATGAACTAAACTCTTATGGCCTCTTAGCCATAGCCATGACAAAAAAAAAAAAAACAAGTTAAGAAAACCTTCCTCTTGGGGTCCATATCTGCAGCTTCCTGGCTGCGCGGGGAGTCTAATCGATCAAAGGCATGTTAATCCTCACTGCGTGTCCAGTCTGAGTCTGTGAGCACTCACAGGGTTTATCAGAGAGGAGATGACCTCTGAGCCTGAACCCACTGAGGGTCCTGAGACAGGAAGAGGTCAAAGGTTGTAACAGAAACTCATTCACACCTCACGGTGCTGCTCCACAGGGGAGATGGGGGGGGGGGGGGTCTCCTGCAGGGAGCCTCCGGTAGCAGAACAGCCGCTGTATGAGCGAGCAGAAGGAGACATGGAGACGTATCAGAGCACATATCAAGTTTGTCTGCAGTCTAGACTGAAAAATATGTGCAGCAGAGAATTCAATCTGCCCTCGTGTTATCTTGTTATGTTAATGTTTATCGTGGGCACTCTGTGGTCAACAAAGCTCACAGAAAGATTTGAGTCAAGAATAACTTTGACTAGTGACTCTGAAGTATGTAAGAAACAAGGAAAAGTATGAAGTAAGGAGAGTGTACACAAACAAAAGAAGAACCACTATAGATTAAATGGTTTCACACTCAAACATATTCAGATGATATATTCAAGCAGGGTCGCTGGAAAACACAGCAAGGCTGTTTTCAGCAGGAGCTGCATCAGCTCCACATCAATCCTCGTCAAGTCCGTTGACCAACCATAGGACAAAAAAACAGTGGAATAGTGGATATAACGATGATGCCCACAGCAAATTAAAGTCAGGCAGGAAATCTAATCATATGGTGGTATGATTAGATGGTATATAAATATATAACCAGTTGTTTACATGTTCCTCTTTCTCTTTCACGATTACCTTGTGAAGTTGTAGTTCTTTTGTGTTCGTTATGAGCTTCAAGCTTCTGTGCCTGTGCACTGTTTTAAATATGCGCCCAGTGGGTGAGGACATGTGCCATAGATCAGAACTACAGTGTGACTTATTATGTGAAAATCCAGAGTTAAGGGGCAGGGGCTCTTGTACAAGATAGTTCAAACACAGGGGCTCTATCAAGAAACAATGAAACACTGTTGAGAATCTTACTGTAGCTTCAAGTTGAGCCAACGTTGCTTTTTGTGTAATTAACAGTTGTTCGTCTGACCTGAACGGATGAACAGAGCAACAAGAACAGCCTCTCAGTGGCAGTGCAGTATTCCATAACATACCCGTTTTTGCAGCTTTCTCTTACCTAGCTATAAAAAAAATGGAAAAAGCTCCCAACTGAAAGACCAACACAAACTATAGAGGCTTCTCCAAAGAAACAAAAAAATGGATTATTAGAAACCAAGTCTGTCAGCATTGACTAGTCTTTTAACATAATTTCTTCTAATAATTATATTTCTATGCCTTTGAGTGTAAGTGAGTGTATTTTTCTGTTTTAAATCTGTCTTTGCACTAGAATTGAATGTAAGCACTTTCTATCAACAAAACTGTATTTTCTATGCCTTTATGCACTTCCTGTACTGTAAATGCACTTTATATTTATACCTTAATTTCTCCTTTGCCTGCCACAGGGACTGCAGAATGAAATCAGCTAGAGAACTATAATTTGGTGCAGAGCATCTCTGTTCTGATGAGTTTAATGCTTTTTCTGGACATAGACCCTGACAAATAAAATTAAAAAAAGGAAAAAAGTGGGGTAATTACGAGGCTTTCAGGGTCACTATTAACTGCTATATCAGCTAGCATCCATTCCATCTAGCTCCCTCAGGGGAGAGTTGGTCAGTTGGTTAATTTGCAATTTATTTAGTATTGCCATATGCCTTAAACAGTCCCAACCTTAAAAAACCCAAAATACACCTTCATCCATCTATTATCTATACCACTTTTCCCTTTCAAGGTCATGGGGGCTGGATCCTATCCCAGCTGACATTTGGCAGGAGGTAGGGTACACCCTGAACCGGTTGCCAGGCAATCGCAGAACTACATCAAGAGACAGGCAACCATTCACAGTCACAGTCATACCTAATGGCAATTTGGAGCCACCATCGACCTAATGAGCATGTTTTTGGTCTGTGGGAGGATTCAAGGATACAAAGGAGTTTTATTTGTCATTCCAGTATACACTTTCATGAGAAAAGAACAAAACTAGTAACTGAGGTCCCGGTATTAGCCATAAATAGGCATTAAAAGTACAGAATAAGAATATTTACAACACTACCATGATCTAAGGCTAGTAAATCAAAATCGAATCTAACAAAAATAATAGGATAATATTTACAGCATTAACTTAAAAATAGAATCTCAATAAAAAATAATAATATCTACAACACTTACATGGTCTAAGGTTAGTAGAATCTATGTAACAAAAAGTAATTGTTACAGCATGAATCTTTAATTAAACCTAAATAAAATAATGATACTATTTACAACACTAACCTAATGCAAACACAGTACACACCAGAGTACAGAGCAGCAGAGTAAGTTGCCGGAGTGCCTGGAGAGAACCCACGCAGGCACGGGGAGAACATGAAAACTCCACACAGAAAGGCCCTGGCCGACACAGTGATCGAACCATTGTGCCGCTACCTGAAATATACATTTAAGGCAAAATATGGGGTCATAAAAATCTTTTTCATTCATAAATGTCTGTGCCATATATGACAACTCTTTCAGCAAAACCATAATACAACAAAAGGGATCAAATAGGCTCATTCAATTGCTTTAGTACAGTATTAAAAAACAAAAAAGACAAAAAGAAGAAACAGATTTTTTGTCATGCAGATCTTTACAATAATGAGTCTGACTTCAAAAAGCTCCAAACAAAGACTAGACTACAATCGTACTCTTTGAGAATGGTGTTTTCCAGGTCTCCTCTCGTGACAACAAGGTGAGTGAGCCGCTTGGACCTGCCCACGCACCACAAAACAGCGTCTCATAAAGACGCGCATTATCAGGTCTGCGACTTTGAAAGGAGAGGGTAGAGGTATCAGTTGAAAAGTGCGATCAAACTTTGTCATCCAGCCAAGGCCTCCGCTCCTTTGTGTGCTACAGTATCAAAGCAACACGGTGTAGGATCATCGCCGGGCATAAGCTTTGATCTGTTGACGGCTCGGTGTCTGTGCGGCTCAGCGGCTGACCTTTCATCCGGCCTCGAACCTGGGATTCACTCTGGCTTCAGTAATAAGATGATTAACAATAATAACCCCCCGAGAGAATGAAGAGGGGGAGGGAGGAGGAGACCGAGTGAGTGACGACGGAGCTGCTCTGTTTCTTCTTCTCTTACTCACTCTCACCCTCGCTCCACTTAACATTCCCTCTCTGCATTTCATTCAGATGTGACAGTTTGTGTGTCACCATCTGCAAACATCGTCTTCTAAAGACTGAGGAGGACCTCACTGACTGCTGCATCTTCTCCAAGGTCAGAAGTGCAAACACTGCCAGCACTCTACAATGTATGGAGAAAACATGAACAAACTCATTTCAGTCGTTTATTTCTACAGTGGCCTTGAAATGTAAACATAATAACAAATACAGCAACAAGACAAAAGTCAAAGCAACATAACAAAGTCATAGAAAACACAACAAAGCAAAAGCAAAACAACAAAAGTAGAAGGAACATAACAAAACCAGAACAAACACAACAAAAGATGAAGAAACACAACAAAGGCAGAAGGAAAATCAACAATAGCAGAAGAAAAAGTGACAAAAACATAAGCGAAAAAACAGAGGTTGAAGCACAACAAGCAGAAGCAACACAACAAAAGTTCGAGGAACACAACAAAAGCAAA
Source organism: Cetoscarus ocellatus (assembly GCA_037902135.1). Classification (NCBI taxonomy): domain Eukaryota; kingdom Metazoa; phylum Chordata; class Actinopteri; order Labriformes; family Labridae; genus Cetoscarus; species Cetoscarus ocellatus. The sequence goes on along the minus strand of JBAMNC010000760.1, from coordinate 1,537,944 downwards.
GGCAATACAACAATAATTGAAGCAACACAACAAAAGTTGAAACAACCAAATGAAAGCAGAAGTAACACAATAAAAGCTGACGCAACACAGCAAAAGTTCAAGCAAAAGCAACACAACAAAAGCAGAAGCACAACAACAAAAATTGAAACAACCAAACAAAAGTCAAAGCAACACAACAAAAGCAGAAGCAACAAAAACAGAAACGACACAACAAAAGCCAAAGCAAAAGCATAAAGCCAAACCAAACCAAAAAAAAAAACAGCTGAAGCAAAAACACACTGGCAGAAGCAAAACAAAAAAGCAAAGTCACACAGAAGAAGATGCTTTTGTACTTTACTTTGGCTTTTGTGCTTTTGTTTCTGCATTTCTTATATCGCTTTAGCTTTTATTTTGACACTTCAGGACCACTGTAGATTTCAGTCCAAAGCCAGACAGATAATCTATGAATAGTTTTATAAATGATCTTAAAGATCATGAAAATAAAGTCTATTTAAGGAGACTTTACATAAATCAAATAAAATGTCAAAAGATGACATAACTAGTAGCAGGAAATAATGGGAGTGGTTCACCACTCAGCAGATGACCAAACTTTTTCTGTTTAACAGCCCATTAACGGAACTAGCTAATCAGCCTATCAAACTCAATGCATTTGTGTATGAGGGCTTGGTCAAGACCACCAGCTGAAGTTCAAACTGAGTGTCAGAAAGGCGATGAAAGGTGGTTTAAGGGACCTCAAAAATGGCATATCTGTTGATGCTGGACAGGCTGGCTAATCTACTTTTATTTTCAAGAACAACCAACTCCATGGTTTACAAAGAATGGTCTGAAGAGGAGAAAATATCCAGTCAGTGACAGTTTTCTGGGTAAGAATGCATTGTTGATGCCAGAGTGGTTTGAGATGATAGCAAGGCAACAATAACTAAAGTAACTTCACGTTACAATCAAGGTTTGCAGAGAATCATAATTGTACCCACAAAAACTGTTTCAGATGGGAAACAGCAGCAGAAAACTGGAGGGAGACAATAAAATGTGATTGTTTCTTGCTGACAGGTCTGGTTATCAGACTATAAAGTGTAAGTAGTGTCTATCTAATTTTTTAAAGGTACAGTGTTGTCATTTTCAGCCTTTTTCATGGCAAGGTACTTCAGCAAACAAAAATGTTTCTATATTTTTGCTTATCAATTTGCTCTTGAGATTTTCTCATACTTAAATCCTCAAACCTAAACAAAAAAAAAATCATTCACAACCACAAATAAATCCTGGGACTTGGAGGAAGGCTGGCATTGCTTGCAGCAAAGTTAATTGTGGTAGAGCATTGCTGGCTCCCTTTTTGATTCAGTACAAACCACTTAATACCGTAGATTTATCCGCACTTTCTCACTCATTTCAACTCTAAACATCATATTTCTAATTGTCCTCACTTGTCTCTCAATCACAGCATTTAGGTTTAGATTATTAAACAAAACCATGAACTGTGCAGGAACTCCAGGCCAATTTTCTGCCAAAAAGGAACGTTTAGTTCTTTCATTTCAGGAAATGAGCCCTTCCAACATGAGAGACCGTACTAAGTGTAACGGCATGTGATGAAAGTTCGGTAAAATCCTGACCTATGAGTTGATTTATCCTTTGATAATCATCTGCAAACAGCTCTAAGCTGTACAAATGTATGGGACGTCCAGTTTATTTGCACTGTCTGCTCTGCAGTTCGAGGCTCAGATGGAGATCCAGCTCGGCTCAAAACAGGAGCCATGGAGGGGGGAAGTGTTTGCTTTTTTGGGACACTGTACAAACACATTAGAGGTCCATTAAAGTGAGCCCTGCTGGACAGAAACAAAGAAAAGATGTGTGAAGTGTTTCCTTGACATTGGGGATGTTGATCATTAAAAACGGAGGACATGAGGAAGCAATGAGGCCAGATGGCTGAGAATATGGCTGCTACTGCTCTGGATCCCTGGTCTTGGCTGAAACTGGTCCATGCACTCACTCAGTAAGTCCACATTCATAGTGAAGACTGGCTAGATTTTAGGCAATCCAATTGGACTAATGAAGCTAAGTGTAAACTCATTCATCCATACTGCTAACTGTTTCCATCCCTCTGGGGTAATGGGGACTTTTAATAGTCATGTTGCTGCTTCCAAATTTGAAATTACCTTCCCTCAGGTGTCAGAGTGATGTTGAGGACTGGTCAGTTTGAGCCTCCCTGACCCAAGTCCCTTTCTGTCTGACTCATCAGTGTCCTGGTCCAGATCATCAGTGTCAAGCCATACATCAGTGTTTGGGTCTTGGTCTTAGTCTTTGTTTGTTATTAGGTCCATTTTATCACTATCCTGGTCAAAAACATCAATGCCCTGGTACAGATCATTAGTTTTCAGTTCCAGATTATCTGTTTTAGGTCAATATCAAAAGGGTCAGTAACAAACTTTTTCCATGTTTAGATTGTTTTTTTTTTTAATCAGGTGGTCAGTATCCAGGTAGAGATCATCTGACTTCAGGTCCAGATCATTGAACACTGATGTCATCACTGTGCAGGCCCAATATACCATTGATTGTCCTGGACCAGATAACCAATGTCTGGTCCAGATCATTAGTTTCCAGGTCAAATTTATCCTTTTTAGGTCAGTTTCATCAGTGTCTTGATGCACATCATCTGTGTCATCCAGGTCATTTGTGTCCAGGTCCAGATTATTAGTTTTAGGTCCATTTCTTTAGTGTCTTTGACCACATATTGAGTGCATGGTCAAGATCATGAGCGTCCAAGTCCGTATCTCCTGTCTAAAAGTTAGCTGTGCAGTTTTCACTTATCTTGTATCAGTGTTAATTTTATTAGCACTTTTAAATCTAGTTTTAGTCTTTTGCCTAAAATATTGTTTAAGGTCGTTTTAGTCATAATTTAGTCATCTAAATTGTTTTAATTTTAGTCTAGTTTTAGTTGATGAAATTTCACATTTTAGTCAATGAAATCTACTGTAAATTTAATAACCCTAGTAAAGTTTGAATGTATAAATGAACAGAAACAAATTGAACTTTTGTGTGAAGTATGATCACCTTTATTTAGGCTACCTGGCAGAGCATCTCAGTTACAATACCAGAACTGACAACAAACAGTGAACCTGCTCTACATGAATATATCCATTCAAAAAGAGAGTAGCTCTGATTGGATCGCTCCCCAACTTATCTCGCTACCACGAAGCTAAGGCAGCTGTGATTGGATGTCCCTCTTAACTCATCCGACCTTTTCACACAACAACATAGCTGTGATTGGATATATTCCTAACTTGTCCCTACTTTCTACATGATGAAATTAAGTCTGATTGGATTAAGTCTCTGTCAGACATTTTCATCTTTTTTTTTTTTTTCTGTTGATGAAAATGTCAGTTAATTTCGTTTTAGTTGTTGTCCACGTGCACTTAGTGCACTTTTTATTAGTTACTGTCTAGTCTGTCTAATGAGTCAACAAAATTAACACTGGTTTGTACACTGTTAGACTTATGGACAAAAGCCTGATGCTGGGACTGGAACACCTTAACAGGCTGATCCAGTTGAGCTGTTTACGTGCAAATGAAAACCCACCTCCAACCCCATAATTTGGGAGTGCGTGTCCAACTGAAGGAAATTAAAATGAATGCTGGTTCGGTTGAATCGACATGTTTGCATGGACTGTAGAAGTCCAGTTTAAGTTAGACCAACACCATTATTTATGGTGTACATTTGACCTTTTCTGGCACTACTCTGGACACGCAGCAGCACACGGACACGGGAACACTGCAGCTAGCTTATTACAGCCTCTGTGCCTGTGCTGACATTACATACTTGTTTTCTATTGGGCTGCATGGAATGAAAGAGACCTACATTTTGGATCTAAGCTCGCTGACCACTCACCACAAGAAATGTGGGTAAATATATATCCATAAGGACTCATACCCTTTACTCTGCTGGCCCTGGGGGGACTTAATGAAATAGACGCTGAAGGCCCCCCTCCACAATCAGCATGCTGAGGTCCAGGGCTCAAATTATAATCAGCCTCAGTTTACACTTTGTTTGTTGTGGGGCAATTAGGCCGTCCGAGCTCAGACAATGTGGTTAAACTTTCCTGTAGAAAATGGCCTGCATCCTGTGCCTGTACACTGCCAAGAAAACCCTCAAATACCATTGCAGAAAAAGGGGAAGAGAGATGTGGCTTCTGTGGCTCTTGCTTAAGAACAGGCCTCAACCTGGCAGCATGTTTGTCAGCAGGGAGAATCAGATATGGCCTCATTTCCCTGGAAACTACCTCCAGCCTTCCTCGCCTCAGACTTTTTTAATTCTTCCCCCTGAGTTTTTTCTTCTCTGCCCCAAAGTCTTGCTTGAATTGAACAAATTATTAGTCTGCAAGTTCCATATTTGAAACCTCTCCGTCTCCCTGATTTGAAGATTACAAGTGAGAAGGGGCAAAGTGAGGTTCATGCATTATTCAATTCTGCTGCAAGAAAGTACCAGTTTGTCTCAGTCTCTGGAAAGATGTGGAAACCTGCATTTTAAGTTTGTTATCTAAATGAGGGTGTGCCATTGATAACATACCAGATTTCAGTAATGCAAAAAAGTATAACATAATATTTTAAAATTATAAAATATCAAGCAACTATCTCTGCCTGCAAAATGTTCCCTCTCTCTATTTTGTACAGCATATGTACTTCTCAATCAGATCTTCCAGATTTTTATTTGTATTTTTTATAATCAATGTGTTATATCACGTTAAGTAATTATTTTATCATACCTTTACACCTTTACACACCATGCTGTGTGTTTTAGGTTTTGGTACTGGCATGAATCAGCGCAATGAAACGCCACTTGAATCCCATGTACCCTACCTTGGCCTGCTTCCCAGGCTTACGATGCACTTTTGCACATGCATATATGCTAAGATGTGCTTGTGTGCATGTGCATGGCCTTGTGCATCTGAGGTTGCTTTCACACCTAAAACATTCGGTACAGACCAAACAAGCTCTGGTTTGCTGCTTTGGAAATTTTGATTGATTCGCGGTTTTATGAAAGCTTACACAAACTCTGGAGTGGACCAAAGAACTGACGTCTGGTAAACTTGAAAAATAGGGTCTCGGTTCGCTTCCAAGCAAATTAGAGTTTGGTTTGCTGTGGGTACAGAAGCCAGCCGAATCAAACAAGGATCAAACAAGGCAAGGGACCCAAAAAGCAGTGAATTGTAGCTTGAATTTGGCTGGGTATTACAAAAGTATGCACAAAACCCAACATAGTGTTTGCTGTCAATATCAAGCAGAGTGTGGCTAACTTTGGCATTGATAGCACTGCCAGCCTTAGGTCCTTCTCATAGGTTATCGTCTACAAATCCATGCAGATTTCAGTTACACTTCACTCCAGTCAGTATGCAAGTGCCACCTGTTGCAGCCTCAGTGCAGTTTTATATTTATTATATGACTAAGTATATATTTCTGAGCCACTTCAGGCTGAAATATGACATTATCTGAAGCTTGGTTGTGTATTTCTGGATCATAGAGCAACAACAGGCCAGATGACAAGAACAAAGATCACAGCCAGCTCCCACTAGTGGCCGGGCTGATATTACATCACATCTGACAGGCTTTGTTCCACCTGACAAAGTGCAGTGTGAAAAAACTGAATGAAAATGCAACGCTGCTGCTTCAACCTCAAATCAAATCCACTAAACTTAATATGTGAAAGCAACATAAGACAACAAGAGGACTTGAGCTGAAAATCGCAGTCATTCAAGTAAAGGTGAATAAGAATGTGTTTTCAGAGGATATCAATCCGGCATACTTTGGTCAAAGGAGAGGTAACATTTTTATTTTTGGAGTTACAGTAAACTATAATGTTATAACAATTCACAGTGAATTCAAAGTGCAATAAAAAGGGATCCTTCCTACTAAATATGAAAGCTGGGACATAATCACAGAAAAAATGAGTGCAATAAAAACTCAAATGACCAAAAAAAATCGTCAAAAATGTTACAAGGAATAATATGTTTGGAGAGAACTTTCTGATTCTGTTTGACATAGATTTTAAGACTTCTTTTATGAACTTTTGTTTTTTTTTCTGTGCACATGGTGTCATCCAGGTCTGGAATTTATTGGATGCTTGTTCTTCTAATCTTGTGAGTCTCATACTGAACTGATTTACTATCTACAGCAACTTGGCAGAGGCTCAAATCCTCTGATTATATCTAGTACGACACACACCAGCACACAAAATTTGTCAAAACATGTGGCCTTCATGCATTCTTTTCTCCTCATATCAACCCCACCACCGCCACCGCCTCCCTCCATCCTTCTGTACCTCCATCCTTTGCCCTTTTGAGGATCCTCCAAAGATCAGAGGCACGACGGCGACATGAAACTTACAGTGACAGACAGAAACATTTTTATCAATGAGATCCCTCAAGCAGATGTCTGTGGCTGTAGATGAAAATACCAACTGGAACAAATGTGTCTAATCCTGCTGAGGAATGTGATCGCATGTTCAAAAAAAACATCTCCCAAGAAAAAAAACAGAGGAAGACAAACGTGGAGATATCGGTGTATCTCCAGAGGTGCTGTCACGCTACAGCCCGGCTCAGCTTCTCCACACAAACACAGAAGGATTAGTCAAAGTCCCTCGAATTCTCACAGGATTAAAACATGCACTGGTATTTCAGTTGTGCTGGCTACCAGGTCGACTATTTAAGCTACTGATTGGGTAATGTGAACACAGTGGGAGGCCTTGTTGGACATGAAGGATTTGTTTTTGACTTTAGAGTCAGCAGGAATCAATGGGACGCAATTTAAGGAGCTGTTTAAACCAGAGGCACATGACATGGTCTCCAGTCAGCATCTTTTTCTTCACAACTGATTGGCTCGTTACGTCACCTGAGTTTGGATATTTTAAATTGTACTATGTTTATCTGTCTGACAACATTCTAAAATACAAGTCAAGACAAGAAAAAAGACATAAAATACATCTGTATGATGGTTTGAAACTGTATCCAGATGTGATGAATGCTAACAGTCTAAAAAATTATCAAAGATATAAATTTAGTCATTCTCTTTTTTATGCGTTCTTCCAAAGGGCAGATTTGGACTCTTTTCAGAACTGGAGCTTTGTGAGACCAAGCCTTTGGACTTAATGCTGACTGTAAATTTGGTAGAGGGTCCCCTGTGGCTTTTAATACAGATGCAGTTTTATTTATTTTTTATGTTAAATTGTACTGATCTTCCAATCAGTCAATCCAGTCCATTAATGTCCAATCTGATTTAGGTCATTCTAGAACCAGCACTGATTTCATAAAAACCAGACAAAAGCAACATAAAAAGGGATCATGGGGACCAAAATAAGGAAGTGCAGAAGCAGAAGACAAGCAAATAAAAAGAGTAAAACATTAATGCAATAATAATACATCAATGGGAGACAGTACAGTAAAAGATTCTAATTAGTAACCAATGAAAAGATAAAAAGTTCCACATAAGATTAACATACAGTATAACTCAATAGCCAGAAAGTAAAGCAATGCAGAATAAACTAGAAAAATTGCATTTCCTTGCAGCAAATGCGTTGAAATGCTGAGTCTGAATGCTGGAACTGTGAAATGAAATGGCTAAAAGGCAATGCAAAAAAAGCTGAAAATGTGACATAAAATAGTTGGAAGCAGTGAAGCACAGCTGCAAATGTGGGAAATGTGTATTAAAAATGGTTACAGTTGTGAAAGAAAGCTGAAAATGAATAAATGTGAAAGGAAATTGCAGAAAGCTGTAGAAATATTTGGCCACCATGAAGAAGTTGTAATCTATGATTAAAAGAGTAAAATTTGTTAGTGCTAAAATGACAAAGATTGTAATCAGTAGCAGAAGTGTGAAATATGTTATGAAATTTACATTGTAAAGACAGGAAAAGAATAAAGTTGTATGGAGTTGTATTGGACACACAGTTGAAAGGTTGAATGACTGACAACCTGTGACATCCAGACTGAGAGGACAGCAGCCAGATGCATACGGCAAGGAGCTGTAGTAATCAGCAGTCTGCGTTGGACACACAGTTGAAAAGTACAACTGCCTTCGCCAGAATTTGAACCTGGGTACCCGGAGGAAGAGTCAGCAACTTTGCCGCTAAAAAAATATATACGTTAAATGATATGGAAATTGTGATTTTGCTGGATTTCAATAGGGAGTGAAATAAACATTTCAGCTCCAAAAAAAAAGGAATGTTCTGGCTATTATTTGTGCATTCAGGCTTTGAAGGGTTAAATTATGAAGTACAATTGAATATGCATACTTAGCCTAGATTACATTTTCCTTTCGTAACTGAAAAATGTTTTGGCATCAATCTGTAGGCTACAAGTCCACAACACTATGAACTATCCAGTATAAAAGCATCTGACCTGAAAATTAATGTAAACAGGGGTGATTTTCATTGGAGGACAATAAGGAGTGGACATTAACGGTCAGAATGTCATTAGAAACTTGATCTGCTCAAGTTAACATCTAAGTCAAAGTTGTCACTACTTAATTTTTTTTAAATCAACAAATCTATACTCGAACATCAAACTCAAAGTAATAATAGCCTACATACATGAATTTTTAAATCTGGACAGGAATATCTGAGTAGAGAAATGTAAAACAGTGTAATATTTGTGTGTAGTCTGGTTTATTCTAGTGGGTATAATCTGACATACTCTGATGATGTTTGTCCTCTTAGGGCCTCCATACACTGAAGACATTTTTACCGCAATTTGACCAGATTAATACACCGTCCACTGAAAACAGCTCTGAGACCCACAATGGGCCTCCACCTACAGGTTGGTAACCGCTCCACTAGTAGACTGTATTTGAAGCTTGATCCTTCACAGATTGTTCTGATATCATGGAGAATAAGTGATGGAGGATCCCTCAGGATGAATTTATTATTTAGAAAACAGTGAGTGAGTGAAAACAAGAGCTGGACTGATGAAGAATGTAGAGTTTTGATAAATGAAAGGCTGACTCGTCAGTTTTTGAAGTCTTTTGTTCACTTAAACCGGGCACATGAGCTGTCAAGACACCGTGTGAATGATAAAATCACACAGAGTGACTGATGATCCCTCACTGTCCCTGCGATGTGCGTCTATCTGCGTCTTTATGCTCACTGGCAGACGGAGGAGCGCACACACACACACGCTGAGAGAAAGTGAAAGTCACACAAGCATGCTGCTATACGTATCCTTACGCGATTTGTAGTGGTTATATGGTATTTCGGGGCGTTTTCTAGTGGCAGGTATATGGCGTATACCTGCGTATGCAGCCAGAGTCTGGCGGACTGTAGAGCAGAGCAGAGTCCGCGCAGAATGTCCGCGGGCGTCAGAGCTGTCATAGTCGAGCGCACTGCCGCGTAGTATTTTCTTGTGAAATGAATGTGAAAGCCTACATTTCCCACTAACCTTGCGCATTGTTTTCCATTTCTCTGTCATGACGCTGTAGACTGAGGACTAGGAAGAGGAGCTGCTCTGCCTGCTGACTTTGCAAAGCACTAACATGAAGAGGTGAAGGCAGTGTGACATTTAATGTGGGTCGATGATAAAGCTGGGGACTTCCGGGTATACGACCTAATGCTGTGCCAAAACCGTGATAGCTATCAAATAAAGGACTGCACCGTGAGCATCACAAGAATCAGCTGAAACGATTGATGTAAGCTTTGTGTCTGTACTGTAGAAAATATTGACACGAGAGGAGTTAAAAACGGGCTTGAAAGTGAAGCTGTTGGCGTACATCAGCCTACATTTCCCACAATCCTTTGCGCATGTCTGTGTCATTACGCTGTACCGTGAGGACGAGGGCCAGCTGACTTTGCAAAGCAGTAACATGAAGAGACGGAGCTCGTGTCACATTTATTATCGATGTGAAAATACATGGCGAGCAGTGTTTTGTGTGACAGCAGTGCTTGGAGCGAACTCGGCGCTGTCGTATGGTGTCGGCGTACATCCGCCTACATTTCCCAGAATCCTTTTCGCATGTCTGTGTCATGACGCTGTACACTGAGAAGATGAGCAGACGAAGGTGGTGTTACGCCAATGAAATGTGTGGGTCTGACGAGCAATGCGTGACAGCTGGCAGGCGTGAATTCTTGAGGGCTAAAATGGCAAAGACTGTAATGAGTAGCATGCGTGTTTACGTATTTTCTGAAATATGCATGATAGTATAAAATAGTCTATACCAGGAATCGAACCCCAGTCTCCGGATAAAAAGACAAGTGTGCTAACCGCTCAGCCAACAGATCAATCATGTCACACAGACACACCCGCCGACACAGCAGCAGACTATGTAATGATGCTGTAAGCTTGTACAGAGCGGTGAAGTTAAGCTGGGTACTTCCGGGTATACGGGCTAATGCTGTGCCAAAACCGTGATAGCTATCAAAAAAAGGACTGCACCGTGAGCATCCAAAGAATCTCCTGAAAAGATTGATGTAAGTTTCATGTCTGTACTGTGGAAAATGTTGACGCGACAGCAGTTTTAAAACGGGCTTCAAAGTGAGTCGATCAGCTGCCAGGACATGAAGTCTTCCAACAGGTGCCTATGGAAGAGTTTGCGGGATACCCGTGGCTCTGAAGCTCACTGAGACAAAACGATGTCAATGTCAAGGTTGAAACAAATTTCAGCTGAAAGAGGAGAAGTGTACCTTTATTTTGATGTATAAATCATATCTGTGGAACAAAGTTTGAATCTTTTATTGCAGTTTATCCGCTAGAAATTTTGGAATTTTTAGGCGAAGCTCACGCTCTAACAGGTCACGTGACACGCTCTAAGAACAGAGAAATCCTCCAAACTTAGTGTTGAAGCACTTTTTAGCAGACCTGCAAAAGTCTCCCATTGACTTCAATGCAAAAAATCTGCAGAAAATCATTTTTACTGTAAAAACTGTAACAGTTAAACATGTGAAAAATACAAGCGCAAATCTCCTGAACATGCTGCACTGCTCAATTTTTTTCTGTGAAAATCTGTGCAAATTTGAAAGCTGTGAAACAGTCCAAATAGTTGAGGGAAAAATAAGAAGAAGATGAAGAAGAAGAATAAAGTCGGATAACAATATGTTGAAATGCTGACTCAGCATTTCAACATAATTAAATGGAATGGGAATTTAAACTGAGTAATGACATTGATATGTAAGAAGAAAATGCAAAAAGCCAACAACAAGGAAATAGCTAAAGGCAATAAAGGCTGAATTTTATGAGCAATAAAGATAAATGTTGAGCTAAAAAGATAGCAAAAACAGAAACAAGGTAAAGATTAAGATGATGAAGACAACATCACAAGCCTGTAAAGGTGAGTTTTTTCTAAAGTGATTTAAAAGAATGATTGTTTCTGCAGCCAGGTCTGAGCTTAAACCCTCAACCATCCGACTGAATGTAAGGGTCACTACCAGACCACCACCAGCACTGTACATGGCTTGGACTCTTCTTAGACCTGCTTTAGGTCTTGGTCTTTACTTAGACTTGGCTTTGGACCGTTAACCCAGCATTTGCATCCTGAGCCTCAGGTCTTCGTGACTTGACAAAGACATCACGAATGTGCGACCACTGAGGTTGCTGGAACTTCCTTTGGCTTGTCGAGATGTGAGACCTTGTTTAGGTGCCATCTTGGGTGTTCCCTGCTCCTGGGGCCTGTGGTGGGTGGGGACCCTCTGTGGGACACTTTCGTCGGGACTCTGCATCTTTGCTCTGGTGGCGTTAATCAGCCCCACATGTGGACAATTTGGGGCCACATTTTCTCTGCTGTACACATCCATACACAAAGATTCACGCACTGCACCACCAGACAAACCAAGGTCACATCCCATACAGCTCTATACGAAACAGACCTAACCTCTGTAATTGCACAGGGGGGAGCTTTTGCAAACCTATACATTTATAACCTGTACATCCAAACATGGCGGTTTTCTGATGAAAATGATTGCCTCTGGAGAAACGCATGCATGTGCTCTTGTGTCGAAAAAGTCTGTTTATACAATAACAAGGGCTGAAATAGGATCCAGCTCTGCGAGGCCACAGGTCCCCACTAGGAAGCGAGCTGATTTATTAAAGGCGCAAGTGACTTCAAGTTGTGGAAAATGTACTTTTTTTCGACCTTGTTTGCCGGACAAAGAGTCACTGTGTCATGTAAAGTGAGTTTGGGGAAACAGAGCTCTAATAAAGCTCTCACAGCAGACAGCTATGATTTAATTAAATGAAAAATCCATTTCACAGTCATCCAATTCTCAATGTCCATTCATAAAAAATAATTTGAAAAGATTTATAGCCCTGCCTGGAGACGGGCACAGAGCGGCGAGTGTTAGGCTTTGTGTGTTTCACGTCTGTTAAGGAGTCGCTCATGTGCTCAAACACATGACAAACATTCTGAGAGAAGGTCAAACTTACAGGCACCGTTCGGTTAAGAAGTTTTTCTTTTCATGCTTGTTCCCTTTAAATCCCGCTCACACACACTTCAGTGTCAAATGTGAAGGAGATGGATTATCTTTACAGGTCACACACAACAAAGCACAAGCCATAACTCCAATGAAGTTGGGATGCTGTGTGAAACATAAATAAAAACAGAAAACTGTTTGCAAATCTGTTTTGCCCTATATTTAACTTAATACACTGTTCAAACTGATAAACTTCATTGTATTTATGCACACATTCACTCATTTTGGATTTGATGCCTGCAAAATGTTCCCAAAAAGTTGGGACAGGGGCATGTTAACCATCTTTCCTTATAACAGCACTCAATAAATGTTTGTGAACTGAAGACACAAAGGGCTCTAATTTCCTGGCGCAACTCAGGGTGGCGCAGAGTTGCACAGGTCGGTGCAGCCTGGCACACCCTGCGTAGTGGTAATTTTGTCCAGCGCACCGCCGTGCGCAGCCAATTTGGCAATTTCGTAGACCGGCTGCGCCGAGATGGGTATGATGGTGCACCAGGAGGAGGTGTCGACAGATTCAGCTTGGCGCAGTGACAATTTTGTGCCAAAAAATGCGGAAGGTGCGCTGAAAGCTCGCCAGCTCCAACTTGGTCTATTCTCAGCACAGGCGAGACGCACCCTGTGCAGTGGTAATTTGGCTGACAGGTGCACAGTGCGCACACATCACCAAAACCTCACAGGCAGGTATCCAGAGTGTCAGGCACATTTCAATGCATAAAAAATCACAGCAACCACTATTTAATGTAACTGTCTGAACCAGCATATACATTTTTATCTATATTAATTATCCCGTCACATCTGATGTCAGATCAGAGACGTTTGTCATAATGCAAACTCAACCTGATGGCAGCTGGAAGAGTGATGCAAACTAACGAGTTCACATCTCTCAGCCAACCACGAACAGCCACATCATCCGATACGGAGTATCCGGCTTCTCTCATCTCATGAAATTCAAAAGAAAAGACAAAAGAGAGAGAAGCTCGCTGAAAAAATGTAAGTCACTCGGTGTCGGGGGGGGCTCAACATTTCACCTAAGGCGCTGCTATTTGGCGATGACAGGCCAGTAATGCAGGTGGATCACAAGTATGATGAATGGATTAGCCTGCTGCTGTGTTTAAATGTAATTTGCTGCAAAAGTGACAGCGGCTCTGACCTTCTTCGCCACCGAGGTGAAATAGTCACTGCGCCTCGCCCGCGGCGCATTTAAAGGCGAGGAGAGGCGTTCATTTTATTGGTGAAGATTACACTCAGCTGTGTTAAACCCACTCACGCCTCCTCTCCTCCCTCTCTGCTACCTGCGCCGGTGGGAAGGACGGAGGCATGGGTGCGCCTCCCTGCGCCAGACTCACCGTGCACGAAACTTGCAAAATGCCCTGGACACACCCCGAGGCGCAGGCGCGGCGCAGGGCAGGTGCGCCGCGCCTGGTCTACGAAATTAGAGCCCTAACTGTTGAAGCTTTGTTGGTGGACCTCTTTTCTGTTCTTGCTTAATGTATGTCTTCAGCTGCCCAACAGACCAGGGTCTCCATTGTCATATTTTGCACTTCATAATGCTTCACACATTTTTAAGAGGAGTCAGGTCTGGAGGTGGACAAGTCTAGTACCTGCACTCTGTTATTATGAAGCCATGTTGTTGTAGCACGTGCAGAATGTGTCTTCATTGTCTCTGAAATAAGCAGGGATGTCCCTGAAAAAGACGTCCCTTGGTTGGCAGCATATGTTGCTCCAAAAACTTTATGTACATTTCAGTATCAATGGTGCCTTCACAGATGTGTAAGTTACCCATGCCATGGGCATTAGCACACCCCTAAATGTACATACTTTCACTTTAGCCCACAGGACACTATGGGACATAATCAGTCAGACCACAGCAGACTTTTCCACTTTGCCTCAGTCCATCTCAGATGAGCTCGGCCCAGAGAAGGTGGCGGTGTTCCTGGGTGTTGTTGATATTTGGCTTTGTCTTTGCATGGTAGAGTTTGACCTTGACCTTGTAGATGTAGAGATGAACTGTGTTAACTGACAATGGTTTTCTGAAGTGTTCTTGAGCCCAGGCGGTGATATCCTTTACAGAATTTTGGTCTTTAGTGCAGTGCCACCAAAGAGATTGAAGGTCACAGGCATTCAGTGTTGATTTTTATGTGCTAGGGATTTCTCAGAATCTTTTTATGATATCATGAACTGTAGAGGATGGAGTCCCCAAATTCCTGGTAACTGTACATTGAGAAATGTTGCCTGTGAATGACACTCACTTCTTTCCAATTAATTTCCATTTCTTAACTTTCCCGGTCTTTTGTTGCCCCTGTCCCAGCTTTTTTTGGAATGTGTTGCAGGCATCAAACTCAAAATGAGTGATTATTTTAAAAGACAATGGAGTTTATCAGCTTGAACACTAAATATCCTGTCTTTGTTGCGTATCTAAGTGAATATAGGTTGAAAAGGATTTGCGAATCATTGTTCCTGCTTTATTTATGTTTTACACAACGTCCCACCTTTATTGGAATGGGGGTTTGTAACTCGAGCACTTTTTCAGTCCTCATTTTCCAAGTCTGTGAAACAAAAACAAGCAAACACAAGCATTCAGCAGCACCCAATATCCCCGGTTGTGGTTTCTGAAGCACTTGGCGACCCTCTCTCCCTCAGTCCTCCAGCTCAGATCCCACAGTCTCATTACAGACGCAGGGGCCAGAATCCCCCATTATCCCAGTCCCTTCTTATTACCCGGCCCATTATTCCCACTGCAAAGACAAAGTGAGACAGGAAATGAAATAAATGCTCTGCAGCAGGAGAAAATGAATGGCTTCTGATTGAGGCCACCGCTTTTTGTTTATTATGGCGCCCGTCCACTTACTTGTCTTTTCCATCACGGGGATGCTGTGTCAGCGCTGGCTGAGCTCAGTCCCACAGCGTGTTCGCTGCAGTCAGGCTGACTTTATGGATGTAAGCTGCAGGCATGAAGACAGATGTAATGCACTGTGGATTGTCAGCATATAGACACAGCACATTAAGTGAAATCATCCTTATTACATGCATCATTTGGCCCCATTAAGAAAACAAGGAGTCCTTTCTGTGAGTCATCACTGTACTTTTATCTGTGTCAAACTCTTCAGTGGAAAGGAGATATTATTTTTTATGTCCGGGCTGGAAGTTAACATCCTGCTGGTTCCTTTGGTTTAAGGCCAATGGGCCTTTTGGATCTTTGCAGATAATAAGCATTTAGGAGAAAAACAATTCATGAAATTCAAATGTCATGATTTTAATGACCCTACAAATGAACACAACTATTATGATTTTTGAAGAATATTCATAATCAGCAGGAGCTTAAGGCTGATGTCAGGATGCTATGGACTGCACGTCTTGTAGTTGGCCCTCGGCAAATTCTCAAAAAATAATGGTACATCGGCCTACATCAGAAGTTAAGCTTGTGCTTGACTAATAAATAATTGAAAAAAATTACAGCTTTCAAAATAAGCATAAATTGCCCTAATTTACATCACTTACGCTTATCAGCTTTAAGCACCGACACTCTTAAAGTTTGGCAGTTTTGTCAAGCTTTCCCTCAACTGCATGGAGTTGGTCACGATGCCTATCCTTACCTACAGTGGATCTGTTTTATTAACTCAGTACACTATGAGCTGATATACATTAAAGTGTCCCAGTCATCCTCACATTTCTGCATTAGTGCAAAAAGTTTGGATACCCCTGATTTAACCCCACACACCAGAGGAACAGTTTCACGTAGCCATATTTTTCACAAAGCCATCAGGTGCACATCCCAGAAAAAGTAAATGAAGTTGGGGACAGTGTTTGGAGAGGGAAACAACATTTTTGAGGGTGGTCAGGCAAACAAAGGCTGACAGTCTGTTCATATCAGCTGTAGTTAAGCTCCTCAATATGGATCGGCCTGATGATGGACTTGGGTTCTTGCAGATCCGGTTTATGAAAAAAAGAAACGTCTGAATAATCATTCTGGTCACTATAGTTTGATTTATAGGATGAGATAGAAAGTGGAGTAAAAAAGCCGTTTTTGTTCTTGTAGAAACAAATTTAAATTTAGATTCTTGATGTGACAACACTCTGATTCATGTTGTAAATGATTGATGCAGTGCAGTCATGTATCACAAAAACACTGCCAAATCTTTTTCTTTTTTTGTGCTTGGACAGTTGACAAACTAAACTTTCTGTTCCATGATGAAGAGTCATTTTAGACATTTATATTAATGTTCAGGAAATAAATATTTGAAATGCAACATTGTTGAGAAATGAGTAATGGCTCTCTCTAATGATAAGAGTTAAATGCAGAGCAGCTGTTTTTCCTTTTTGATGCAAATACCAGGGGACTTTTCCTTTGCGGTCTGGACGATGTCTTGATATCAAACATGTCAGGACTCCAGCCAGCAGCCAGAAAACAAGAAGAGAGACAGACGGACAGCCAGCAGATCAGACAGATTATCTTCAGTCCCTACAGATTACGGGAGGAACACATCATGAGCAAACATGAGAGCTTTATTTTATACAATTTCACTGTCAGAAGTTTCTACATTAGAAGATTAACTTACACACAGGGGGTTTCACAGATGAAATGATAGCGTGAAACAAAAGAGATGGGTGTACTGGGGGATCTTACATTCAACAAGTGGCACCATATCCAACACCATCATTATTTCTTTTTCTTGCATATACGAGAAAACACACCAAAAAATGTATTCAGTTCAATTTTTTCTCAAATCATTAGTGAAACTGAGCCCCAGCTGCTAACAACAGCAGTGCTTCCACCATCAACTCAAGTGATCAACTCAATTTAGTCAGACAGACAATATATAAATATTAATGTACATATATGAAGTGAATGTGACAAAATCCACCTTAAGACATTGAAAATGACGAATAGTCCCGGAAAAATTGGGCTATAATTGGCTGCAAATGTTTCTTTATTGTATTTACACTTGGAAAGTTTTGTAATCCTGCAAGATACCAGTACAGCTGCTGACCTGCCAGTCTGTACACTGATAGTTGTGAAGTACAGACCTACAACTCGAAAACTGTGCTGCTCACCTCCCTTTGATCCCTTGTTTTTTAATGTTACAGCCAGTATTTCACAGGTTATTTCCTTAACAGTGTATCACAATCTACTGAAAAAGCATTATTTTGACCAAATTAGGTAGAAAAATGGTGCTGTCAGCCTGGTCTGTGCATATATCCCAGCCTGTTATGAGGGGCAAAGTGGCTACTTAAATAAACGAGAGCACATTTTGCATCGAATCAGGTTAAAGGTATATTTCAGTATTTTTGAAGTTAGGTTGCTTCAAGTACTTGACTTGGCTCCAAGTAGCACTGCCCCTTTAGGGAGAATCAGCTCTGACTACCGGCAAGGTGCTCTGCTGTTGGCCAATACAGTTCTTTAATTCTAAGTGCGATTGTGTGAATTTTTAATTACAAATGGTCGTGCAAGAAGTTTCACAGCACTTTATTTTTCCTCCAGGAAGTCTCTGTGTTTGGCACAATTTTACGATGCAGCAAATAGCTGCGTGTTCTTCCACCCATGCCACAACAACAGCACAGGAAACAAATACTGAACCAAATATGAGTGATTTTTACTCAAGTGATACATGACGTTACTTTTACTGTGGATGCATGAGGCAACCTGTATGAACCAGAGCAAACAGAAGAAGAAATTCTTCAGAGGGAAATTCAGAAAGCCAATGATGGACAAATCTCAGTGGACTCATTGTGTACAGGCATAAGAACACGGCCATTTGCTGCATCGTAAAATAGTGCCAAGCACAGAGACGTCCTGGAGGAAAACAAAGCGCTCTAGCGTATTCGACCCAATATAGTTTCGTGGCTTGTTTTTATGTAAAACTCACACAATTAAGCAAAATAACTGTACCTGCCAACAGCAGTGTAACTATATCAGTCGACTCAGCTTATTCTTCTAGAAGGTACATTGCGGCTGGGAACCTTATCAGCCACTTCACTGACTGTTGTGAAGTACCTGATACAACACAATCTCAAAAACACTGAAATGTCCCTTTAAATGCACAGTGTTGGAGGCAGCCTCACTCACAGTCATGTCTTGATTTCTTACTGATGTATAAGTTCCACTGATGTGTGTGACATAGAGGAGGGATAGCAGAGGTGCATTTTTAACACTGGATTTTGATGGAATTTGACAAAATAGAGCATTTGTTCAGCCAAGTAGTGCAATAAAATGTATGATGTTGTGATACTGTGGTAATAGGGAGAGAACACTGTCAGCGTGGGTGTGTATTTATCAGTTCTCAGGGAATTGTAATGTTAATGTTTAACTCCCATTAAGAGTGAAAGATCAGCGTCATTGGCTCTGATTTCACATTGAGAATCATAGAGTATTTAATCTGAGAGTAAATGGTTCACGATGCTTTTCTTGGATCTGCTCGTGCATTAAAATAAGTGCTTCTGATTACCGGTAATGACTTTTAGTTACACTTTCCAAAAAGCTTTACTCAAAATCTATCACATCATTCTCTAATACAGGGGAACTGCTCACTGGGGCAATTATGCAAGAAAAAGAAGTTGGATAAACAACTCCAAGTTGTAAAGTGGGGCTGGTTTTCTCAAACTCCCTCACTTCCTCTGACCCCATCACTAATGAAAATCCCCGCAAACATCCCCGCCCTCCATGTTCGCTGCATTACACTCTGCATTCCTGCATACTGAAGCTCTTGGCTCCAGTTTTCTGTTGGTACAAGTTTTGATCCAAATGAGTCAGTGGGCACAGCTGCTGGAGTTCTGTTTAAGCCTGAAGCATGCAACTGACAAATGCTGCTCTGGGCTTCTGTAACCTGTGAAGATTAAAGGGCCTTGGCTCGGCTGCATGTTGGATGATTTTGAGAAAGATTTTGAACCTGATGGGCCCCCACAGAAACACGAATATTCCTACTGCAAACCTTCCTCATAGAAACTACAAATAATAAGACAAAAGGAGATTAAAAGACAGAAACACCTTATTTCCTCCAGCTCACCTCAGACTGGATGGGTTGGACCAGGCCACAGGGGCAACTACGTGCATGGTGGAGGGGTCAGCTGAGAGGATACTAGGAGAGGTGAGGCATGGGCCTGGACAATGGCTGTCAATACAAGCCTGAGGTTGATGTGGCAAAGTGCTGAACTGGCATCTGCTCCCATACCTGGCCTGACATCAACTCAGGCCCACCCTAGGGGCCATGGGCCCTTCATTCGAACCGCTTTTCCAGACAAGCCCCACCTTAGCTTCTAGTACGCCAGCCAACTGAGAATTATAACATGGCTGACAGGTAATAAGATAAACAAAAGGATTTCTAAAATAATTTTAACCTCTAGATCCTATAGTTATAAATAAATATGATATAAATAAATAAATATAAATATATGTTACATATATATTTATATTTTTGTTTATATATTTTTATCTTCTATACTAAACTTCTTCTGGAATCTTAATTTCCCTGTTGGGAGTCTTCCAAAGGGATTGATAAATTTCTGTCTAAGCAAATCTAATCTAATCTAATCTAATCTAATATTAAAGGGCACCTTTCGAAAATGGGAAGATACTTTTGACAGAGCTATACCTTGGGAACAAGTGTTTAAGTTAATGTATAAAACCATAATAGACACTGTTTTAAGAGCTTTTCAGTTGAAAATACAATATAATTTTTTGTCAACAAGAAAATGTTATGTATATGGGGATTTTTAAGTTGTATGACTGTTGTTTTTGTTTGATAGAATCAGAGTCAGTGGTACATCTCTTTTGGTGTTGTCCAGTTTTGGAGGAAGGTTCATAGGATGTGTATTGCAATGAAATTATGTTTTCAGCCAGATTTTTTTCTCTGTGATACTGGGTGATGTAAGAGAGACAAACAACTATATTATTAATCGAATTATTTTGTTAGGGACAAGATTTCTTTTCAAAAACTGCTGATTTCGATTCCTTGAATATCAGTCACTTTAGAATATTTATTAAATGTCACTTTACCTTGGAGGGACATATTGGGACTACAAAGGAGGACAATGAAAAATATTTAGAAAGGTGGAAAAAGTTTATTGAAGTGGAAGACTGGTTAACAAATTCATTTTGCTTATATATTTTAGGTTGTAAAGCCTGATGATGACATTCTCAATGGCATGGATGTTTTATTATTTTATTTGTTTTTTTTTCCAGTGTCAAGTCTGTGTTGTGTGATTTGTATTGTTCTTATATGTTTTTTGTTTTTTTTATTAGTCTAAATAAAAAAAAAACACTTTTCAATCCTCACTGTCTAAGCAGCAGTAAAATAATCACACTGACACAAAACATTTGGTAATTATTTCTACAAAACTGATCATGACAAGCCTCGAATTGGGTCACATCCCTTTGTCCTTGAAAGCATCAAATTATCTTAAAATCAGGATTAAAATCATCCTTGTTCAGCCAGCCTTGAAGAATCACAGTGGGCTGATGGATGTTCATTTTCATCCCATTGTACAAACAAAAACAGCCTGGTCTTCTTCTCCTCAACATCACTCTATTTACCTACGTGTCAAATTAGCTTTCAGGCTCCAGCGGTGGTCCCCTCGGCTAACCAATTAGCAAGGAAGTACGCTGCTTTTACCTTCCACTGGGATCCAGCGTACCCTCCATAATATATATCCAGTTGCCAGGGAAATGTGATATCCAAACAAACGGGGCAGGGGGAATGTTGACTCAGGATATTGCTAATGTTTTACATTCAGGCAGCACAAGCCAGGGTCTGTGCTGACGAGCATGCTGCAGCCTATCAGCAGGAGAGACATCCACATCCTGACAACTGCTTAGGCTTTTAATAGTGCACAACATCACCCAGAAGAGACGCACACATCCTGTCCCGCAGAGACTCCCTGATGAAATGAAATATTGTGGGAGCCAGAGCATTTGTTATGGCATCAGACATATGGTGTTATCATCAGACAGCTCTCTGTTCTCTGAGATAAAGACCAGCAGAAATCCATGCTGTCTCCTAAATGCAGCCTCCTCTGGTTATGCCTCTCAGTCATGTTGGCATCACGAGTAATTCATTAAAATAAAAACATGATCTGCAGTTGTGGGGGAAGATTTTAGATCAATGTAGTATTTGTCTCACAAAATTAAAGAATCAAAGAATCATTATTTGAAACGGTTCACAACAATGAATTGAAAAAATTTATCTAAAAAGCCATTTATCTCCATGTTGTGTCATTTTTGAGGCCTTTTTTTAGTGACTGGTCCTCTAATTTGTTCTCTTGGTCACTATGCTAACCTCTGTGCTGTTGTAATAGTTCTGTTATTTAAAGACACCCATAAGAACCCATTCAAGCTACTTGCAAAATGTGAGCTAAAAACACAAGCACTCTGCACCTGAATAGTCTAGATTAGGTCTCCAACTACAGGTTGTTGACTGATACCAGGTCATAGAATCTTTGGCATCGGGCCATAGAGAAACAAAAATAATGGATTTATTGCCCTTTCTTGAATGACGAAGACCAAAGGATGTTTTATTTTGCAAGGATGACAGAATCCTTGCATGTCTGCCTGTGGAGTTTGACTGCACAGATTCAACACACAGATTCTCTGTCAGAACTGTGATGAACAAAAAGTACAACTTGAGATGAACTCATGGTTTAAACTTGTGCACATAAACTCTTATACCTGTGAGTCATACATATATTTGACCCTTTCATGAAGGATTCAATTCATAGGTAAGAACTGATAAAATATCCAACAACTAGAAAAGCACTCGAAGAGCGCAGACCTCCGCCAAGATACAATTCTGGATCACTATGCACTCCAATATGACAGCCGAGTCTCCGCTCATGTCTCCACAAGTCCTCCGCTGGCATTGCAAGGGAAGCTGGGTAATGTAGTGACACAGGCTTGAAAAATGTTGACGTCAGTTTTCAAATAAACTGCAGTTCCCATAATGACGTACAGGGGGCAGAACCCTCACAGCAGCCGAGGAGAAATGATTGAGATTTGCCATTATAAACTTCAATGTTTTTTTGTGACTTCAATCTGGATTGGATCCCGATGAAATTGACCGTGATGATAGAGACATATTATATATATTATTGTGCAAATTTTGAAGTGAATCCATGAGGCGATGTCTGAGTTATGATTTTTTAAAATACGGCCCAATGTTAAGTTATGGGATTTTTTGGCAAATTTTGGGAATTTTTTGCATCCAGACAAACATGCGGATCACCACCAAAATCTATTGGCTTGTTCCTTGGACCAAACCACATCTATGGTAAAATTTTCATGTAAAACCATCCAGTAGTTTTATGTGTTATCTTACTAACAGACAAACAAACAGAGACACAAACAAACACACAGGCAGAACCTGGCGAAAACATAACCTCCTTGGCGGAGGTAACAGTCAGTTAAAACATCAGATCAGCTCAGACTGATGACTGATGGATAAAACACACCATCAGCATCCTCTGCATACTGTCTGTACACCTTTTTCCTCCACACTCAAAAAGAGTATCAGTTTAGGTAGTTACTAAATCAATGAGTGTCTTTCAGTCAACTTAAGCAGCTGATAAAAACCAAGTGAGTCCTCATGGATATCCCTATTTGAGGTTAAAAGCTCTGGGGAGTATATTGTACATCCTTGTACAGGTGAGACCACTTCTTTCAGGTGTGTTTGGTGCAGTTATTTGTACTGAAACAGGATCCATTGCTGTGTTCATATATATTCAAATGGACTGTGCAGAACATGGAAAATCCACTTGGACTGAAGGAACTCTACCAAACAACGTAGGTGTGAAGCATCCTCATATTCATAAAAATAATTAATATAAACAAATAATATTTCAGTTAAAGAATTAAGAAAAGAGGACTGATGGTAAACAGAGAGAGAAAATGGTCTTTTGAGCATAAAGTCCCCCCCCCCCAAGACATCACTGATGCTCTGTACATGGGTACCAATGATGTCTTAGGCAGTTTTAATCACTTGTTGCAGAGTCTTACTGTCCTGAGCCGTGCATATCCCATGCAAGTTGTGATGTTTCCAGTCAGGATGCTTTCAATCGCTCCTTTGTAAAAGTTGACTAGAACTTGGCGCAGGAATTCTGCTTTCTGAAGTTTCCTTTATAAATACAGCTGTTTTTGAGCTTTATTAACCAGGGCAGAGACATGTGAAGTCCATGACAGTTTCTCTGTTATGTTGACTCCCAGGAACTTAAAACTTCCTACTTGCTCCACCTCAGCTCCACTGATGTAGACAGAGTTGTCTGTCTTACCAAATTAACAATTCGTGACAAGCACTGCAAATGATGATCTGCGTCTTGTAGTGTCTCAGTCACATCAGTAAATCTGCTGTTATCCATCACAGCTTAATGAGGAGAACCATTAATTTAAGCACTCACTCGTCAGCCAGCTCAGCGTGTCTGTTTGGATAAACATCATTCAGAAAAACAGAAGCAGTTCATGTTTTCAGGGTAAATTCACTCCTTCAAGTGTTTGTGAGGGGAAAGAGGATGTACTTTAATGATGCCCTTTTTTTGTGAATAAACCTCCTTTACAAGAATGGGAAATGGGCAATGGAAACTCAAACATAAAACAGAAGCTTTAGTAGTTTCTAGCGCACATGCGTAAGAGTTCACTAAACCACAAACACCAAACACACACAGGATTAAATGTGCTCAGCAGCAAGGACACACGTACATGAGGGGCACATGAAATGAACTCGGTCACCACACCACAAACTGATTTATAAAAAAGTGAAGCAGAGACGATTGTGCGAGTCTCCGGCCGGGTCGGCTGAGTGACACACAGGGCTATAATTCTCTACATTTCAGAGAGGCTTTCCAAGCCATACTGACGTCTCTGAGACTGCAGTGAGACGAGTAATGGCCAGTGTTTACCACCACAAACTTCCCCATCACTACAGGACCAGCTCTATAAGTAGAATGGAGTAACTGAGCGGACCAGGCAGCTCCAGCTCTTCCAATTCCTCAGAGACCAACAGAGAGAAAGAGGGGGGAGAGGATGGGACGAATACACAGGGGACAAGGTCAGAGACACTTCATCATTCACAGAGCACATGAAGTTGATCTGTTTCACAGACAATCACAATGCTCCCTTATTTAGGAATATCAGAGAGAACCATCCAAATTACAGGGAGGAACTCTAAACTCCAGTAAACTGTATAACCTTTTCACATTGTCTTGTACAGTGGGAACAAAATCAGACCAGCTGACAACAAGCATCAACTCCAGGATGGAGTCAGAATGCCTCGTGTTTTATTAGTTGCGGCTGCGGCTCATTTTTGTACACGTATAACTCGTAGTAAGCAGTGTAAACTTTGTTGACTAATTATTTTCCTTATAGTTTCACCTTTTCTCCCCTGACGAAAACTAGACAGTAACTCATGAAAACAAGTGCACGTGGAAAAAACTAAAACTAAATTAACTGACATTTTCCTCAACAAATAAAAACTAGATGAAAATGTTTGACTTAATCCAATCAGACCTAATTTGGTCATGTAGAAAGTAGGGACAAGTTAGGAATATATCCAATCACAGCTATGTTGTTGTGTGGAAAGGTTGGATGAGTTAAGAGGGACATCCAGTCACAACTGCCTTAGCTTGGTGATGGCGGGATAAGTTGGGGAGCGATCCAATCAGAGCTACTCTCTTTATGAATTGATATATTCATGTAGAGCAGGTTCACTGTTTGTTGTCAGCTCTGGTATTGTAACTGAGATGCTCTGCCAGGTAGCCTAAATAAAGGTGATTGCATTTCACACAAAAGTTCAATTTGTTTCTGTTAATTTATACATTCAAACTTTATTAGCATTCAATAAAGGGTTACAGTAGACCCCTGTGATATCACGGTTCAGTTTCGCAGTCTCGGTATTTCATGTTTTTGTCCTGTAAGAGCTATTAATTTTGATATTGTATGCATTTTTGCCATTTCGCAGCATTCTGCAGATTTGTTTACGACTTTAAAAATCGTGCTTCACAATATAATGCCTGTATGTACCAATTCAGTCAGAGTGTCTGTATTTTTTTCTGAGCTGCTGATTGGCTGTTGTGTATCACATGGCATCGCATCTCGCTGCTTAGCATCTTGCAGGGAGGAGAGATGCTTGCTTTGTTCTCTCTCAGTTCCACGTCTCTCTCTACAGTGTGTATTGTGCATTGAGTTTGTGTTTTATTGATATTCCAAAGGATGCCACCCAAACGCCCATTATCTAAGGCTTCTGGTGAGCCAAAGAAGAAGAGAAATCGATTGCTATTGCTCTCTCAATATCTTTTTATGTGTTTAAATGTATTTCTATTGTTTTAAAAGTGTGTTTAAAGAACTTAAAATTATTTCACAAGTACCATAAAAGTTATGAAAACATGTCTAGGGTATATTTAAATAGGATATTTCTATTTCGCTGATTTTCACCAACTGCGGATGGGTCTGGAACCTAACCCCTGTGATGGAGGGGGGACCACTGTATTAGATATTTCATTTTGTCCAAGTGTAAAACATGACTTCAGAAATTCAAAATTAACACTGGTAGTAAGGATGCTTCTTCAAACCATACGCTACCTGCCAATCACACCTCTATCACACGGAGCCATTTTAAGGCATGACTTTATGCTCCAGTGACGTTTGAATGTGACATGATGTGGGACAAAGTGATCCCTCCTCTGCACCAGCTTCAGTAAGAGCAGTGATAAGATGGTGCACTGACGTCATAATTTCTGTGCCAGACTGGCAGTTCCAGAGCAACATCAAGTATTGATATTCATGGTAAGAGTCAGAAAAAAACTTTAATTCTCTGAAAAAGCGCTGTGTATTTACTATGTTTCAGCAAACCTAAATAATTCTGATAATTCTCATTCTGGAAAATGTAGATTGTAGTGCTATTTATATTAAAAATGACTAAATTAACTGCGGGGGCCGTGAACTTGCATTTACAATGTGCCATTAGTTTGAATATGCCATATGATGAAGCCCTGTAGTGACTATATCTCTGTGTTTGTGTGATTTTGTGTGAATTCAAAATGAGACCGGCTTACCTCATTTGTATGCACTCTGGGGCAAGGACAGCAATTCAGTTTATTCATCAAATCAAACCACAAACACCATTTCCAATAAAGTTGGAACAGTTTGTAAATCTAAATCCTAAATAAAAACTGAATAAAATGATTTGAAAATCCATTTCGACCTAAATTCAATTGAAAACACTGCAAAGACAGATATTTAATATTAAAACTGATAAACTTTGTGTTTTAATTGCAAATATTCACTAATTATGAATTTGATGCATACACGACGTTCCAAAAAAGATTGAACAGGTGCAACGAAAAAGTGGGAAATTTGGGGGTTGCTCAGAAAACACTTGTTTGGAACATTCAACGGGAGGAGAGGTTAACTGATAACAGGTGAGTGTCATGATTGGGGATTAAAGGGGCATCCCTGAAAGGCTCAGCTGTTAAAAAGCAAGGATGGGGTGAGGTTCAACACTTTGTGAACAATGCACTAAAACATAATATCATCAAAAGATTCAGAAAATCTAGAGAAATCGCTGCACATTAGCAGAAAGGCCAGAAAACAACTTTGAATGCCTGTGACCTTCAATCCCTCAGGCCTCACTGCAGTAAAATCTGACACCTTTCTGCAAAACATATTACCACATTGACTCAATAGCACTTCAGAAAACCATTGTCATTTACACAGTTCATCTCTACATCTACAAGGTCAAGGTCAAACTCTACAATGCAAAGCTAAAGCCATATATCAACAACACCCAGAAACACTGCCCAGCTCATCTGACGCAAAATGTAAAAGTCGGCTGTGGTCTACATTTCAAATTGTTTTTGATAATCATGGGCATCATGTCCTCCGGGCTAAAGAGGAAAGGGACCATCCAGAGGGGGTGCGTCAGTGCCCATGACATGGGTAACTTGCACATCTGGGAAGGCACCATAATGCTGAAAGGTACATATAGGTTTGGAGCAACATATATGCTGCCATGCAAGCAACGTCTTTTTCAGGGACATGTCCCTGCTTATTTCAGCAAGACAATGCCAAGACACATTTTGACACAAATGTGTGGGACATTATAAAGCAAAAAAATACAAAAACAGAGACCCCAGACTTTTGAGCAGCTGAAGTCATACATCAAGCAAGAACTGGAAAGAATTCCACGAAGCTTAAACAATTAGTGTCCTCAGTTTAGTGGTGAAAATCCCTCTTCAATGTTGGGGGGGACAATAAACAGTAAAATTTCAGAGAGAAATTCTTGGGGGGGGGGCATTAAAATAAATGCTATATTTTTGCTATGTTGTTTTCATACTTTCTCAAATGTCTTGCATAGTTATATTAAACAATAACTGTAAGTCATTGTTCCTTGTTAGTCCATATCCTACCTGTCTACAGGTTTGTTTATGCTCAACCAGCAATTCCAAGAGTTGTATTGGTTGGATGGTGTGAACTACACCATATGGACAATTCACAGATTCATGACAAACTGAGATGAAAAGATGTGCTACGTATAGTGCAAATTTCATTTTAGCTTAAAAATAAACACCCTATTAGCTGCGTGCTGTGTTCATTTATAACATGCCGGCAGACTTCGAACACAGGAGTTGAAATTTTGCTTTTCATGTTGTGCTTGTTGAACAAGAGGAGTGATAAACATCTTATCAACCATTCTGTGTTTTAATACACTTACTTAATCCGATCACCACCAATTTGTCCGCCTGCCTCTGTGTGTACACGGCTCTGCAACAGCAGCTGCGCCGGTCGCCGGGAGAAACAGTTTGGACCAAACCATTGGGGAGGGGGGTTGTAATCCTTAACAGTTAAAATTGTCTGACAATGTGTTTTTAAGTAGCATTACTTGTACTGTACCGTCAAAACACATTACTGTACTACTAGAAAAATCTTATTTAAACCGGATTTTTGGGGGGGACAACTTTGTGGAAGGGGGGGACATGTCCCCTGCATCCCCCCTGGGATTTGCGCCTATGCCTCAGTTCACAAATGCTCACTGAGTTTTGTTGTAAAGAAAGGTGAAATCACAGCCTCAGCTTTTTTTTGAACATTTTGCAGGCATCAAGTGAATATTTGCAAAAAAAACAAACAATAAAATCTGTCAGCTTGACCGTTATATATCTTGTCTTGTAGTGTATTCAATTAAATATAGGTTGAAAAGGATTTGAAAATCATTGTATTCTGTTTTTATTCATGTTTTACACAATGTCCTAACTTCATTGGAATTGGTGATTGTATTTGTGTAGTTTTATTTCACTGTCTGTTTCATGTGTGGCCACTTTGAGTGAATAGCTGCAAACAACATATTGAATGACACAGACCTCAGTGTTCTTCTATTTCCTCTTTGTTTTGAAAGTTAACTATACATGGATGTTTTTCTGTAGAATAAAAGAAAATCTTCCCTGAGGGATTTTTCATATGTTGATGTATGAAACCCATAAAACTGTTCATGTGAGCTTTGACTGCTCATGTGGGTTTTTCCTCAGGTGTTGTCTCCGGTGCTGTACGTCACAAACACCATATTCTGTTCCCATGGACTCATTTTCCTGAGAACTCTGAAGTAGTCGTTACACTTTGATGGAATTTGATGTTTCCAGAGTCCACAAACCACAAAGTGCTGAAACTGTACCCCAGTGAGCGCTGTACACATTTCTATAAACTATGTATACTCTGAAAATGTCTGGCTTCAGCACCGAAATGACTTTACTTTTCTCTACAAACAATGGTTGAAATAGAAAAGCGTGATCCCATGAAGCTGAACTTTCCATCATGAAAAAAGCCGAGTCTTTGTTTTCATGGCTCCTGTGGTGAGCGAGGAGGTCCGCGCCGATTAAAAGATGAATGAGTCAGAGCATTGATAGCAACTGGCACTGAAACACTGCACGTCTCTGGAGCCCATCCATCCTTCCGCCTGAGCATCCCGGCTTCCTCCCAGGACGTCCCACACACGCTCATCAGGCACGCGGGTGAGCACCGAAGCCTCCCACAAATCCTCATTTCCCTTCACAGAGGAACTCTCTCTCCTCCCTCTGCTCCTCGGCCGAGTGGCTGCGGTCATCTCGTGTGTGTGTTCCTGATTCTGTCTTCACTCTGCGGCCGGGGAGGCTTCTTGGAGCTCTGCCTGGACATTTGTGATTCATCAGTGTTGTTGCCTTTGTTCTGATGGAGAGGGTCCAGTTAAACACTGATGACGCACTGATGTTTCTCTGGGCGTGCAACCCAAACATGGCTACCAAAGCCCCCCCTTTTCTCAAATCCTCATTTCAGCCCCCAGGTCTTAACTCAGCTTCCTCGAGGTCTCCTTAAATGCCACACCCTCCACCCGAACAAACAAACAGGCACTTAATCCCATATATCCGCCAACAGAAAGCCGCAGGGCCGAGCAGAAGAAGGAGTTTTTTTATTCAAGGTACAATGAGTAAATATTTTTGCACTTAAATTTCTCACATTAGAATAAAAATGCTGAAGCAAAGTCTGACATATTTTTACTATACACTTGCAAACCCTCATTTATATTTGAATTATTTTTTATTCAGGAAATATCCTTAATTTTAGTAATTATGGTCTATGTGTGTGGCAACTGCCAGAGTCGTCACGACAAGACATAACATGCTCAGAAAATATAAATATACAGGATATACATATAAAGCCTCAAAAAATGGTAAACATGTATTTTGGGCATTCATATATCAAGCTGATTGTGGCTGTGCACAATACATTAAAAATGCACATGCAGTAATGACCTACAGTCAGACTTTACCCCTGTGCCTCTTGTAAATTCATGCTATACCCTATTTATACCAAATAATGTTCATGCTACCATGCAAAAAAACAAGAGCGTGCCTATTTAAGGTGAATTGATGAAAACTTTTGTAGAAAGAGAATCAAGTCAAGTAATTTCTCCTTGGCTGCTGTCAGGGTTTTGTTCCCTGTACGTCATTATGGGAATTGTAGTTTCTTTGAAAACTGACGTCAACATTTTTCAAGCCTATGTCACTACATTTCCCAGCTTCCCTTGCAATGCCAGGGGAGGAGTTCTCCACATGGACAGACATGAGCAGAGACTCGGCCGTCCAATCGGAGTGCGTTGTGATCCAGAATTGTATCTTTTACAGGGGTTGTGGAAAATCCACTGCCGTAACTGAGCTGTTTGGTGGAGGTCTGCGCTCTCCGAGTGCTTTTCAAGTTTTGTTTTGTTTTGTTTTTTCAAAATGGACGATACCAAAATGTGGTAATTGAAGATTAAGGATAAGGAGAAATGCACAACTGATGGACAGCAGTGACTTTATTCACAACTGTGATGGATGCAGGACCTTAAAAAACATATTTGGGGTGTTGGTTTGGCTGAGTGGTTAAGCAACCAGACATGTCCTTTCTGCTTTGGTTCTCCTGGGCTTGATACCCACCTGAGGCCCATTTGCTAAAAGTCCTTCACTGCTTTCTCACCCCCTTTCACAAGTCTATCCACTCTCTTTCTCTTTCAAAGATGATAAAGGTAGGAATGCCACAAAAAACAAACTTAAAAAAACCATGGTGACTTTGATCAACAATAAAATTTATAAATACAGTATATATATATATAAACATATATTTCACACAGACTTGTAAATGTTAATCATTTTAAATGTGGGAAACCTCAATGATTTTTAAAACTTAAATAAAGGTTAAAGAGAGACAACAAACATGAAAAGATCAACAGGTTAACATTATAACCATCTCTGCAGCAGATTATCACAGGACTCAACAACACAGACTGATTCAAAAAGTCATGTCGTTCCCAGAATTTCATTCAAGCTCATTCAAGTAGAAGAATTAATCCTTTTATAAAGCTGCTCTCTACTTTTCCACATCATTGACAGTTTTTTTACAGGTGTTGCAGTGTAACAAGTCACCGTGCAATCTGGTGTCTCTTAGGTCTGCTGTGGACACTGGCAAGCATTAATAGCCCATCTACTTCATGTATTAACACTTCTTACTCTTATATTATAAGGTGTGCCAAATATTGATAAATATGGTAATCTGAATAATCATTCATGAGAGATTTGACCTCTAATCTTAAATAACAACTCACTTGTTAAGCCAGCTAACGACCTCCTTGGAATGTAATTCGTGGTCATAGCTGTGATGTAATGGTGAAAGGCTAGTCCTGCCTTAAAGTGTGGGTCTTCACTTCCACTTCAAAAAATGTGAGAACATTTTCTTTTTTTCTCAACTGAACTATGAAAAAACCAACGCAGATGTAGGTGTGAAAAACACCCACGACTCCAGTTTTCAAGAGGAGCAGCGCTTGCTTCGTTGGTTTTCACCACAGTTTTCTGGGGCTTTCACACCACCCCAAAGTGTTAGTGAGAGAGTGACCTCAGATTTTTAATCTTTGTGAAATCCTAGTCTGAGACTAAAAACTCTGCAGTCAGATTGTCTTAAGATGTGAGAGGGTGTCAGACTGAAGTCTTCAGAGTCCAGAGTTTAGTGAAGTCTTCTGGTGTCTGGTAAGCATTAGTGCAATCTCTGTGTGATTTGCAAAAAGAATTAGCATATTTTTTTTTTCTAAAATATATTTTGGGGCTTTTGGCTTTGGAGAGACTGTGGACAGATTCAGAAAAGGGAACAAGAGAGCAGGGGAAGACATGCAAGAAAGGGGCTGCAGGCTGGAATTGAACCTGGGCTGCACAAACAAAGTGAGAGCATCAATCATCCTAATCCATGTATTTCAAAACTGATAATACCAAAATGCAGAATAAAGAGAAATGTGCAACCTAATGACGGCAACAGCTTTATTCACAACTACACTGCCTGGCCAAAAAAAAAGTCACCACCACAAAAAAAGGTCACACACTGATATTTTGTTGGACCGCCTTCAGCTTTGATTACAGCACGCATTCGTTGTGGCATTGTTTCGATAAGCTTCTGCAATGTCACAAGATTTATTTCCATCCGGTGTTGCATTATTTTTTTTCATCAAGAGCTTGTATTGATGATGGGAGAGTCTGACCACTGCGCAAAGCCTTCTCCAGCACATCCCAAAGATTCTCAACGGGGTTAAGGTCCAGACTCTGTGGTGGCCAAACCATGTGTGAAAATGATGTCTCATGCTCCCTGAACCACTCTTTCACAATTTGAGCCCGATGAATCCTGGCATTGTCATCTTGGAATATGCCCGTGTCATTAGGAAAGAAAAAATCCATTGATGGAATAACCTGGTCATTCAGTACATCCAGGTAGTCAGCTGACCTCATTCTTTGGGCACATAATGTTGCTGAACCTAGACCTGACCAACTGCAGCAGCCTCAGATCATAGCACTGCCCTCACAGGCTTGGACAGTAGGCACTAGGCATGATCGGTGCATCACTTCACCTGCCTCTCTTCTTACCCTGATGCTCCCATCACTCTGGAACAGGGTAAATCTGGACTCATCAGACCACATGACCTTCTTCCAGGACAGTTCTTAATCCAATTTTAGTAGTTTCTGCAATCTCCTTAGATGTTTTCTCTTCTTGATGCATGCCAATGATTTGACCTTCTTGAACAGACTAACATCTTTTCCATGAACACAGGATGTGTCTTTCCACATGGTTGTTTAAGAAATGAGAAGCTACTCATTGCATCAGCAGGGGTTTAATAACTTGTCGTCAGCTGAAAGACAATCGCCCATGCGGTAATTATCCAATAGGAGGCTCGTACCTATTTGCTTAGTTAAATCCAGGTGGCGACTTTTTTTTTGGCCAGGCAGTGTATAATGGCTGCAGAACCCAAGACGCTTCTTGTCCTTATTGACGGTGGAGAGACTATGGACAGACCTGGAGAGGGGATGAGAGAGCCAGTGTTAATTTTGACAAACCTTTTTAATTTAGTTTTAGTCTTTTGACTTAAATGTATTTCAGTTTTACTAATAATTTAGTCATCTAAAATTGTTTTAATTTTAGTCTAGTTTTAGTTGAGTAAATTTCACAACAATTTTAGTTGATGAAATCTATTGTAAATTTAGTCGACTAAAACATGAAGTGTAAAGTGTAAGGCATTTTTTAATGTTCCTGAATTTCTGAAGTTAGGTTTTACACTTGGATCCCACCACCACTAAACTAAGGCAGTTGGGATTGGATGTCCTTTTTTCATTCATCTAACCTTTCCACACAACCAAAGTAGCTGTGATTGGATATATTTCTAACTTGTACCAACTGTCTACATGACCAAATGAGGTCTGATTGGATTAAGTCTCTGTCAAACATTTTAGTCTAGTTATCTGTTGACGAAAATGTCAGTTAATTTCATTTTAGTTTTAGTCCATGTGTACTTGTTTTGCTTTAGTTATACTCTAGTTTTCGTCAGGGGAAAAAATGTTGTTGACGAAAACTATGACGAAAATAATTAGTCGACCAAGTTAACACTGGAGAGAGCTGGGGAAGACATACAAAAGAATGGCTAGAATCAATCCAGGGCTTTCCAAACAAGGCAGGAGCCTCAATCATCCTTATTTATGTTTTTCAAATATGATAATACCAAAATGCTGCAAAAGAGGATCAAGAGTAAAGAGAAATGTGCACCTAAAGGACAGCAGTGGCTTTATTCCAAACAGACACTTCTTGCCTTTATTGATAGTGTAGAGACTGTGGACAGACTTGGGGGGGCGAGAGAGGAGGGGAAGACATCCACGAAAGAGGCCGTAGGCTGAAATGAACCGGGGCCACATGCACAAGCCAAGGGCCTGAATATATGATAAATGTACCAGAAACCCCAGAAGCCATTTTTCTGAGCTTCTTCCCATATTGACTGAGATTCATGACAGGACATCAAATCAGTTTTTGTTTTGTTTTGTACGTTGGATCAGTTTTTGTTGAATGAAGTTCTCAGTTAAAAAAAACTGAGTGAGCAGCCATGGTGGACGAAGCCAACAGTGCATCTTTACATGTCATCTTCTGTTTCTGTTTCCATTGAGAGCTTCCTGGCAGCAGAAGCTTGCATTTAACAGGAACAAGAACAAATCCTCGCTCCATTTCCCCTCGGCTTCATTAGTAAATCTCATCCTCACCTCTCGGTCCTCCTCCCTTTCCTCTCCTCCGTCATCACCACCTCTGGTTTTGTGTGATTTTCCTTCATTACCTCCTCAGCCAGTAAATAAAAGCCCTGAGTAGTCTGAAG
The DNA here is from genome assembly GCA_037902135.1 of Cetoscarus ocellatus. Lineage (NCBI taxonomy): Eukaryota > Metazoa > Chordata > Actinopteri > Labriformes > Labridae > Cetoscarus > Cetoscarus ocellatus. The sequence goes on along the minus strand of JBAMNC010000760.1, from coordinate 1,503,364 downwards.
GCTAGAAGCTGCCTTGGGATCTTTGCATCTGAATGTTTGTGTGTTCCTGGGCGTTACAGCGAGCGAGGGTCATTTTGTCAACTTCACATAAACACCAGAGAGCATGTGTGGCATATTCCAGCATGTGTGGTGGGACGGCTGACAGAGGTTTAGCAGAGAGCCCTGTCGCCCATCAGTCAACATAAATCTGGCTCAGTGAGAGTAAAGAGGGAGAGGAGGAAGGTGTGGCGTGAGGGTGACTCATCTGACTCGCTGAGCGTGTGATTCACAAAAACAGAACCAAACAGAAACAAAACATGAATGAGAAACGTTCCCGCTGTCAGGAGAGAATGTAAATTTGGGTATTTGTGCTCAGCTGTGATTTATGGCAGCAGAAAAAGATGATAGCACTCTGTATACTCGGCAGGATGGTGGGTTTATTCTCACTTCTGGATGGTTATAAATAAAATCACCTCATGGGCAGGGCCAGCTGAGGATAAAATACAAAAAAGGGGAAAGAATGACTTTTATTTCAGTTTGTCCAAAACTTAGAGTTCCACATAAATCCATTAAATCACACCGCCGTCCACAGACTGTCATAATAGACTGCATAAAAGATGAAGTTTCAGAGACTCCACCCATCTGGGAACCAAAGAGGTTTCTGAGGTCAATCCACGGTGGTCTCCATGTTGAAAACACTGTCTCAAACTAACTTCGTATCAAACAGACTAAGAGGAGGAGTTGGGGCAGGTCTTAAGCCTCCAGACAAACATGCTGGTTTGTAGTCATATCGAGCATTTCCCTGTTCATAAATCGTATCCTCTCAAGAACAACATGGATGAGCTTTGAGGAAACACTGTCTCCTGGGACAGCGTGTGCCCATGAGGACATAAACTACACTGAAGGAAACTCTTTTTAGGTGCCAGGCTGAGAACATGTTTGTTTCATGTTCCTGTCCAGACCGCAATCTGAGATCCTCTGGCAGGAACTTTTGGTTTGTTCCTGAATCTAGACCAGTGACTAAAGGTGATCAGGCTTTTGCTGTTCAGGCTCCAAAGATTTGGAACTCCCAGCTAGATGCTTTCAGACTAGCCAGCTCCATGTCCACGTTTACATCATTGCTGAAAACTTTCTTTATCTGAAGGCACTTAGTTTCCACATGATAACTATGTTTGTAGCACATTGTCATTATGTATCAAAACGACAAATATATGGCTGCATTTCCTCTTTGAGCATCATTTAAATTACAAGAATAAAGTCTCAAGAGTCTGCACAATGTAGAAAAAACACACAAACAGGCTGCAACTTTAATGACTGATTGAAATGCCATATTGGTCCTGGATTTTTTGATCACACAAGGCAGCCATTTTGAGTTAATTGTGCTGCTAAATCATGTCCACATAGTGAACCCACTCTCATGAATGTTTATTACATGTGTGAGTGCATGGTTACCATGATTGCCACAGAAAATGTACCATGCCTGAGTCCAGCATGGAGCTCAAAAAATATTTAAAAAACTGGACACACAGGGTCAAAAATGATTAGTCACAACGTGGATTTCTGTGCAAGTGCAACTTTAAAGAATGCTGCTGCTTATTGAACCACAAATAATCAATTGTAAATCTAAATAGTTTAAACAAGATTTTGTTTGATTTGTTTTATGAAATGTTCTTTATGTCTTATTTGTTGATCTTTTTCTATTCAGCTTCAAGCTGACCTTTATTTTCATGCGTTGCAAATCATTTCTGGTAAATCAGCGTTTTACAGTCAATGTTTGAACTCAAAACCAGCCTGGAAACAGTACCTAGTTTTGATTTGGGACCCAGACAGGGTAAATTAGAAATTATTTAGGAAAGTAAAAGTGCTTCTTGTTTTCTGCACAGACACTATTGGCTTGAATGAACGTTAAACTGAGTCATCAGACGATGAGCAGCCGTGTAGGAAACATCTGCTCCTTTAAAAAAAACAAAGTTACAGCAAAAACCTAAAACAAATTACTATAGCTCTCTAATTTTGTGGTGGCTGTTTCTGTCACAGCAAATTTAGGTTGGAGCTGACAAAAAGCTTCTTTTTCCATAATGGTCGACTCAGAGACAAACTATTTATCCATCAGAGGCTCTTTGGGGCTCTTTTCTCCCTCTGACTCCTTCATGTAGGTCTGAGTGTTTGGAGAGGGAAACCAGAGGACTGTATGGATCGTGTAACTCATTTCAAACTGACGTGGGTCAAACTATGTGACAGGGAAATTGATTTTTCCCTGTTTTCCTTCCTAAAGAATGGGTTCTGCACCGAGCATTAGCCAGTTGTGTAGTAGACTGTGGGGCCTATTATGATCATTTCCTTGAAATAATAGAGATTGTTCCAACAACACAGGACAGTTTTGGTTCATGAGTTTAATATTTAGGACTGGCTGAATGGTCAAAAGTATACGGTGTCTAATTTAATTCGACATGATCCACTTGTGTGTAATGAAGGAAAACGTTTCTTTTTGTATCTGTCACCGGACAAAGTAGTTTCAACAGGAGACATGTAATGTGACAGAAATGTATGAATGGAAAACATTGGCTTTTTGTCAGATGGGCACATTTTGTTGAAGTTACAAGACCAGATGGAATAAGTTATAAAGAGGCTTAGTTCAGACTTTTTCAAATGTTGTGAAATCATGATCCTCTGCTTTTCTTTCAAGAATTCACAGTAAAAAGCTCGATTCACTTTTGTTTGAGAACCTGACATGCACAGCTGATCACCTCATTCACAAAACAAAAGTCATTATGGCAGCCAAAGGAGATCTTTCAGCCTCGGATTCTGAGGTTGGACTGCATGGGTCTTCGTGGGACATGGTCTGTGTGTAAGATTAGGAGATCACAGAGTCATAAATTTGACTTGACCAACAGCCTTCACAGACTACAGACCTCAATCAAATTGAAGTAATGGAGATTTTTTTTCATTTGTTAGGTTTTTATAAATTGTTGTTTGTTGATTTTTGTTTTTATTGCTTTGCTTTTTCTCTTGCATTTTATGTCTTTTTCAGTCATCTAGATTTCATGGTCTCTTTTACTTTGGCTATATTGGTGGGTATTAGTCTCCAAATCCATCTTGACATCCTACATATCATTATTATTATAAGTATAACAGTTGAATACTACTTAATAAAGGGGCTTATTGAGTGTTAGTTAATAAAATCAATAACTGTTATTATTACCTTCATTCTTTGTCAATCTCTTGTCTGCCTTCCAATAAAAAACTTTTAACTACAACTGAATTTGTACTGAAATGTGCTTTATAGGTAAAGTTTGATTGATTGAGTTCAACATAAAAAGTCAAAGATGTTACAGAGTAACTACAGCTAATGTTACTGTTTTACAAGTAAAGTTGAGACAAGATTGTGCTCTTCAATTTCATTTTTTGAGGGCTGTAGTGTTTGACATTGTAACATGTCGGTTTTAGATTGATCTGGAAGGATTGTGCATTCATAGAATAACCTAACAAAGCTTAACGTGTGAGTAGCACCAAGAAAAAAAGCGTTAAAATCACCTCTTCCCAAGTAAAGAAGGTCTATGGTTCCTCAGTGAGTAAAAGGTGAGGAACCAGTCCTTTTGGTTTTGTCTTCCTGGGATGCCCGCTTCATGGTCTGTTTTTGACTTCACCAGTTTGGAAACGTTACCAAGGCTGACACCAAATAATGACGCCACTCTGCATATTGGAACACCAGCTTCCAGTTGTAGGGGATTTGTGAATGTACGATCCTTACAAGTTGTTCCTTGATGTAAAGGTAACTAATCTGGCTTGCTAATGATATGTATATAATAACGATTGGAAATAAAAGGGGAGACATAATTGACCGAAATAACATTTCTAATATTTTAGTACAGATAGGTCAGGATCTAAAAATACGATGTTTAATATTCCACACATTGCATTAATTTGAGACATCTTGGCACAGCCATCTTGAAGGGGGTAACTGATAAAACCTTAATGAATAAATATTTGTATTATATACTGTATAACTTGATGTCCAAGTTCTTGTTGGCACAGGTAAAGGAAGCCACTTCTCCATAAGTGCCTGAGTCAATCAAACTGCAAAGCTTTATCACAAGAATACCATTTTAAGATAAAAATGACAGTGATTAAAAGTTTTGGAAAATTTGCAGTATTAACATTCATGCAATTTTGGTGGCTTGCTGTCAACACTCTTGACAAAAATCCACCACCCATAGCCGGGTCCTGCTGTTACAAGTAAAAATTGCTGAGACCCTCTCTGTTCAGAGGATAGGTGCAAAGGGCTTCAAATGGTCAAATGTCAGAGAACAAACGTCAAACATCATGATTATAGCTCTATTGTAATCACTGTGAACCTTCCTGTATGAACTCTCCCTGTTTTCAAAGGCTTAAGTCCAACAGAGCGAAGCTTCATGTAGCTCCGTGAGAAGCCTCAGGCAGCACCGAGCTCATCATCCTCCCTCACCTTTGTCTCAGAGCTGAATGTGAGACAACAGGCAGGGTTATTATCTCAGTTTTACTCTGCCTGTTAGAAACACACACAAACACACACCATCTCCTCTCTGCCAACTTCACAGAAGTCCCTTAGTCATAATTGTCCTCTTCCAATGGAGCGGGGAATTTTCCTCTCAGTCTCACAAAGGCAACCCGTCACTCAGGTTTGCCACTTATCAAATCAAACATGGCACATAAAATGGCCGTCTTTGTGAGTGGGCGTCGTGTGTGGGAGCGGACGGCGGGATAACAGAGGGTTATTCATGTTGCTGGAGGGTGAGGAGGGGGTTTTCTACCACCACAGTCGACTAACTAACCACAAAACAAGCTGATTTACTCGACTTATGTGTCTGTTTCACACTGAGCTGTCAGGATGTCACTGATGGTTTCCTCTTCAGGCACAATAAGATGCTGAGACTGTCTTAACTGTACATAATGACTTTCAGGGCCTGATGTTGTCTTTCTGTGTGAGAGATCAAACTTTCACAAAACCCTGCCAATGCAAACAGACAGCATGTAGTCAAGACAACTTTTACATTAGATGGGATGCAAAATAGGATACATAATTTTGCATATGGCCAATTGTTTTTACATTTTGATTCTTTAAGATGGGGCATCAGGCAAGCCAAAACTTTGGGATGAACAAGCCAACCATTGGTCAAAAATGTTCTTCTCTGGACAATAAAAAGGGCAGTATTATGCCGTTGTGTGTGAGTGTGAGCATAAATATTAAACTTGAGCTTCTATAACCCTTTTCTTTCTGACAATTCAAGCACTTTTACACTGCAGGTCACATCTACCCATTCACACCCTTTCACTCCCACATTCACTGATGATTCTGAGATTCTGTGTAAGTTATCCATCAGTATTACACTGTGTCCTCCTGAGTGAACGCAACACTTCAGATGTTGCATGGCATTGCATACCCTTGTCGCACGCCTGCTGTCCACACTGCATCCATAAAAACTGTAATTCTATATCCATGTTTCATCTTTTAAACAGTACATCAAGTGATTAACTCTACAGCAGGAGAAATAGACATGCAGTGCTTTGCACCAAAGAGTGGTTGACCCAAAGGGTCATTGACAATCTGCCAAACAATGTTTCTACCTAGTCGAGAAATATAGTTATCTGGAAATAAATATTAGCACAAATAAAATTAGCACAAATATTAAAAATGTATTTTTCTAAATCATATTGACATCTGAAACAAAAAATATGACAGACTTTTGAAAGTCTAGTTGGGCACCAGCTCCCTTTTTCAGGTGATATGACCCACAGTTGGTTAGTTTGTTAACATATCTGGGCGAGACTATTATGCTACTGTAAACATTAGAGTGCATAAAAATAGCTAACCAAAGCTGCAGCTATACTCCTCAAAAACAGTTTCAAAATATTATTGTGGTCCATTATTGTTTCCTTTTGAGAATAACAATTGGTATTGAATTTTCTACAATTTGAAAACTTGATTAGTCACCTTTACAGCAAGGTACAACTTGTAAGAATCATGCATTCAAAAAATGAGCCATGCAGCTAAACATGTGGATAACACCCCAAAAGTTCTTGTCAAAACTCCCCTGCCACTGAGAGCTGGTGTTCTGGTACTCAGAGTGGCAGCATTATTTGGTGTCAGCCCTGAAACCATCTCCAAACTGATGACCAAGTTTTAGGAGACTGGGAAAGTCAAAGACAGACTGCGAAGTGGGCAACCCAGGAAGACAACAACCCAAGAACATTGGTTCCTCATCCATGCTTCACTAAGAAACTATAGGCTTCCTTCTAGGGGAAGAAGGGATTTTGGCACATATTTCTTGGCACTACTCACTTGTTTAGCTTATTCCACTGATGCATGATCTGTACAACTTCTACCTTGGGATAAAGGTCTAATTACTACATAGACTTTCCAAGAATATACAATACAATAGCAATTGGTATTATTAAAGGGGAGAAATATTCAACGAAAATAAACTTGTTTTCCGAGAGGGATTCGGTCAGACTATGGACTGTAGAAAGAACTGGATGAAGCCATGTGAAGTCGTTTGATTACCAAAGAGGCCATTGGAATTGATGATGTGTCATACGAGACGCTGCCATTCTGTGTGTCATCTCAACCAAACTTTGTTCCAAACAGGGCTGAAATAGTGGGCTTTATAGACAAACCAAAGTCCATTTATGGAGTAGATACACAGGTAGCTTCACATTATTGGATGATAAAAGTGGCACTTGATGTTGTCCTCTGCTGCTCTGCCAATCTACTAAAGCTTTCATGAATTGTGCATTATCCATGTGGTTATCTGAGTTACTGTTACTTTTCTATCAACTTCAACCACTTAAATCATTCTCCGTTGACCTCAGGCATCAACAAGACATTTTGGTCAGAAAACTGCTTTTCACTGGGTATTTTCTCTTTACTGACAATTCTCTTCAAACCTTTGAGATGGTGGTGCTTAAAAATCCCTTTTTATCTAACCTTACAGTGCAACTGGATTCAAATGTTTCCATGTCTGTAATCAGCTTAACCTATGCACAACTGGTTGAATGAAAGGGTTTCCTGTATGTATCTTGAAGAGATTCAGCAAACTTTATCTGAGTGCCATCCAAAGATGGCACATGGCACTGAAGACCTGGGACCCTTTTTTAAGTATATAAAGTTGGAGAAACAACAAGCTGATAACTGTATTCTCTGGCTGTATATGATGTGTGAGACTGGACTATATAGACATGCAGGGCTCTTCGCTCTTCTGCTTGCATCCAGGCTTCCTTGCCCCATCCTGGACCTCTAGCACCAGCAGACCCATCATCTTGGACTGTATTCTGGACTTCTTCGCCCTTTATCAACATAAACTCTATGCATTAAAATGGACAATTGGCCCTCATGATAGGCTGGCAGCCACCTTTTCTTTATTTTTATTTTACTCTTTTGTTTTTGTTTTTTTTAACGTGTGTGTTTATATATATATATATATATATGTATGTATATATATATATATATATATATATATTGCCAAAAGTATTCGCTCACCTGCCTTGACTCACATATGAACTTAAGTGACATCACATTCCTAATCCATAGGGTTCAATATGACGTTGGCCCACCCTTTGCAGCGATAACAACAATGTTTAGGAGTGTGTTTATGGGAATTTTTGACCATTCTTCCAGAAGCGCATTTGTGAGGTCACAAACTGATGTTGGACGAGAAGGCCTGGCTCTCAGTCTCCACTCTAATTCATCCCACTCTGCGCTTCAGCATCCGCTGACCCCGCTCTGTAAGTTTACATGGCCTACCATTTCGTGGCTGAGTTGCTGTCGTTCCCAAACACTTCCATATTCTTATAATACAGCTGACAGTTGACTGTGGAATATTTAGGAGCGAGGAAATTTCACGACTGGATTTGTTGCACTGGAGGCATCCTATCACAGTTGGAATTCACTGAGCTCTGAGAGCGACCCATTCTTTCACAAATGTTTGTAAAAGCAGTCTGCATGCCTAGGTGCTTGATTTTATACACCTGTGGCCATGGAAGTGACTGGAACACCTGATTCTGATTATTTGGATGGGTGAGCAAATACTTTTGGCAATATAGTGTATATACATTACATTTAGTATTTATTTATTTTATTATTATTATTGTCCCTTGTTGGTTGCTGTCTCTAAGCTGGTTGTTGCTGTTTTATATAAATAAAAAATGAAGAAAAAAAAAACAAAAACTAAACAAAAAAAAAACCTATGCACACCTCAAGAGTTGGTATTAAGACGAGACTAATGGCCTTCTATCAAAAGCATATCCACTTGGACGTTCAGCCATATCAATCATGTCTCCATTTAAAAAAGCAGAAATTAGCAATAAAATAAGGGCATATATAAAAAAAATCCCCTCCCTTTCAGTGAGAGCACATAGATGTATCATAATCTGGTTTAGACTGAATCCATTTTCTGAACCAGGCTGTAAAGATGTTTATTTAGGCTGTTAAAAACGTACATAATCTGCACAAAATCATTGAACTTTCAGGGTTTCTGCACCCAGCCTCAAGTGGACACTCAAGGAAATACAGCTTCTGACACTTTCCCATGGGCCTCCTTTTTTCAACCACTCAGGGTGCTGCTTAGATACAGGCTCATGAAGACTTAACCCTTTAGGCGCCAAAGTCGCAAAATTGCGACAAGCAACATTGCTGGATGAAACAGGCCATAGCTGCATATATAGTGCTGAATAGTGTTACCACTTTTCACCAGGAGATAGTGGACATATGTCACTTTAATCTGAGGAGCATTTGTGGGTGTGTTTCTATTCGAAGTTTTGGCGTAAACTTAGTTTGAAACACACACACCAGATCGGGGAGACGCGCGAGTGGCTGTAAAGCGGAGCAGAGGGAGAGACACGCACAGAGAGAGAGAGAGCGATATAGAGAGTGAGTTAGAATACTGACAATGCTGAGAGTACTTCGTCAAGTACTGGCTGACTCTGATTCTGAGGATATTTACCCTCTGAGATGACGTTCAGTCCTCCAGTGAGGACGAAATTGGCGGCGCGTATGCGCGCAGCGGCACCAGATCCGTGCGCCATGACAGTCCCCAAGCAGCACATACTGAGGCCGATGCTTTGCCTCTCCGTGGCCGGGGTGAAAGTAATCGGCGAGTGCCGAGGAGGGGACGTGGTCTGGGAAGCAGGGGAGCTCAAAACATCATGAAAAATGACGGTGGTAGCATGAATGAGAAAAAAAAACGCAGAGCCGGCAGACGAGGGAGAAGCCGGGAGATGAAAAGCACAGTCAAAATAGTGGTGGGGCGTTCATGCTCGGCCCGTAAATTACAATGATGATGCCCTGGGTTTACTTAGGGATGAGGAAGAGTACCAAAAGTGGATCAGACATTTTGATGAGCCTGTTGGGTATTGTGGAGACAGGGATCTGACAAATTTTGAGCCCAGTGACTTCTTGTCTCTTTTTTTGGATGGTGAATTCTGGAGCCTAATCACAACTGAGACAAACAGATATAGAGAGGGAAAACCCCAAACCAAACTCCAGATTTCATGACTGGTATGATGATACAGTCCCTGAGATGAAAGCTTTCATGTCACTTCATTTGCGTAAATTTTCCAATATGGCTGCCACTTGGTGATGTCACAATATGCAAATTAGATGAGTTTATTTACTTCCATTCCAAATTTTGGGTCATACTGAAGATTTTTCTCAATTACAGTCTGCCTTTATCTCTAACCACTTTCAAACTACAACCTTTTGAAGTTTTGATAACAAAATTGAATATTTTCCAATATGGCTGCCATCTGGTGACGTCATAATATGCAAATTAGATGAGTGAATTTACTTCAATCCCAAATTTTGGGTCATACTGAAGATTTTTCTCAGTGACAGTCTGCCTTTATCTCTAACCACTTTCAAACTACAGCCTTTTCAAATATTGATAGAAAAATTTAATATTTTCTTGAAAAACTCTGGCGCCTAAAGGGTTAACAGTCTGCTTTGAACAGGGCTGGAATAGAAGGCTTTATAGGCACGCAAAATCATTAACTGAGTAGACACACAGGTAGTTTCACATTGTCATTATAAATTTAAGATATTGTTTTGAAATGCTAATCCATAAAGTTTCAGAAATGTGTTAAAACTGTGATTGCCCTGCTGCAACCTTCTGTTCTCCTGATTTCATGACAGGTAAGTCTCCTTCATATATTTTGCCGTTACATTTAAAATGGTTTAAAGGAAATAGAGGTATGACCAAAAATAGACAATGAAAGAGGAGAGTAAAGCACCCACAGATGACCTTTGTGCACTGAGCAATGTGGAAACACTAACAGAGGAAAAAACCTCCAACATCCTGTAAATCTAGTGTAAGGTCCCCCCCCCCCCCCTTCTGTTTTAATGTCTCTCCCTCTAGTCCACATGCCGGCCTCTGTCCTGGCAGCGGTGGAAAATGTCAGGCCGTGGACTGGCAGAGGATGAAGGGCTGTGGGCGGACGGGAGGCAGCGAGAGGGGGAGGAGGGGGTGAAGCAGGGGCGGAAGAGCGTCGTTTCTGAGGTTTTCAGACACCATATTTGTCTAACATTTCTACCAATTTACAACAAGTTCAGTCACAGTTCATGAAACAGAGCACCTCCATTTACCGGCCTGCTTTGACAGGCCTGTGCTGTATGTTCACGCTCTCAACCTGACACACAGAGAGTGCATGCATGAGAACTGTATACACTCTCTGGCCACTTTATTAGGTACAGCTTGCTTGCACCAGGCCAGACCTCTTTTTTACCATCAGAACTGCCTTAATTCTTGATGGCATTGATTAAGTGCTGGAAACACTCTTTAGAGACTTTGTGCTCCTTGCTAGTATGGGGTTGGACCCCCTTAAGTCTTCAAAACGGACTTAATTCTGCTTAAGCATAGATCCAACAAAGGACTGGTGAGACCACTTGCTGTTTGAAGGTACGAGCTTCAGGTGGTTGGAAGTAACTGGCGTTTGTCTGAAAACAAACATGGCAGAGGGTGTCTTGCTACTTTTGCCAAATTGTCATCACTAAGCATCTTTTGGCAATGGTTGACAAAGGGGAAGACTGTTCTGTGTAGGAATGTTATGAAATTGTGGGCTCACGACCCAGGCTACGTGGACAAATCTCGGGGGAGGGGCCGTTGTGGTTGTTGTGGCCGAGTGGTTAAGGCGATGGACTAGAAATCCATTGGGGTCTCCCCGCGCAGGTTCGAATCCTGCCAACAACGCATGCGTGTTTTAGAGCACTCTTGACGGAGGCATGCCCGAGTATACAGGGGCGCTTCATTTGGCAGTGTGCTTGCTCTGACACCGGCCAAGCCCCCTTACCTCGGCATCGGCACGGGCAAAAAGCGCCGTCTCCCAGCTCGGCACCAGCAGTGTGTGTGACGTGGAGGAGATGCAACCTTCTTGTCGATAGCAGCATCTGCGAAGCAGTTATTTCCCATCCCAAAGTACCGTCCCGTAGCATGTGTGTCCAGTGCTCTGGACGAGCCTTTGCCAGGCGATGGTGGTATAGTGGTGAGCATAGCTGCCTTCCAAGCAGTTGACCCGGGTTCGATTCCCGGCCATCGCAGCGGGGGCTCCGTTGAGGCTCGCAAAGGAAGCGGCTTTTCGTCATTTCGCCCCAGTGTGGCTGCAGCATACTGGACACCTGATGAGCGGAGTTGCAAGTTGGCATCAGGCACATGCTGCCTGCTGTCACCCAGGCAGGCCGCAAGAGAGGAAACAGATCATGTGTGAAATGGTGGGGTTGACCGAGTTTCGATCAGATGAATGGCACAGCGCGGGGCTCTTTACCTGCACCTTTTCTCTTTTCCCCAACATAACCAGTGTCTTGACATCCTTAACCTAGGCATTCCTTCCTAACCAGTGGTAAATTGAAATACTGAGCAGTTTGCAGCCATTAAGGTCTTGCGACGGCAGAGTTGGCCTGGAAAGCAGGGGCCGGGGTTGTTGTGGCCGAGTGGTTAAGGTGATGGACTTGAAATCCTTGCAGATTCGAATCCTGCCGACAACGGTGGCTTTGATGTAGTGTCTGCCAGAGCGTTGACTTTTGAGCTTGACAAGTGTATGTGTCACTCTTACCGCAGCAAGGTTCTGATTTTTTGTGAGCTAAATTTCTTCCCAGCCAGAGTTCTCTGAGAGTCCTACACACTGGATGCCTAATTTGTTTAGCCTTTCTACAGATACAATGGTCATTCTAAGCGCTACTTGACATGTACAGGTAAAGTCACCCTCATCTCATCCCAGAGGCAATGCTGTTGTGGCCTGACGTGCTGTGCGCCAGAGGAAGACACTTCAGGGGATGTAGCTCAGTGGTAGAGCGCATGCTTTGCATGTATGAGGTCCCGAGTTCAATCCTCGGCATCTCCACGGATCAACCTTGCGAAACGAGCAGATTCCTGGTTTCCTCTCAGATAGTGGAAGCCTGGTGAGACCACTTGCTGTTTGAAGGTACGAGCTTCAGGTGGTTGGAAGTAACTGGCGTTTGTCTGAAAACAAACATGGCAGAGGGTGTCTTGCTACTTTTGCCAAATTGTCATCACTAAGCATCTTTTGGCAATGGTTGACAAAGGGGAAGACTGTTCTGTGTAGGAATGTTATGAAATTGTGGGCTCACGACCCAGGCTACGTGGACAAATCTCGGGGGAGGGGCCGTTGTGGTTGTTGTGGCCGAGTGGTTAAGGCGATGGACTAGAAATCCATTGGGGTCTCCCCGCGCAGGTTCGAATCCTGCCAACAACGCATGCGTGTTTTAGAGCACTCTTGACGGAGGCATGCCCGAGTATACAGGGGCGCTTCATTTGGCAGTGTGCTTGCTCTGACACCGGCCGAGCCCCCTTACCTCGGCATCGGCACGGGCAAAAAGCGCCGTCTCCCAGCTCGGCACCAGCAGTGTGTGTGACGTGGAGGAGATGCAACCTTCTTGTCGATAGCAGCATCTGCGAAGCAGTTATTTCCCATCCCAAAGTACCGTCCCGTAGCATGTGTGTCCAGTGCTCTGGACGAGCCTTTGCCAGGCGATGGTGGTATAGTGGTGAGCATAGCTGCCTTCCAAGCAGTTGACCCGGGTTCGATTCCCGGCCATCGCAGCGGGGGCTCCGTTGAGGCTCGCAAAGGAAGCGGCTTTTCGTCATTTCGCCCCAGTGTGGCTGCAGCATACTGGACACCTGATGAGCGGAGTTGCAAGTTGGCATCAGGCACATGCTGCCTGCTGTCACCCAGGCAGGCCGCAAGAGAGGAAACAGATCATGTGTGAAATGGTGGGGTTGACCGAGTTTCGATCAGATGAATGGCACAGCGCGGGGCTCTTTACCTGCACCTTTTCTCTTTTCCCCAACATAACCAGTGTCTTGACATCCTTAACCTAGGCATTCCTTCCTAACCAGTGG